>CM063508.1:18665436-18680436 GCA_032207245.1 Pardosa pseudoannulata
CGTAGGGGGGAGAGAAACTAAGTTATGTAAGGAGTTCTGAGGGAAGCAGGAATTAATTTTGGTGTATTCGAAGTAGTAATCTTCCAGAATGTGGAGGAGAGAATGAAAGATTTTCTCCAAAGGTTGCAATTTCAGGGATAGAATTGCCAGAAATTTATAATGAAATACAATTATAATTAAGTTGTTTAGATTTAGTATAAAATAAAATTACATATATATGCGATATATGTGTGTGTGTGAATGTATGAAAAGCTTATCTTATTTATGAAGTTTGAATAATTCTATAAAATTGCGTCAAACAAATCTTATTACACTACATGTATATTTACTTATCGACTGTATTTACATATAACATTATATCATGCTCGCATTTATTTTGTTATGTGTTTACTATATTATGCAATATATTTACTTATGGCCGTATATTTGTAGAGTTACATATTCTTCCTCTAAAACTAAAATACAAAATTATCTTCTTCATAAAAAGAAGTCTACCAAACATCTTTGATAAAAAGAACTATAAAAACAATTTCTTTTTACATCTTAATACTAGACCAAAACTTTTGATACATTACATACTTCTTGCAAGCATGTAACAGAGATCTGCTACAGTTTCTAATCAGCTAAAAGATAAATCATTCGACCATATTTAGTCTCTAATAAATTTCTTTTCCAAAATATTTTAAAGTTACTTTTGATTGATTTTATATCATATAATATATTTATTTCTTACATTCTGAGAAAAATAAGACACTCATCTGGGTTACTTTTCTTTGCTTAATCACCGAAATAAAATCCATGATTTAGGTTTAATATATATTTCGAAGCTCATTTTACATAGATTTCAATATGTTTTGAAAAAAAAACCTAGAAATTAGATACGGTTAGAGGTTAGATTAAATTGTAAAGAACTGATTTTGGTAGAAAAATCATACTTAAATCAAATTTAAAAAAATATATAACAAATTATAAAACAAAAGCAATCAACAATAAAAGCAAAATTTGCTTTTACATATTAATTCTAGACCTAAAATTTGAATACATTACATAATTCTTTCAAACATGGAATAACACATCTGCTACAGCTTCTAATCAGTTAAAACATAATTATTTGACCATATTTAGTCTATAATAAATTTCGGTTCCTAAATGTTTAAAAAAAAACTTTTGAATGATTTCATATCATATAATAAATTTATTTTCTGTATTCAAATAAAAAAAAAACATTCATCTCTGTTACTTTTTTTTTTTTGCTTGAACACCAAATTAAAATCCCTGATTTACGTTTACTATACATTTTGAAGCTGCCTTTATGTAAATTTTAACATGCCTTAACAAGAAAACTAGAAATTAAATAGGGTTAGATGACGGATTAAATTGTAAAGAACTGTATTTTGGTAGAGAAATCCTACTCAGTTTAAACCAAATCATAAAAAGAAGTATAATAAATTATCAAAACAAAGTTATCAGCTATAAAAAAATTGCCTTTATATCTTAATACTAGACTTAATATTTTGATATATTAAATAATTCTTGCATGGAGTAATAGAGATATGTTACAATTTCTAATCAGTTACAAGATAAATTATTCTCCCATTTTTGATTTCTGTAATAAATTTCAGTTCTTAAATATTTCAAAAGGAACTTTTTAACAATTTCATGTCATACAATAAATTTAACACGTGTATTATAACAAAAGGCAGTCATATTTGTTATCTATTTCTGCTTAAAAACCTAATTAAAATCTATGATCTAAATTTAATATATATTTTAAGTTGTTTTATGTACTATTCTATATATTTTGAAAATAACTAGAAATTAGATACTGCTAGAAGAAGGATTAAATTGTAAAGACTTGTATTTTGGCATTGAAATTCAAAAATTACGAAAAAAAACTGTATACGAATTATAAAACAAAAGCAATCAACTATAAAAACAAAATTTGTTTTTACATATTAATACTAGACCTAATACTTAAATACATTGCATAATTCTTGCAAGCATGTAGTAAGCAGTTTCTAATCAGATAAAAGATAAATCACTCGACCATATTTACTCTAATACACTTCTTTTCCTAAATATTTTAAAGTAAATTTTAAATGATTTTATATTATACACTAAGTTTATTTCCTACATTCTGATAAAAGAAAAACAATCATCTCGGTTACTTTTTTTTGCTTGAACACCACATTAAAATCCATGATCTACGTTTACTATATATTTTGAAGCTGCTTTTATGTAAATTTCAATATGCTTTAAAACGAAAACTAGAAACTAAATAGGGTTAGATGACGGATTAAATTGTAAAGAACTGTATTTTGGTAGAGATATCCTATTGAGTTTAAATCAAATTATAAAAAGAACTATCTGATAATTATAAAAACAAAGCTATCAACTATAAAAAAAATTGTCTTTACATCTTAATACTAGACCAAATATTTTGATATATTAAATAATTCTTGCAAGAAGTAATAGAGATATGTTACAGTTCTAATCAGTTACAAGATAAATTATTCTTCCATATTTGATTTCTGTAATAAATTTTAGTTCTTAAGTATTTCAAAGAAATTTTTTAATGATTTCATGTCATACAATAAATTTAACTCATGTATTCTGACAAAAGACAGCCATATTGGTGATCTATTTATGCTTAAAAAACTAATTAAAATCTATGATCTAAATATAATATATATTTTAAGTTGTGTTTCTGTACTATTCAATATGCTTTAAAAGTAACTTGAAATTAGATACGGCTAGAAGAGGAATTAATTTGTAAAGACTTGCATTTTGGTATTGAAATTCTACTGTGTTCAAATCAAATTACAAAACAGAAACTGTATACGAATTATGAAAAAAACTTCTTTTACATATTAGTACTAGATCTAATATTTAAATACATAACACAATTGTTTTAAGCATGTAACAAAGATCTGCTACAGTTTCTAATCAGATAAAAGATAAATCATTCGACCATATTTAGTGTAATAAATTTCATTTCCTAAATATTTTAAAGTAACTTTAGAATTATTTTATATCATACAGTAAATTTTTTTTCTACATTCTGATAAAAAAAAACTTCATCTTCGTTACATTTTTTTTTGTTTAAATACCGAATTAAAATCCATGATTAACGTTTAATATATATGCCGAAGCTACTTTTATATAGATTTCAGTATGTTTTGAAAAAAATATAGAAATTAGATACGGTTCGAGGACGGATTAAATTGTAAAGAATTGATTTTGGTAGAGAAATCCCATTTAAATCAAATTGTAAAAAGAACTATATCACAAATTATAAAAACAAAGCTATCAAATATTTTTAAAAATGCCTTTA
Organism: Pardosa pseudoannulata; assembly: GCA_032207245.1. Taxonomy (NCBI): domain Eukaryota; kingdom Metazoa; phylum Arthropoda; class Arachnida; order Araneae; family Lycosidae; genus Pardosa; species Pardosa pseudoannulata. Next base: position 18,668,771 of record CM063508.1, read on the forward strand.
CATCTTAATACTAGACCTAATATTTTGATACATTAAATAATTCTTACATGGAGTAATAGACATATGTTACAGTGTCTAATCAGTTACAAGATAAATTATTCTCCCATATTTGATTTCTGTAATAAATTTCAGCTCTTAAATATTTCAAAGACACTTTTTAATGATTTCTTGTCATACAGTGAACTTAATTTGTGAATTCTGACAAAAGATAATCATAGGGATTAAATTTTAAAGACTTGTATTTCTACTGACATCAAGTCAAATTATAAAAAAACTATATACAAATTACAAAACAAGAGTAATCAACTATAAAAACAAAATTTTCTTTTACATATTAATTCTAGACCTAAGATTTGGATACATTACATAATTATTTCAAGAATGTAATAGTAGATCTGCTACAGTTTTGAATGAGTTAAAACATAATTATTTGACCATATTTAGTCTCTAATAAATTTCGGTTCCAAAATATTTTTTTTAAATCTTTTGAATGATTTATATCATATAATAAATTTATTTTCTGTATTCTGATAAAATAAATTTATCCTGGTTATTTTTTACCTTAAAAACCAAGTTAAAATCACTATCTATGTTTAATATATATTCTGAAGCTGCTTTTATAAAGATTTCAATATTTTTGCCAAAAAAATACTACAAATTAGATACAGTTAGATAACGAATTAAATAGAAAATAAACTGTTTTTGGTAGAGAAATACTACGAAATTCAAATCAAATTATAAAACATTAAATATCTAACATATTATAAAAACTTAGCTATCAAATATAAGAACAAAACTTGCTTTTATATCTTAAAACTGGACCTAAGATTTTGTTACATTAAATAATTCCTGCAAGGAGAAATAGAGATCTATTACGTTTTTAACCAGTTACAAGATCTACTACTCAGGTACTACTCAAGAATAGGGTGCCACTTGGCAAATTTGGGGAAATTATTGGCGATGTTTGCTAAAACACAAAGGATTTTCATCCGAACAACATTGTATCCCTTGCTATTTGTGCGACTTTAATTTATATAGATTGCGCCATTGTAATAGAATTATATATATTTTCTTAATTAACCAAAACCATTAAGAAAGTTGGCATGTACATTTATGGACAATTAATCACATACAAAGCCATAAGCTCCAAATTATAAAATATGAATATCATTAATGGTTCATTATATTTAATACTTTTAAGCCTTACGCGCATTTAATATATAAGAAATGGGTTCCACAAAAAGAACTGAATACAAATATAATATAAATTAAAATATAGATACAGATTGTTAGGACACGAAGAGATCAGGAGAAAATGTTAGGCACCATGCTCAGAGCTTTATCACCAAGTTGGCAAGGGCACTTTGATCTTCAGTTAAGCCGATATATTATTTTCACATATTTGATTTCTGTAATAAATTCTAACTTTTATGATTGAAATATTCTTGATTTTTTTAGAATATTTTACTCATAAAAATATATTCAAAATATATTCAATCATAAAAAATTATTTCTTAATTTTGTATGATTGAATATTTTTGTATCACCAGGATTAAAACTATGTGAAAACATACAGGTATTTAGTTAGTCTGGAAGGTAATTAAAAATTTATTTCAAAATATCAATCGACACACAAATTGAATTCAATAAAAGCAATTAAAAAGTGTATTCTTAAATTAGAATGCATCAAAAGGAAAATCAAAGCAGCTCAAATTTTATATGCCACTCTTTCGGTTTCTCTGAATCATTGCTAATACATTTCAAAGATTTATATTACATCAGAAATTTCCTTCACGAATTTTTCAAACATGCTTAAAAGAAATGCACTCTATGCTTATCTAAGCATACATATTCTCTTTTCACCAAAGCGCGAATTCAGTAAAGTACAGAAGCATTTTATATAAATTCACGCTTTTGCAAAAGCATAAAAAACATTGCCTCCAATTTTTTTCTCGTAAATGCCATGTTTCAAGTTAAAAAGAAGCTGCTTTAAACTCAAAACTTTTAATTCTGGGAAGGTATATCTCAAAAGTTTAAACCACGTGAACCAGATTCAGAAGGATCTTTTAATCCCTTGCTACAGGTCATTGGTCGCTTGGTTGCTGTGGAAACGAAATTTTATGCCACTTTTAAATTGTTGTTCCTTTCCTTTAGAATTTCACGCGACACTTTCAAATTTTCATTGCAGAGTGCAGTTCCTGATGTCTTCACACATTCCATTTCAGCAATTCGTCACGTTTGCTGTCTATCTTTTTCCTCCTCTTTTACAAACTTGGTTTTAGAGTTCTTAGAAACTAAAATGTGAAATAAAAATAGCCATAAGTCAAATCTGTGAATAAAGAAACGTTATTTCATCTTTTATAATTGTAGGATAATAAGGAGAGAAAAACTTTTTGATCAATATTTTTATTAATAGTGGAAAATTGTTAATAAATGTCGACTTGAAATGATTTTGTACATTCAACTTGCATATATCTGTTCGAGTTATTTCATTCTCGATTGAGAATCTTTTTATATTAATCATTATCTTCACATACTGAAGAATGATTTTGTACATTCAACTTGCATATATCTGTTCGAGTTATTTCATTCTCGATTGAGAATCTTTTTATATTAATCATTATCTTCACATACTGAAGTTTGATGAATATCAGTAGTTAAAAATTGTTAATAAATGTCTGCTTGAAATGATTTTGTAAGTTCAACTTATGAATATCTGTTCGAGTTAGTTCATTTTCTAATGAGAACCAACCTTCTTATATTAATCACAGTCGTCACATATTGCGATTGGAGACAATATCAGTAATTAAAAATTGTTACTGAATGTCTGCTTGAAATGATTTTGTAAATTCTACTTACATATATCTGTTCGGGTTAATTCATTTTCAATTGAGAACTTTCTTACATTAATCACCCTCGTCACATATTGCGATTGAAGGCAATACCAGTAATTAAAAATTGTCACTAAATATCAACTTGTAAGTTCAACTTACAAATATCTGTTCGAGTTAGTTCATTTTCCATTGAGAATCTTCTTATATTAGTCATCCTCGTCGCATATTAAAGTTTGATGCAATACCAGTAGTTAAAAATTGTTAATAAATGTCTACTTGAAATAATTTTGTAAGTTCAACTTATGCATATCTGTTCAAGTTAGTTCATTTTCTATTGAGAACCTTCTTATATTAAACACCCTCGTCACATATTGCGATTGGAGGCAATATCAGTAATTAAAAATTGTTACTAAATATAGACTTGAAATGATTTTGTAAGTTCAACTTACACATATCTGTTGGAATTAATTCATTTTCAATTGAGAACCTTCTTACATTAATCACCCTCGTCACATATTGAAGTTTGATGCAATATCAGTAGTTAAAAATTGGTAAGAAATGTAGACTTGAAATGATTTTGTACGTTCAACTTACATATATCTGTTCGAGTTAGTTCATTCTCGATTGAGAATCTTTTTATATTAATCATCCTCGTCACATATTGAAGTTTGATGCAATATCAGTAGTTAAAATTGTTACTAAACGTCTACTTGAAATGATTTTTTAAGTTCAACTTACACATATCTGTTCTAGTTAGAGGGTTCTTTTTCAAGTGAGAACATTCTTTCACTAATCATCCTCATTACATATTGAATTTTGACTCATATCGAAGTATTACAACGTGTTAAATACAGATTTGAACCCTCCCCCCCCGTAGACCGTAATACTACGGAAATTTTAAATTCGATGTACAGAAAAGCTGTTATAGTACAATAAAGTGAGTAGTACAAAAACATGTTCCATTACAAAATGCATATATGTACCAATTATCATGTCGGTCAGTCTAGCGATGTCTAAGTCTATTTATCACAAACAGACATACCAACATTCATATATATATATATATATATATATATATATATATATATATATATATATATATATATATATATATATATATATACACATACATACACATATATATATATACATACATACAAATATATATCTATATACATACATACATATATATATATACACATGCATATTTATATATATACATATATATTGTATATATATATTACATGTACTTATATATATGTATACATATATATAGACATAAATAAATAGATATAGCTATCAGCATAAATACATAAATATGTGTATGAGTGTGTAAGTATATTTATACATATATATAGCAAAACGCTAAAGTTATATATTTATATATATTATATATATATATGCATATACATACTTACACACACACACACACACACATATATATATATATATATATATATATATATATATATATATATATATATATATATATATATATATACAGGGTATGTAACCAGTGAAAATATCTTCCGATTACAGGGGAAATTAGCCTCTATTTTTTAATTTTCACTGGCTTGCTTACAATAAAAAACTTTTACACTAAATGCAGTAGGGAAACCTCTAAAAAAAGTCCAGTGTTGTAGAACTTTATTCTTATTGAAGATCGAAAAGCATCGATCAACTGCCAGTCAGTAGATGACAACAGCTCTGCTTGGAATTCTGAAGAATTCGCACATCTTTCACTGATGTCCAGTAATTTTGTTTCCACGAGACTAAAGATTGTTCAGCAGTTTTTGGGAGGAAAGAGTGAACCTTGATTATTTTGTCTAGCTGAATTTCTTTGCACCGAATACTACAACAATAATAAATCTTTCAATGAATTTCGTATCCCAGAGCGAGAGATCAAGTGATTTTGTTTACAAGGAACTTTATATTTATAATGCTCCGCAATTTTTGGGAAGCAGAAGTGAATCTTGATCCCTTTATATAGCTCGAAAACCCACAATTCTGGAGTTTAGTTATTGGAGGAGTGAAACTGTTATCCTAAGACAGCTGAAAAATGCTGCCAGTGAACTGAAAATTAGTATTTATATCATCGTTAGTTTTGAGAGATGGGTGGAAAGAATTTAATTCTGAGATCACTCCTTTATTTGACATTGCATGACTGTTGTCGTGTAACTCTCATTAAATTTAGGTGTTTACCTAAGATCAAATTTATATTGGCTATTTATTTTGTTAGTCACAAAGACTAAATATTATTTGGGTTGCGTCGTGTAGATTATTTAAGTTTAAATTCAACCACAGGTTCTGAGAGACTACAGACTTAATAAAAATGAAAACTAAATTAAGAGTAACTGAAATCAGCTTAAAATAAAAATAAGCAAATTTATTATAATGATATATGCATGACTAATATACAAAAATTTGATCAAGTTTCATAAAATTTACTTTTTCAACAAGTTCAATTAAGTGCCACACTAATTAAGATTTGACAATAATAATTTTCTATCACTTACGTAACTATATATATAAGATAGAGGACCTAATCTCAAATTCAAACATTTATATGGATCTATTTTTGTGGATCTATTTGTTGTGCCAGTAACACCGCTGGTTAGGAGCTGTCCAGGACTGGGTATAGGTAATTTCGACTGCTGTAGTAGCAATTTTCAATCTTCCGTACCACCTCTGGTCATTGGCTTCCTTCTGAGTACTTGGGGTGCGGCCGTAATATTGCAACATAGGAACACTGCTGTTAGCTTCAAGAAGTTCCAACGTTCCGGAGTCTCTGTCGAACTCAAGGTTGTCCTCCCGAAGTCTGATTGTCGAGAAACCTACTTTTCGACCCCCGAACTCTGATAGTCGGATTTCTCTCCCCGACTCTCGAACACCCTCTCTGTCGAAAATTTCGTCTCGACTCCCGAACTGTCTCTCCTTCTTGACTTTTCTTCATTTTTGTATTATTTTTATTTCTGTCCTTTCTTACTTCTCTTCGTCCAATCAGAAGAGGTGTATAAATCTATTGGTCTCCTTTTCCCCTCCTTGAAACCTCAACATGGGAACTTTACACCTTCAAATTGAGCACTGTCCCTAAGGGACTCATAAATAACGCCACAAATGTATATTCTTATTTAGTGTCATGTATAGAGACGTGATTCTAATCTGGGATTGGGATCAGAATCCCTCACATGACGAAAAAATCCGTTGAGTTGAATTCATTTTTATTGGTCCTCTCTCCTTTACAAAAGATGTGATGAGGTCAGATTTAGATCCCAAGCATTTTACTTCTCGTATTAATTAATCAATTATATTAATTAATCAATTATATTAATTATATCAATTATTTTAATTATCAGTTATATTAATGATCTAAATCGCCTCATCACAACTGTTATCAATTGACTGAATGTCATCAAATGACTGAAAATGAGAAACGGAAAAAGGAGAATTTTAGTTATCTATTTCAGTGGTAGAAATTTTTATACATGCTTTTAGCTTATGGCAAAACAGAAGATGGCTACAAACTAAAGTATACACCATATTACAAAAATTCTTGCATCAAGATTTTGGATGTTTTATACATCAATTTCCCAAAGTAAATGGAAAATTCTACTGATTTTAAAGGATAAAAGGAATTTATTCTGCATTATCAAAAGCTTATTCAACTAACAGAATGTGCAAAAATGAAAAGAGATATTCAAATATTTATATGAATAGCTTCAGTGTGACACTATTTCAGTTTGTCTCTGCATCATCGCCGATACCTTTTAAGGATTTATACTGAATCAGAAATATGTTCCTTGTACTTTACAAGTCTGCGTAAGAGAAATATTGGTCTTTCGATACTTATCTAAATGCATATATTCTCTTTTTACCAAAATGTAAATTCAATAAAGTGCAAAAGCATTTTAGATAAATTCACTCGTTTCCAAAGTTTAAAAAAAAATATCCTTTGCTGGTATTTTTTCCCTGAGTGGTTAAGTTGTAAATAAAAGAGAAACTCGTGTTTTAAACTTTTAATTCTGAGAAGCTATTTCTTAAAAGTTTAAGCGGTATGAATCATCCACTGTTTCACGAAGATCTTTTAATCTCTTGCTGCAGGTCATTGGTCGCTAGGTAGCTATGGAAACAGAATTCCTGCTATTCTTAAACTGCTTTTATTTTTGTAAAGAATTTTACCAGGTACCTTCAAATTTTTAAAGCAACGTGGAATTCTGCCATTTTTTCCTCATTCTTTTACCAATTCGTCATGTTTATGGTATTTTTTTTTTATCTTTTATTTTACAACTCTGAATTTTGAGATTTTAGAAATTGAACTGTTAAATTAAAATTAGCATAAATATATTTTAGTGAATATAAAACATTAAGTCAGCTTTTAAGCTTTAAGATTATAAGTAATAGAAACATAAGCACATAATTTTTTCATTAATTCAAAAAAATTTATTCACAAATGTTCTTATTTTAGAATACCTTAGTATTACTTTCATACCACTACAGTTAAAATTATATATAAATGAATATATGATCATATATATAATATATACATATATATTTACATACATATATACATATATATATATATATATATATATATATATATATATATACATGGATGTATATATACATGATATACACATGGATATATATATGGATATACATGGATATACATAGGATATATATACACATGGATATATATATACATATGGATGTAAAACATTAAGTCAGCTTTTAGACTTTAAGATTATAAGTAACAGAAACATAAGCACTTAATTTTTGAATTAATTCAAAAAATTTATTCACAAATCTTCTTATTTTCGAATAAATTAGTATTACTTTCATATCACTTCAGTTAAAATTGTATATAAATGAATATATGGTCATATATATAATATATACATACATATTTACATACATATATATATATATATATATATATATATATATATATATATATATACATACATATATAGGAACTGATGCATTATAGACGCCGGGCCCTTCTGCCATGTTTTTTTTTTTTGTTTTTTTGGCGACCAACAGAAAAACGCATGTTTGAAAAATCGCCAAGTAACAAAACATAGCGGCGGTATGCGTTTTTCACAATTTATAGCATTATTATAGCAAAATTTATAGAACGATTCACAATTTTTAGCATTATTAAAATAAAATTAACATAATAATTATCATTTTTTACGTTATTTAAAAACTAAATAACAGATTAGTAATATTTATAGTATATATCAACACAGCATAAACACAATACATATTATTTAATAATATATATCATAAGCACTATATATATCATAATAAGCACTAATATTATAAAAAATCTAACATGTGAGGGGGATTCCCTCCTCAACCCCCTTGTAATAAATGAAATGAAAAATAAATTTAATAACAAACATACCAGCCTACTTATCACCCCATAAAACCGCCAAAAAATCGCCAAGTTTGGCAAAAAAAAACACGGTGTCTATATTGCATCTGTACCCATACATATACACATATACATATATATATATATATATATATATATATATATATATATATATATATATATATATATATATATATATATATATATATATATATATATATATATATATATACATATATATACATATACACACTTACACAAGCTTTTATATATATATATATATATATATATATATATATATATATATATATATATATATATAAAACCGGAGCTAGTACATGTGCAGTGTGTGCATGAACTCAGACTGCTAAATTTCTGTTTGGAATTTTTCAAATAAATTTGTATGAGAAAATTTTAAATCTGTTGTATAGAGAAATAATCTACAATTCATTAATTTAATAGTTATTTTTAAAAATAAAATAAAACTATTAAAATTATTGTTTGAGTTTCCGCTTATTTTCTCTAAAACTTTTTAAATACTGAGATAAAGAAAGCCTTTCTATATCTATCCTATTTTTCGTTCTATTTTTATTTAACATTTCATTTCTAAAAGCTCTCTATCCAAATTTGCAGAAAAGAGAAAACAGGAATTCTGCAGCTTAAGTGACAAATCACTAAAATCGAATGCGCGAAAACATCTAAACTCCACTTCGCACTGAAACTTTCAAAGTACCGTATATGATTCTCGAGTAAAGGAATAGCAGTTTAAGGAAGCATAAAATTGCGTTTCCACAGCAACCTGGCAACCAATGACCTGTAGCAAGAGTTTGAAAGATCTTGGTGACCTAGGAAATGTTTCGTACTACTGAAGTTTAAAAATAAATAGCTTCACAGATTTAGGGCTTGAATTTTAAAGAATTTTTTTTTTCATTTAAGCCAGCGCATTTCGGGAAAAATATGAAGACAGTATTTTTTATATTAGGAGATAATGTAAAAATACTTTATACTTTACCAAAATCCCAAGAAAAGGATCTAAGCTATATTGCCTTCAAAGACTCAGCTCCGAGCCGCGGTAGCTCAGTCGGCAAAGGCAACGATCTCATGACTGAAAGGTTGCAGGTTCGGAACCCGAGCCGACCTAAGATTCGCCATGTTCGTTAAAGTTGACTGGGGGACGTAAAATATGTTCTTGGTCACAATGTCTTCCAAGTTGTCAATCAGTACCTGTGGGGAGTGACAGGCCAAGTCTGTGGGGTCTTCTTTTTGGTCCGTTCTTCAAAATTACGAGAACCTAGTTCAGCGAAGTCGTTCTTTCACCTTAATGGTGCTCATTAAAACGTAAGGCACACGCTTTGTTCGTAATACGAGTGCCTGCAGGCTCAATTGTGTTTGGTTTGTTCAAGGGGCATGAGAAACAACATTAACAACAGACTCAGCACCTGCAGAAGATATTGCAGTACGACGTAACATGGTCTCCACTAATGTGTGAAAGTGTGAAAGCAAAACTCTCAAAAAGTGGAGGAAGGTACTAGTTGATGTAGATTTGTGTTATGCAATCCACTGTATAGACCTTATCAATTTATCACTTTTAAACTCTACTTGTTGTAAAAGAAACATAATCTGTTTATGATTACTTTTCTGTGGGAGAATGAGAATTTATCATGTGACAGAGAAAACTTTTAAGCCAATTATAGACCTTACCATATTTGAACTAATATAAATTGGTAGAAAAATGTTCGCTATCACACAAGGAATCCGCTCATTCCTCATAAAAGAATTTAAAGTAAACCCGTTGTTTTTCAATGCGTAGATGTTGACTTGTTATAAGGCCTCAAGGCCTCTCATATATGCTCAATAATGTCATGTCAAACGATTTTGCCAGCCAATGGATGGCTTTGAACTGAGAAAAGTGTTCCTAAAACTATTCAGTTGCAACTTTAATGCGTAATACATTGAATACTGGAATTATTCAAACCCGTCGGAGTGCTCACAAATTACAAATATGTTTAACAGTCAGAAAATATGTTTCGTTTCAGTTATTTGTCCAGGCCATGCCTAGCCATACCAAGGTATCCCAAATCATACCATTTACAAACACCGCATACCATTACAGACGTTTCATGAACTTTAACATTGATCCAATGTTAGAATGTGGAGTTCATGACTTCGTAGGATTTCCTCTATATCTATATATGATCATCAGCTTGATAAAACTGAATATGTCATACTAGGCAAATGTTTTCCAGTTTTCGATGCATTAATGATGGTGATAGCTAACCCAGGAAATATGCTTATCTCTGTAACTTGAATCTGTAACTTGAACCATCTCAGTTATGAATTTATTACAGAATTTTCAAATATTGAATGTTGTATACCATGATTTGAAGTTAATCAAGGATGTGCGAATTTATGAAATATATTCTATATATAACTATAGATAAATAAACACAATGAATTTATTACAGATTTTTCAATATCAGAACCATGTAAATATACCTACAAATTTAAGTTTAAAAAAAAAAAAGCAAATCGACTTTTCCATGTCAACAGAGTTACTCAATGACCAAATTTGAAAACTAGTTACAGTTACATGTGTCATATATCAAAGTGTTGCTAAATAAGTGTTTGCTAACTACATTGCTATATGCTAACTACATTGCTATATATTGCACCTGGTAAAATAATTTTCACACCCGCAAGAACATATTTATAATTTTTTAAACATGTAAAGAAGAAACGGAAATTCTTTAATTTTTGCAAAATACTTCCTTGGGTGATGTATTTGCTTCATTAAAATATATATTGGAAATATTAAATACTTTATAGAAAAAGGATAACAGTCGTATGATGTGCACTACCTGTAACTATGGAATGGCCAATATGGCAGGGAAAAAATTATATTATTTTTGCTGAGATAACTGGAATTTTCTAAAACAGATCAGAAGTAACATTGAGTTGTTTGTAGTATTAGATATTCAGAAAAAAAAATAAGCAGCGTTAATCGAGGCTCTACTATATATACATAACACACACACACACATATATATATGCACCCATTTATAGAATGAAAATGTTTCTGATCATATAACGCATGCAACATTCAACCCCAAACATATATCAGCAAAATATTGACACCTAGTATATTTCAGTATATATATATATATATATATATATATATATATATATATATATATATATATATATATATATATATATATATATATATATATATATATATATAGATATATATATATATATATATATATATATATATATATATATATATATATATATATATATATATATATATATATGCCTAAAAAGAAATTCGGGAGAAAAAGGTAAGAAAAAAATAGATATGAAACTTTCTAATTGTAAAAGAAACTAACTAGACACAATTGAGAAGAAAATTGTACTGCTCTGCTTTCATATCTGAAATGTAATTTTTTTTTCTA
>CM063508.1:18685436-18717936 GCA_032207245.1 Pardosa pseudoannulata
GTGATTCGTTTTCGTCATTTATTTTCAACACATACATTTGAATATTTTCGAAAAAAAAATCATAAATTGGTAAAGGTTGATCAAAAACGGAAGAAGCCATTTCAATTTATGTGCAATTTAAGGTATCCGTCTACGTTTAGAGAACTTTTTCCTTTAAACGTAGAAACTAATTCATGTTTTTTTATTTTTATATTTATTTTTTATATTATCATAGAGAATCGGGTTTTTGCAAAAGGTCTAATTTTTTAATAAATTAAATTATTTCAAAATTTTTTGACGCAACACATTTCTTATACACTGGAATAGTGAATCACCTAAAATCTTTGCTTAATTTACATTTGGTAAAACATTTTGGTCCTTCAAAATCATACACATTGAATTTTTAACGAATTTTCATTACCTTTACATCTAACTATGATTGTAACATCATTAAAAATTATTCCTTTAGGTCCTTATTAAGTCCTTTACAAGTAAATACTATCAAAAGCATTCATTATAATTTTCAACAAAATATTTTAAGAACTTTTTGAGAAATCACATTTCAAGTTCCAACATTTTATTAAAAGTACCGTTCTGAGAAAAACGCACTTGAAGATTATGAAAGCAACTTTAACTATTAAAAAATCAAAATACATGTTTAAAATTCTCCACAATTTCTTGCTTCAAAACTTTCTAATTGCCAAGTTGCTAATTATTAAAAATACTAGAAAAATGTTTCAACTAATCTTCATGAAAATTTAAAAAGTTTTGTCCAAAAAAATGCTCTTTAAAAGGCTTTAAATTCACAATTTCCGGTTCCGAAGACGCTACTTCCGTTTTGTTTTGACAGCTGTCACTGATGTTTAAACAGCTGTAACTTTTCTTTAAAATAAATGCCATAGAGACGAAACAAAAACAGATTAAGAAGCCTAAAAGTTGAAATTTTACAATAGAGAAATAAAAAAAATTATGATTTTTGGCAAAAAATAAAGTTTTTAACGTAGACTGATACCTTAAAATATTAAGATAAGAAATTAGACCAAACGTTTACCATTAACACTTTTCTATGGTAAAGCGAGCAGGTGGGAAACACCAAACGCATGCATCACGTGGTTGTAAATAACCCTCATTGTAACAATTGTACAAATTGACTGCGATTTAAAAATTGAAAAATACAATGCATGATACACTCAGATGTTTATACAGTACAAAGATCCGATGACCTAAATTTACATCCAAGTAACTCAGTGAAATTTTTGTGTTGGAAAATACGATTCAAGAGCTAAACAATCACAGTAATGAATAATATAAATATTTTCATTTTAATTGTGAACAGTACTTGCATTAAATATCCTTTTATAGCCTTTATATGTGAGTATAAAAATTCTCTAAATCAGACTCACGGGTATCTTGTTCGTCCTCTGGCATACAAATGTTCGGAATTATTTTATAGTGCATTTAAGAATGCAAAAAATTTCAATTTTACCTTTAGTAGCATCAACTTGGAGACCCCCGGATGCTATTGCCGGGAGCAATTAAAACTGCCATCCATATACACTACTGCTTCACACGATTGCTGTCTGATGAAGATATTATACATGTCCTCACTGGTAAATAACCACCTTGTACTGATCCTTTTAATCTCCAAACACTATAACCGGCGATATATTTTATCTTATTGTGATACCTCCTATAAATCTAAGATTCATGACTTCAGATTTAATTGAGTGACCAAGAACAATTAGTAGCAAGAGATTGAAAATCTCGTGACTCAGATTTGTCGTAGAAGAGAATTCAGAAACGAAATGTTTTTCTAATTTTTTATTATAATTATAATTTTTTAAATATCATTCATAACAATGTAATTACATTCTTCGCTAAGCTAAAATGAACGCTAAGATTCATGTGTAACTTTAAATTTGATTTAGTTCTCTAGAACAGCTGGTAGCAGGAGATTGAAAAGCTGATGATTAAGATTTGTCGAGTAAGGAATACAGAAGCAAAATTACTTTTCTCCGTAATTATTATTATTATTATTAGATGTCATTCATAACAACGTGCCTTTGTTAAAAAGGAAACTATTTTTTAGCTGTCGGAAGGGGACACTAGGCATTAATTCTCTGTTTAAACAGAGATTAATCTCGGTTAGCTTTTAAACACCTTTGGTGAGACCGGCCTTGAATTTTCTCTCGTAGTTTCTACTACAGAGAGCTTCCTGACAATTCATACTACTTTTAATACGACTATCCATTTAAATCTGAGGCAAGAAATAATATGGTAGATCAACTAAAATCAAATCTGTCTTCCCAACAGTTTTAACTAGACTTCTGTTAAAATCTGAAAATGCCAGTGTTGCTTCTTTAAAACTTTCTCACATACTCACAAAAATGAAAAAGCCTCAAGATCTTAAGTTGTTACTGGAAGCATTTCTTTATGACACTAACAACTTATTTGAAGGATTTTTCTCAAAAAGTGAGATGATGTCAGCAATACAAGACTTACAGTTGTCAGACAACACTTTTACAAGAAGAATATAAGCCTTATCAAACGACATTCGAACTCAGATAAAGAGGGACTTGGATATATGTGACAGATACTTGTAACAGTTAGACGAGTCTACCGATATATCGTACATAGAACAGTTAGCCATTATGGTGAGAATGGTGTTTCACGTCTTAATAGAGAAAGATCTAAAATATTACAAATGAAAGGACCAACGACAGGTGATCATAGCTATAATATATTGAAAATATATGCAAAGTCGATAGATAGGCTTCTTCAGAAGCTGTCTGCAATATCACTGATGGGGTGCCAGCAATGATTAGTGAATTCAATAGATTTATTTAAATATGCTTAAAAGATGAACAACTTCTAAACTACATATCGTATCTATTATCCACCATAGACAATGGGGATCCTTTAAACTACATTGTTCTAAAATACATTGCATCAGATGAGAATTACTGGCATATAGTTGACAGAAGCAAATTTCAAATTTCTATTCTTGAAAAGAGCAGAATAAAAAATAAAATTTTTTCTGTATTCCACATACTTGTCTAAATCTCTGTTTTTGACAATAGACCAAAGTACAGATCATAATTTACAGAGAATCACTTTGACAATCCATGAGCAGGAATAGCCTCATACACTCCGAATTATGAAATAATAGCAAATAATATGCAATTCAAAAAATCATATTGGCTTACATTTATTTTTTTACTAAACGATTTTAAAACTTTGTATATTTTCTTCGCATTTTTTAATAATTATTTATTTTATACAAGCATGTTAACAATAATTTTTGTATGTCAAATTACATTTTGGAAAAATAAAATTTGTCCTCCTTTCTGTTAGGATAATATATAGACACAATGACAGATAATAATGACAGTTTTCTTGGGTACAAAAAGGTTGGGGCTCTGCTCTAAGCGATTAACCATCAGTATGTGTCCAAAACGAAATTAAAGAATGCTAAAAAATTATAGAGAAATGTTTGGTAAGATGATATAATAATTTCCAACTGTACTTATTAATTTAAATTCATGTTTCAGCATTTCTTTTATAGTTTATAATCATTCATAGACAAAACAGAGTTGAACTAAAATTAGTTCAACTATAAAGTGTTATATGTGAAATGTTGTATCACTTCTATATGCTTCTCTTTAGATTTAAAAATATCTAGAATTTATGCAAGTCTCTTGATTTTATAATTTTTTCTTTTGTTTCCATCGGTATTATGATTTGTTGTAGTAAAAATTCTCCCGATTTGGGTATAAAAAAAATCAGTGTTTCTTATGTTGTTTGAATAATATAGAACTATTTCCATTTTACATGTATTATAAATATATGGAGAAAATTAAATATTTGTCCTAAATGTAGAATGAAATAAATGAAAAAATAATAATTTATGAAACTCATGGATATATTAACTGTTAACGTAGTTTCAACCGTTGTTTTTAAAGTACAAAATTTCAGTTGCTTAGGTGTTTATATTGACAAATTTGTCTATAATTGCTGATATAGTTTTAAATATTTTTCAAAAATGGTAAGTTATAGTTTATTAAAACAGTTTCTACTGTTTTTTCGTTTATTTCGCTTAAATATCTGTTTGACATGTAATATTTAAGTAAAATATTTCATAAGTGAATGACAATTTATATTTCCTTTTTAGCTTCCATTATCTCTTTTGAGGACGGCACAAAATCATCCCATGGTAAGTAAAAGCTTTAAAATGTGTTTATTTATCTGTTGCTATTAATTTATATTTAAAAATGATTCTATTTTAATTTAAATTTTAATTCTTCTGCGCGTGCATAGGTAAGTCAACATTACCCGATTTTTGAGTACTGTCCTAAATAAGTAAACAAGAATAAATATAATAAATGCATACAATTTAGTACTCAATAAAATATAAACTAATTACTCGATAAATTCATATACTAAATGCATTTTTCTCATGTGTCAAAGGAATTACGTTGTTATGGAACTAAGAATAGTTCTATTAAAAAAAAAAAAGAAATCGTGAAGCATTGTATCATAATAATTTACGAAAACAGAAGAAAAAAACCTCTTCCAAATCTATTCAAATCGTTTGAATTTAGATTCTATGTTGGTGTAGATAAATATTAATATTCATTTTTTTTCTTAAAATAAACGATACTCTGCTAAACAAAACATAAAACTTAACGTCTTCATTATTGAGAAGACATAGAACTTACAGCTTTTCCTACTAAAATGGAATTTTATTTTTACAACTAATTCTTAATTTATTTTTACGAGAATTGATTCCAAATGAATCCCTTTTCCTTTCTTTCACTATTGGTCTATATCCCATTTCTCTTAATCACTAGAGTAAAATAATGTGTTCTGTTATGATTCTGATGAAACATGGAAATCTTTTCATTCTGCTAATTTAAGATTTTATCAAAGTGTTTTATTGTCACTCCTTTTTTAATATGTAATGGTGTGCAGAAATGGAAATATTGAGCAGTATTGTTCAAAATTCATGCAACGAGTTATTAGAAAAAACTCCATTACTCAACTAAAAGCTCTTAAATATCAGTTATATTCTTTATTTTTAATATGCACTTAACCCTACAATGTACTGCAATATGTATGTGAAACTTTTAAAATTTTTCCCCATACAATGTCTATAAAAGAATTTGCATTTAATTCATATTGGTTTGTATATCAATCAATCCCTTTATCTATTTCTTTCTAATATTCTTCTCTAGATGGTAGTAACTGAGTATTATATCTATGATGACAAACTTGATATGAGTGTTGCACATGTTCATTATTTTGCTATTTTTACAACATACATTCTGCTTGTATTTTTTAATCCTTGAATGAAGGAATTTTTTTCTTAGCTGTTGAGCAAGGTATTTAGTTAATTTTATATAATTTGTTTTTCTTGTATTTGATATTGAATTCATATATGCACCAAAAACAATTTTCTTAAACTAGTAAAAGAATTTTTTTTACATATTTTGTAACACATTGTTTGGTTTCAAATACTTGTGAGAAAACAGTTGTTAAAGAAAAATTGTAGGGTTAAAGAGACTTTATAAACAATTTGAATTTTTACTAGCATAATGTTTTAGTGTTTTTGGTTTTGTTTGAGTTTTATTTATTTTTTAATAGCTAGTTGAATTGAAAAATGGGGAAACTTATAACGGTCATCTTGTAAACTGTGATAATTGGATGAATATCAATCTACGTGAAGTTATTTGCACATCTAGGGTAAGTTTTTTTTTGTATGTTTCAGTTTGTATGTCTTTTAATCAGTTAATAAAGTTAAAATTATTAGTAATTTTCCTTATTATCAAGTTGTATGTGAAGAAAATTGTAAACTACTAGATAAAAATTATTAATGATTATGTCAAAGAATATATAAGAATAAATTCTGCAAATCTTTCATTCTAGCCTTTTCTTCTCTTAATTTAAAAAAATATTATTTCATTCTTTTTAGGTAAAATTAATATTTCCCCCTATGTATGTGTTTATGTATTTAATACTTAAAAGTTTGGTTTGTTTAAGAATGCCAGGGCCGGAACAAGGTCTTTGACACCTGTGGCAAAAAACTGGCTTTTACCCCTACTATCAAATATAGTGGAGAAAATATATAGCTGATTATTTCTAAATAATATAGTCAGACTTTATAACTTACAAGTTAAGAAACCAATAACTTTATATTTTTGTATCACTTAAAAAGGAAAGATATTTACTACATTACTTTACTAGATTTAGTATCTGTAACCATGGTGTAGTTGTTAACCTCATTGTAGTTCAAGCTGTTTGCAGTCTCTTTTCTAGTGCACAATATTATAGCCATTTTCTAGTTGTTCCTTTCCAAACAAGAAGTTTAGATATTTTATTGCTTTCAACTTGCTGTAAAAATGTCAGTATGAAATTGTTTTAAAAGCATAGAAATATTCTCAAAGAAAGCATAGAAATATTCTCAATGCAGTTAAAAATTGTTTTATATTGCCTAGTTTTAGCTGATAAATACTTTTTGAAACTTCTTTATAGACTTTCCCAGATTCTGAATTGAAAGATTATCTTATATAAAAATGTAAATTTCCATACACACAATATATAATATATATATATATATATATATATATATATATATATATATATATATATATATATATATATATATATATATATTTAATAAATTTAATTTCTTATCTTTAAACACTACCCTTTAACCAAAATTCTAGAAATTATTTTTCAACTTTTTGATGGCGAATTGTCTTGCTACTGGTAAAAACTACTGCTGACATGGCAGTTTATAGCCTTGCAGTATTGACTGTAAGAAGTAGGTTCTGGTTAAAATGGCCTTTAATATATATATATATATATATATATATATATATATATATATATATATATATATATATATATATATATATAAGATCGGTCCAAAATAGTGATACTAAACATGTACTGAAGTATATTACATGTCTTAGATTTGGTGTTTACATAAAGAAAAAGAAAGTTCCCTTTTTTCATTTTTATTTATCACTTCTTAACACATTGTTGACCAGTCATGAGTTAACTCGTGTTTTTATGGCCGAATGTTGCTGACCGGTCATGAGTAAACTCGTGATGCTTTTCTTTCCTCGTCGCTGTTGATTTCTCTGTTGGCGATCATACAGTTCAAGTGTTGGTCAGTATAACACAAGCTGTTTTTCTTGCTTATAAGACCCTTCAAATCTTTTGTTGTAAAAATATTTATTAATTAAAAATTTTTTTAAAAATGATGACAGAATTTAATGAAGAATCTTTCAATGAATTATATGCAGATGCTTTATCTGATTGTCTGAGTGGTTATGAATCAAATTGTGCTAATAGCCAATGACATGAGATAAATTTTCAGTAAAATTGCCAGTCAACAATGTGTTAAAATAGTACATTGGTTTAAACTGATGACCTCTTTACATTTCAGTAAGGATAAAATATACATCTGGTATCTGGCTGATTTTCAGCTATCTGGTATACTGCTAGATTTTCAAACTAAAGATTTGGACATCAAAACAAATATCCAGAGATAGTAGAAATTCAAAAACTATGATTCTGATAATTTAACCAATTTTCAGGTTTTGAAAATTTTTAGTTTTTAACAAAATTGACGGGATATTTGAAAAAGATTTAAAAAAAAATTACAACTTGTGTAGGGATTGGTTTAAAAAGTATTGTCATCAACAAGGATGCATGTAGACCTTTTCTTAATCTGGAGTGGGGGGGATAATGCCAGAGACAGTTTCTTATCCTTTTATGAGAATTTGTGGATTTTTAATATTGAAAATAAATTTCACTGATGAAGGCTAGGGCCTCTCTTGAATAAATTTCTGTCATTGGGAGACCACATTGTGTAGGGAGCTTCTCTTCAGTACCAGAGTTTGTTAGCTTAGATATTCAAAGTTGACTTTAATCCTTTAATTCTTTTTAGTTAATAAAGAGATTACTTGTTGCTTTTGACAATGATTTACTTTTGACATTTTTAATAAACTAGGTGAGTGTATCTATATCAGCGACTCATATATAATATACCTGTTCTAGAAAGTTATGCAATAGGTCCTGGTTTCGTTGCACATATGTTTAAAAAATTTAACTAGTACTCCAAAACATATCAAACCTAATTTGTATTAGATGTTTTCAGCAGTTGTAGCATTTTATCTTTGAGCTATCATCATATTTTGCATGTTAGAATTTAATTTATTATTCCCATGTTTTATTCAGTTCTGTATGTGTTTGAAGCTGTTCATCATTTATATATTATTCTTTTAAATGTCAAAATAAATTGCTATTTCGACAAGATTTTTTTTTTTTTTTTAAATTTATTTTTGTCTCTAGTAAGTTGTAAGTTAATATAATAGGATGAGTTCTTCCAGATGTATTCAATTACAGCATTAAGTCTCCTAAAATGAAGTTTTAATAAACTATACTTTATTCTATCTCTGGATATAAGATATTTTCTTTCACTATTTTAAGTTTGAAGTTCTAAGTTGTAGGTTTTTTTTTTTTTTTAAGCTGGTTTATTTTGCTTTTGGGACATAACCTAATAAATGGAAATTTCTTTTCACTCTATTAGCCTGAAAATTAGCAACTAAATTCATATTTTACTTATATAACACTTATTTTGAAATTCCTTATATAATAAAAAACATAATTATGAAAAAATAACTGGAAAATATGTTTGTTATTGTTATAAGCTCTAAGATAATAACATTAACTTTCTGGTTATTATTTTTGATAATTTCAGCTCCTTAAAGCAGTATTATTTTTTTAATCCTATATGCTTAGTGTTTTTTCTTTTTCTAAACATATCACTTCTTTCTGTGTCTGCTATATGAATAACAAGTTAATTTTAGTATTAGAAAAAAATGCAACTAATATAAATAAAAGCATTTGAATTGATGTGATTCTTGGTTTTTGTCTTCAAACACAAATTTTAATTGTAGCTTGTGTTTTATACAAATGGAAAGAATTATTTTATAAGAACGTAATAAATTCTTAATTTTGCTAATTATTAAAAGATAATTGTATATATGATTCTCATTATGTGTAAGAAGGTTCCTTAATTCAACAGGAGAATCTTTCTGTTGTGAGATATCCTTTAGATTCTCAAATCTAAAAATGTTAGATTTCAGTGAACCTATATAAACTAAACATTATATTTACATTGTTTCAATTTTATATGAATTATTTGTTTTATAGAAACAATGATCTTCTACAATTAACAATGCTGCAGTCTAATTCAAAGAAATAACTATGATAAATTTTAAAAATTTGATTTTTATTAAATATTCTTCTTTAGGTTTTCTCAACAATAGCATACATTACAGCAATAGCTATAATTTTATAATAATATGCGCTTTTGTTTTATTTTGACTGCATAATTTTGTTTCTTTAGGATGGTGATAAGTTTTGGAGGATGCCAGAATGTTATGTTCGAGGTAGTACAATTAAATATATGCGTATACCTGATGAAGTTATAGATATGGTAAAAGAAGAAACATTATCAAAAGGCCGAGGGCGAGGTGATATTAAGAGAGGTGGAATGGGACAAAGAGGAAGAGGAGGTGCAAGAGGTATGTAGTATAACTTTTGACTGCTCTACCTACTCCTTACTTTTATTTTAGAACAATTGTTTTGTTTTTTATATTTTGATAGAATTGCATTTCTCAAGACCCATGGTATGATTTTAAGATGGCATAATGCCATATATCGGCTACAGGATATTTAAAATATTTATTAGAAATAAGCAACTACTCTAATAAATGAGAAAAACGAACTCAATTCAACAGTGTGAAAACTTTATTTCATCCCTTTTTTTATTAACAAACAAACAAAAAAATGTGTTACCGATTGGACAACACAAATTTAAATATCCATAACAACCATGGAGCAAAAACATTGAACATATCGGCACTATAACACCATACATATTCTTTTCATATTATAGAGGATAAAACTAATGTAAAAATTAGGGAGAAGTTTAAATTGCTGCATTCTGTAGAATAAACTTTTTGTTTTTAGCTTTGTTAACAAATATTATTTTGTATTTTTATTTAACCCTGGAATTCTATTCTGTTCTTTTTGAACATCAGTATTGTTACATTGCTTGACAAATTAAAAAATAATATTTTAAAGCAATGAAAAGCAAGTAGTAAATACAGTTTAATTTTTTAAAAATGATTTACTGCACATTGAGATCATTTTTTAGCTTTTAACAGCTTATTATTTCAATTAGAAAAAAAATCTAAGATGTAAAAATAGCATTCTGCAGTTAAGTGGATCTGGCATAGTATTTAAGTTTGGATGTCTTATCTGTTCATAGAAACTCGGAGTGGCCATACACTTAAAATATCAGGAAATTCAAAAAAGTTGGATTAATCAGAGTTTAGAGTATACATTTAAAGGAATTTTCAGACACTCTAAGATTTAGATAGTTTTTATCCTCCCCAAAGGACAATAATAATGGCAAATACTGCTTAGATAACTACACTATAATTCAGAGAACAGTTCATAAATTTCAAGGAAATCGAAAAACAGTTTCCTTTCCTAATATCCTAGTATTGATGGAACAAAATTTTAAGCATAATGTTTAATTCAGTAATTTATTTTCTAAATGTCTAAGGGACTCTGAATACTTTATTAACACACTCATTATATAAAGGGATTTCCTTACTTTTTATAAAATGAACACATGGGTATATCTAATAGAGTATCTGTAAACTGTAGGGAAAATTGTATTGTTTGAGAGCCTCTGAAAAATCTTGAAAAACTAACATATTGAACAATGTATTTTTTCTTGTAATTTTAGTAGCTTGAGTAGCTAATTTGAGCTGATCAAATCAGACATGAATTCTAAATAAATTTTGAGATGTTAAAACAAATATTTAAGTTTTCCTTTTTCTCTTAAAATTCAAATTGCAGAATATAAAATAAGTTGTAAGCTGATAATGAAATATTGATATTTCCATTTTTGAGTACAATTATATTATCTTATTACAAGGATAATTTTAATAAATTGTAATTAATTTTTTGAAATTCAAAGGATTAGATGATTTATCTGTAAAATATACATTAAACATTTGCTTTATGGCCAGTTTATTTCAATTTCTGCTTTTTAAACTCATGTTTACTTTGTTAAACTAAAGTTTGTTAGAAACTTCTTTGTTACAAGTCTCATAGCTGTACATATCTATAAATTTAAAAATTTTCAAAAAAAAGAAAAGAAAAACAGAAGTTGCTGCTATAAAATGAGAACTATAGAAGTTTTATTTTCTAGATATTGAAAAATTTATATTTTGCTCTTAAAATATGAATGAAAAATCTTCATGCAATTTTTACATTAATTTCAAGTATTCATGCTTTGCATATTTGCATATGGCATTTTCTTTCAAATGAAAGTCTTAAAATATTTACAAATTATTTTATTGAAATATTTTGAATGTCAACTGTGGTTAAGGATTAGATGAAACATATTTAACTAGCTGGTAGTTTTGAAATGCATAATTTATTTATGTTAAAATGCATTATTTAGTTATTTGCCATTTTTCACTTTGCTTGATACAGTTCATTAAGAAAACTTTTAAGTGTTAGAAAGGTCATTTAACCATTGTTGTTGTTTCCCATGCCACTTGGACAAACCAAGCCTGATTAAGCCTGCAGGCTCTCGTATTAATGCCAAGGTGTGCACCTATCGATTTAATGAGCATCATTAAGGTGAAAGAACGACTTCGCTCAAGTAGGTCCTAGTAATTTCGAAGCAGGTACTAAGTAAAAAACTCAGACTTGGCCTGCCACCCCAGAGGTATTGATGGACAACTTAGAGGACATTATGACCACAAACTTATTTTACATGCCAGCAACCTTTCAGTTACGAGATCATTGCTTTTGCCTACTGACCTACCACAGCTCTTTTAACCCCTTTTCTCCTGAATGATGATTTATAATGTAACTTCCAAAAAGTGACAACAATATATCATTGCAATAAGGCTTTACTATTTACATCTCCAAAGAACTTTTATTTAATTTAAATTTATAAAATGTTATTAATGAATTAATATCTTTGCAAAAGAATCGGAAAAAATGTTTATACATTTTACTTTTTCCTATATTCCATGTTAGTTGATGCTGAGATTGCATACATATTACAGTGATAAGATAAAAATTCAACAAGACATTTTCTTTTAGACTAAGTGCAGTAGTTATGCTTGTTACTATGTTATCTTATATAAAGTTATGACCAGATGATTTCTTTTGTGTAAATACTGTTTGTAAATTACATTTGAGTTTCTGCTTTTCATAATGTATTGTTACTCGTGTGAATTAAAATATTGAAATTAAATTCACATTAATTTATTGTTTTAATAAGTTCTTTTAGGAATATTGTAATAATTATGTTTTTATGAGGTTTTTCTCAAACTTGAGCAAATTTGTTAAATTGTTCCAGCATTCTACATATTTCTACAGTATGTTCGAATGGCACTAAAAGGGTTTATCCTTATAGACTAGAGAAGAATAATATACCATTTTTCTAAGAATGACAAAAGTTGGAGCTATGACTTTACATTAGTTTTGAGAATTTAGTATTTCAAAATCAATGTGGTATTTATTATTATTTCTAATGCAAGGGTACTTGCTTTTATAGCATTCACTGCAACCTAGCTACAGATATATTTTGGTAATTTGAGTACACCTATACAGGTGGTCAACCGTACCAAGTCAACGCAAGCAAAGTTGATTCTGGTTGTTTACAAGCAGGGACCAAGCAGATGTCTCAGACTTGGCCTGCCAATTCCAGAAGTATCATTTGGGAACTTGGAGGACATTTAGAGCATGAACCTATTTTATGTGCTCCACCTGCCATTAATGAATATAGTAGATCTTTGGCTAGCTTGAGCCTTGAATGTGCAACCCTCCAGTGATAAGATCAATACCTTTCCTAACTGAACTACCATGGCTTGCTATGTGGCAAGTTTAAATTAAAACTCCTTAAGTTATCCCTTTTTTTTAAGTGGGGGGGGATTTAAAGTTTTAAATGTAAATCTAAGTAGCAATGAGTTATTTTATTCTTATACTTTTTTGCCTCTTAATTTTTCGTTGATGAAAGGAGACATTTCAATACTGTGAATCATGTGTTCTTTTTTCCCCCACGAATGTGCTTATATAGTGCAGAAAAATTCCTATTTATTTCTTTAATATTTGAGTATGCACCTTTATATATTTTTTTATATTGGAATTGTAAAATCGACTATACCAAGCTAGTTAGTGTTGCATTTTTGTTCCGAAAGTTAAAATCTTTTTCGTATTATTCAGGTTATCTTGAATTTCACTTTATCTCTTTTTTACAGGAAGCTTTGGTGGACGAGGAGGTCGTGGTGGGGGCCAAAATCGAGGTTCTAGTCATGGAAGACCTGGTGGAAGGCCAAAGCCGAATTAAGGATTTTTTCTATCAGAAATATGTACATACTCATTGTCCATTTAATTTGTTTGTTTTCCTTCACAGACTAGTGCATGGATACTAATGCATTGCTGTTATGCATTTCATTTATTTAAAGGAAATATTTGAATAAATTATTTTTTTAAACTGATGTATTGTTATATATTGGGAGGAATATATATCACACTCTACACAATACTACATATATTTTAAAAGTTCTGATTAGTAATTTTAAAGGTAAAACTTCCTAGGCAGAATATGAAGTTCTAAAACACAGGGGAGGAATGTTGATTATCATTGCTGTCTCTTTTTTAAAAATAAACTAAGTAAACTTCCTAAGGAATGAAACCAATGAACTCAATCATAACTACCCCTGTATGTGTATAAACTTAAATATTTTTGGATTTTCTTTTGGAACACTGATGACCTTATTACTGGTCACTGTACCCTTAGAAGGCATCTTAGTATGATGGGGATCATTCACGATATTTCACGAGGAGATTGCTTCAGTGTAATTGCCAGTTTTTCTCAGTTCATACTTAGGTTTGAGCACTTTGGTTTCCAATTTATTGTCCTTGGGATCTGCAGTATACAAATGTTGGTTGTTTGCTTCACCACTGGCCACTTTTCTTAGGTGCTCTTGAGTTTAGGTACAATAGACCTCTTGTAACATACAGCTCTTGGGGGAATCCCTAAGATCTGTCTTGAAGGTGATTTTGTTTATTCATCATGTGTTAAGTCTCCAACACTGAGTTCATAGAATGCTATCTTATAATACTTGAATTTTTGGGGGTCAAATTCGGATGGATGTTTAGCATGAATATTTGTAGGCCTTGAAAATCAGCCTTAAGCAGTAGGTCCCAATCTTTAGCCTTCATTTACAAAACATTTACATGTAAAAAGATCATCCCAAAATGTTTCAAAGAAACCAAAATCTTTAGGTTAAGTCAGATGCATGATTGTTTCTTGTCTGTGTCATGTCCTTCATTTCTTCTACTTTGAGATGAAAATAAAGAATTTTAGATAAAATTTTGCCTGGTTGTGTGTTTCAGCAAGTTGTCTTTCATGACATGGCTGTATTAAGGTTGCAGTCAAAAGTAAGTTGTTGCAACAAAAAATATAGGCTACATCTTCCATGTGATCTGTTTAGACTAATTATTACTTCTTACATATGTGTGATTATCGCCCAGAAGTTGATGCTATTAAATTCTGTTGAAAAAAAAAATTTTGAGAAAATTGTCTCTCTACATTAATTTAAGAAATACTTTTTAAAAATTAAATAAATAACCATACATAATTACTGTTAAAGCAAAAAGTAAACTTAATAAATATAAAGAATATTTAATTCCTTTTAAATTTACAAAAAGCGGACTATATCAAAAAATGAACATAACCACTTTTGTTTATGAATGACTGATATGTAAAAGCATGAAGGAAAAAAAATCTCAAGCAAGCTAGTATTATAAAATATCGTACCTACCAATCAGGTGAACGTTCTGTGGGGGGGAGGGGGGAATCTCAGAATTCCTTTTTTTTTTTTTTTTTTTTTTTAATTCTTCAATTATCTTTCCGTATCTTCCCGTTCTTTCCGTAATTTCCACTATGACAGTTTAAAAAAAAAAAAAATTATCGTCAAACTTTCGTTATTGCATGTGTTTCGTATTTCAGCTGCAGAACAAGTATTTTACTACATTCAGCGTTTCTGATCATCGTGAAGGTATAGAAGAGAAGTGATGATTTACTGAACTATAAGCTTTGACCTTGTAACCGTTGTTGGTTCATTTGCGTAAGCATAGCTTTGCGAGGTCGCTTTCTCGCGACTTCAGAGGGTGTTTGGGGGGGGACTAATAATTTCCTTCTGTGTCTGATTATAGTTTATTTAGTGCTTATTGATATAGTACTAGAAAACAGATTTATCATAAATTACATATATTTGATATTCAAAATTTAAAAATTCAATTTTAAGAGGCTAATTTGTTTAACAAGTAAAGGCTGGTCTCACCAAAGTCATTTAACGGTTAACCGCGATTAATCTGTTTAAACGGAGATTTGCGTCCCACCATGGGTTAATCGCGGTTAGTAGTTAAACAACTTGGGTGAAACCGGCCCTAAGGGTGAGATTCTCCAAAAGCATTTTGACAGCTTTTTCATTTTAATTATCAAAGCAGCCACTGTTTTAATTTATTATAACCATTAAAATCACTGCTTGAAATTTATTAACAATACATTAAATCTAATATTAGTAACATGCAATTATTTGTTATATGTAATTATTCATTTTAATTGTTAAAATTAAAGCAGTCACTGCTTTAATATTTTATAACCATTAAAATCTGCTTGAAATTTACATACTTAAAAGAGGTCAAAATTTTATTGCACATTATACAAGGAATACTTTTTACAGTTTCGTGCAATCACTTAGTAGATGTATGAACAAAGTCTATTAAAGGAAGAAAATAATAAGAAAGAATATTTTTCAACTATTGTTCCATCTATATTTCTATACTATTGTGTTTCTTTTATACAACATTGCTAGCAACACTAATTAGTGACTTTACCAAATTTATTGCATGACACGCGACTTAAATGCTGCAATATAACTAGATAATTAATTTATAGCATGCAGATGAATAAAGAAATTTCAATCCATTGTCTAACATCCTTTAAGAAAATGGGCTATGGACGAGGTCTTCAGTTTTAGGCTCCACGGTCATTCCATATTCTCCCATATGACCCCAGACGACCTTTAACAAACATTTATGACTTCTTAAAGGCTGTTACTCACAGGAACTCTAAACGATTGGAATAGTTTATTTTTTCGACTGGCTACGTCATTATGATGAAAATCCCCTCCAAAGTAGCAAAAACTCCCGTTTTCGATACAACCCAAATGCACTTTTAGTGACGTCATTAGATAATCTAGCAGTGTAGATATCACCGTGAGTACCAGCCTAAGAATAAAGTTGGAAGCTACCACATTACATATTACAGTCAAGATATGTCACTGTCTTCTGCGTCATAATGATGTCAGAGAAGAAAATTGGTACCAAATTCTCAGCCATGGAGATTTCTGACGTCATTATGACGCAGAAGTCACCAGTAACATATGTCGACTGTAATATGGTAGCAGCCGTTGGGTGCTACCATATTACGGTCGACATATGTCACTGGTGATTTATACGTCATAATGATGTCAGAGAGGGAAATTTATGGTACCAAATTCCTATCTCTGGCTATTTCTGACGTCATTATGATGTGGAAGTCGCCAGTGACATATGTCGACTGTAATATGGTAGCAGCCAATATCTTAAGGGCTGTCTCACCAAAGTCGTTTAACAGCTAACCGTGGTTAACCCATGGTACCAACCAATGATACGCAGTTCTCCGTTATAAACAGAGATTAATCGCGGTTAGCCGTTAAACGACTTTGGTGAGACTGGCCCTTATAAAGTATGATAAAAGGAAGAGTATTATAAGGGATAAATTCACGGAGTTTCAAGGTAAAGTATTTTTAAACATTTAATTCTATATTCCTGAAAATCCTGATATAGCCCAAGTTATAGCTACTGATATAGATCGGCCCTAAAAGAGTTGTGGAGCTTGATTAATTTGGCCCTATAGCCATTGATTTACAATTCGAAAATTACACATGCGTTAATATATATATATATATATATATATATATATATATATATATATCACATAACGAGATATAATTTACCGCCTTTCTTTATTTTCATTATATTCATTTATTTATTTATTTATTTATTTTTTTTTTGTAAAATACAGGGTGCACATTACAAGCGAGTAAATAATGTATCTTCCCTCCAAAAAGAGCCGAACGATGGCCAAATGGTTACAGCACTGATCTTCGGTTACGGCGTTCGTGAGTTCGAATCTCCCACTGCCGTTGCCGTACGGAATCGGTTTTAAGAAGTAGGTCCCGGTCTCATTAGCCATCGTGTTGTAAAAATGTGCACTGTACAGCTCGAAACCAAACCCTTTAAAGGTAATTAAATGAAAATAAAGTTTTTAAAATAAAACGTACATTGTTGAAAATGTGTCACTATCTAGTCTTCTCTTGTCTGATGTTTCTGCATGAGTACATTTAAATCCAATTATATCGTTACGTGTAGGATCACAATTCGATATAACACCAAACCCGTCTCAGCATCAAATTTCTGTAATGAGTTAACGAGTCAACTTAGTAATGAACAGTTGCAGCAGGTTTGTAAGAACCAACTGTTGCTACCCAGTTGTTTCCCTACAAATTATGCCTAAGTTTAACTGCAATGTAACTTTTTTTGTTATTGTTTGGTGGGGGAGCGGGAGTGAAATAAAAAACATATTGAAGAGAAAAATCTTATAAAATTCATAAGTTTATAACATTTACGAAACTAGTGGTACAGTAGAACGTCGATTATCCGAATCTCTATTAACCGAAACTCTCCGTTAATCGAATTCTGTTTCTTCTTCAATTTTTTTTCCTCTTTCTACTATCATCCAAAATTTTCTCTTTGCAAACATGCATTTTTAAAGTTTTCTTTTTTTCCCCCCACATTCCTTTTGTATGGAAGCCATCCTTTCCAAACTACGAGTGCAGATAAATAAATTGGAATTCCCTTTTTAGAATTCCTTCGCGCAAGCACAATTCTCGGTACTCTTCGCCACTTTCAAACATCCCCATTCTAAACAAAAACATACCCCATTTCGAAATTTGGAAGGTCATACTGCCGAGTCCCAGAACAATCGAATGTTATTGCACCAATGACGATACTACACATTAAACTACATGATTATTGATGAAATCACGATTATCCGAAAATTTCGATTATCCCAAGTAGTTTCGGTCCCAATTGCTTCGAATAATCGAGGTTCTACTATATATAACTATGCATCAGTTAAAATTTTAAATATTACTCATGTACACATTGTAAAAAAATTAAATATTATTAACTTTTATACTTTTCAGAAGAATTAATTTTGTTTGAATTGCATCGGTTTGCGCTTTCCCTACTGTTTATTTGAAAGCTGTATTTGACGGAAATACTGTTTTGTTTCAACTGGTTTTTTCATTCGTCTACAATCTACATATTCAACATGGCAATATTTTCAACGGGTGCATTAAATCCAAAGAGACAAAAAGAAAATTCTACAATTTTATAGATGTTTTTTAAAGCAATTTTTTTTGCTGTAAAATGCTAAAAAAAAATCAACCCATCTTTGACGCCAGGGTCTGAAATTCTATCGCCATTCATGCATCTTTATTTTTGTGACGTATTTTTACATATTTTCTTCATCGAATAATTCCCTGAGTATATTTACGCACCAATGATTCGAAATAAAAATATTGTTTCTCTCTACCTTCTTCACAAAGGAGTTTTGCGCAATGTGACCCATTCAAACACCTTTATTTCAATAAAACACATGTTACAATAAAACACATTTAGATAATTAATGCATGTTTGATTGGTGTGCACAGCATCACTGAATTTTTTAGCGTGTATTTTTTCAGATTTTTCTAATGCTAAAATTACTTTCCGTACACGACACTAACTTGTTCAATGTATTATTAACAAAAAATGTTCTTTGTGTCGACTTTGCAAAATAAATGTCAGAGAGCCTATTTTTGAAAATAAATAAAATTAGAGGACAGTACAGTGAAATAAAGGACGTATGGTCACCATGCGTGCGTGGTTGCGTGGGTATGTATAAAGTCTAAATATTACAGTTTTGCAAGAGGAAGTTATAAAATCGTCTCAATTTTGTTGTTAGAAAAGTCTTTTAGGTAACCTTGCAAGGTAACCTTCTAGTTTCCAATTTCCTACTCGAAGAAACACTAAAATTTCCTTTTCAAAATTAGAAAAAAGTACAAAACTGAAGTAAAATCATTAAGTACACGCAAAATAGTGGAAAAAAAAGATGAATATGGTAGTATATTACAAATTCCATTTGGCTCAATTTTCCTTTCTTTGGATAATATGATTTTCAATGATTTTGTAAATTATGTTCGATCTGATTGACATCGTTTTCCGCAGAAGTATAGATTTTTCTTTCTTTCTCTCTCTTTTTAACCTTCTATCTTGAACCTTGGTGTATTTTCATTGATTAGGCGACTTCCCGGTGTATATGGCAACTTACTCAAGGACATAGTAGACTGAAAAATGAAGAGGTTTTAATGGCTAAAAAACTTATATTAGAAGAAGGTACATTAAAATTGGAAATGAAAGACGAACTTCATCCATACTCCAACTGAATTTCGTTATTAGTTACAATGTTATTACAGGGCAAAAGCTGGTGTAATGTGTACTTAATTACATTCAAGGATTCGTATTTAAACAGCACTCTTAAGTAGTATTTTAAATAAATCGAGCCTAACATTTACATCTCATCCAATTTTGTTAAATTCACTTTGGGAGTCTGTAGAAGGTTCTCCTCGAACCCAATGTGGTTAGAGAACCCCTACGTTTCGGCCCGTTTGCCGGAGAGAATTGTTGCCTTGGCAATAAGAGTAGGACGTGTCTTGCGTTTTCTCCTCCTCACTATTCTGTCCACTATACTGTCCAAGTATTTTTGTTAAGATTTAAATGAAACAGCTCATTTGATTTATTTATTTACATTCGGATCCTATTGTTTTTTGGACCAATGGTTGAGCTATCTACATTTTTTGGTCCGGTAGACCAAGAGACTAGCTGCCTTAGCAATAAGGGTAAGGTATGCCTTGCGTCTTCTCCTCCTTATAATACTATCAATTAAAGTATTTTTATTAAATTTTAAATGAACCATCTTATTTACTTACTTTGGTATCCTATCATTTTTTGAACCCATGGCTGAGCTATCTACATTTTTTTGTCCGGTATATCAGGAGAATCGCTGCCTTGGCAATAAGGGTAATATGTGCCTTGCGTTTTCTCCTCCTTATAGTACAGTTCATTAAAGTATTTTTGTTAAGTTTAAAATGAATCATATTATTTGATATTTACTTTGGGATCCTATCATTTTTTGGACTCATAGCTGAGGTATCTACATATTTTGGTCTGGTAGACCAGGAGATTTGTTGCCTTGGAAATAAGGGTAAGACGTGACTTGCGTCTTCTCTTCCTTACAATACTGTAACTTAAATTATTTTTGTTCAGTTTTAAATGAACCAGCTTATTTGATTTATTTACTTACTTTAGGATCCTATCGTTTTTTGGACCCATGGCTGAGCTATCTACATATTTTGGTCTGGTAGATCAGAAGAATTGCTGTCTTAGAAATAGGGGTAAGACTTGACTTGCGTCTTCTCCTTGCTCTATAGTTCATCAATATCTTTTTGTTAAATTTAAAATCAACCAGCTTATTTGATGTACTTACTTTTGGGATCCTATCTTTTTTAGACCCATCAAGGAACTATCTTCACTATCTAAAAGTCAAATATATTTTAATATAATCTTACTCTACCATTTGATAACCAGCGACATAGCTGAAATACGCGTAAACCCAATAATTAAAATTGAGAATTAATTAATTTTGAGAATTCCCCGTGAAATTTACCAATTTCACACACAATTTAAAGTCTAAATCTAAAATTAAAATTCACCCAACCGAAGCATGTTATGTGAGTTTGATTATTTCTTCTGGATACAGTGTGGGTTGCATTGCATTTGCTGCAGTCCATGAACTGGTGTAAGGCTTGTTCACTTCGTTCTATTTAGTAATTCTAACCCGAATAGCACATTTAGAAATATTTTTAACTAACTTAACTATACTTAAGAATTGTGCCCATCTTTCTCTAGAAACGAATACTATTTAACATGATATGTTCTATTATTTGATAACTAGTTTCACCCTAGGCAAAATGCGTACGAATTTACAGATGATTGTACGATTGTAAGGATTTTTTTAAATTGTAAACATTTTAGCCAAGTTTAAAAAAAACATATATTTTCAGATTATGGGCACTTATTATCAAAAGTAATTTAAACATTGCTTTTAAGTGCAAAAATCTGGAAAAATATTTTTTAAAGAATTTATATTGATAGCATATAATTAATTTAAAAGTATAAATTACGAAAAATAAATTGCATAGCGCTTTTCTGTTTATTATTGTTGTCTTATGCCACTTGGTCACACCAAGCATGATGGAGCCGGAGGCTACTCGATATAAGGGAAAGAGGTGTGCTTTTCATTTCAACGAGAACCTCAAGGGTAGAAGTACACTTATGCTCAAGTAGGTACTCGTAATTTTGAAGCAGGGACCAAGGAGAAAGAACATAGGCTTGACCTGCAACCCACAGTGGTATTTATTAAGAACTTAGAGGACATTGTGACCACAAATATATTTTACGTGTCCCAGTCACCTTTTAACGAACACGGCGGACCTTAAGCCGGCTTGGGCTCTGAACCCGCAGCCCTGCAATTACGAGAGCGTTGCCTTTGCCGACTGAGCTACATTGGCTTATTCATTTAGTACATCTTGTGTCTGTACACTACCATACAGTATTCCAAAATCATAGCTGTTTTACATTTAGTATTAGCTAGGTAGAGTTGATATGATATTTTTTGGTAGTTGGAATAAAAGAATAAACTTTAAAATATAAGATGCAATATAATTTTATTGAAAAAATAATTCTAGCTATTTACAATGCTTATTTATGAACAACATTTTTCATTACATTTTCTAGGTTCTATATGTACAAATATTTCGAATTTCCTACTCGAAAGCAAGCTAAGTATAGGTGTTCTTGAGAGAAGCAGGAGTCTTTGAGGTTAATGCCGGAATGTTTTGAAACTTGTCCTTTTGCTCTGTTAATTGTAAAACTAAGGCTAATTTGATTGGATATTGCAGTCTTTTAAATTGGAAGGGAAGTTCAGTACAGATCAGTAATAGTCTGGGGATAAATACTGTGTGTCTTTTGGTTTTCCAGTCATAAGTTTCGTTTCGAGGATGTTATTTGATAGCTGTTAGACGATCATCCTTGTTCCATTAAGTTTTAGTGAGTTCAGATTTCTGAGTAGTATGATCGGAGATCTAATTTTCCGTCAAAGGCAGTGTAATGGCATTCCTGTTTCTTCCAAAAAGTTTAAAAATTCTGTAGGGAAGGTGAAACTTTTTTCAACGTGTGCCATCATGTCGACCGATTTGTATATTCTCTCATCACCAGGGATTTTCTTTTGAATATTAAAGTTGATATCGTCGACAATATTATCTTTAGTTGCCAAAATTGCCCTTTGAAATAGCCACTCCGGATTGGTATAGTTGCGAACAATAAAGTTGGTCTATGATTTCGTTTTTGATAGTGGTATGTTGCGAAAATTACTGTTAAGTTCAATGAGATTGGTAATCTGGTCAGTAAGGTATGTGCCTTAGCCTATCCGTACAAGTTTTTAAGAAAAATGTGCTGTTGCTTCGTCTTTCGATTGTTCAACTTTCATTTTTTGTTAGTTCTAATATTTGTGAGGGCGAAATTTCCAGCCTTCGATCAAACCTTTAAGACCAACTTCAACAGTACGGCCTTTAGGTTAAAACGAAAATCTTCTCCATGGATAAGGGATAAAGAGCTACGACACCATATATTCTCTCTTGATCTCACCAGAACTCTTTTTTTGTGAGTTTTGGCAGCACAAACTTTGTACACATATTTTATGATATATATTGATTACGTTAATCCTTTAAAGATCACATAATTATGAGGAAAACGTTCATAAATGTGAATGTTGTTTTATTCAAGAAAATTTTATAAAACTATGTGTATGTATAATATATTTTAACTTTTGCGTTCATTTTGATCTTAAAATAAACAAAATTAATTTTTTAGGTAAAACCAACAATTAGGGCTATTATGACTGAATGTTGGTTTTCCAGCAAATACAAAAATTAAAAAACAAATCTTTTAAAAATTGAAAAAGAATTTTATTACATTTGCGTATAATATAAATAAATATTAGTATTTTTTGTGTGATAAATTTTAAAGTATGCAAAGCAAAATCCAACATTACAATCTGGGCCGTATACTATGTGTTTTCTTCATGCATCTCTTATTGTTTTCATCTCTTTTGGAGCAACAAACTTTGCATTTTTTTATGGTTACAGCTTCTTAGGGAGAGGCATCTGTCTAATGTAATGCCTTTCAATCAAACGGTTGGGATTATTATCTAAGCTTGGCCTTCCTCTTTTTGCAATGATATTCAACATATTGTTTTTTGCAAATTAAGTACGAGTTCTAAATAATTTGATCTAACACACTACAAATAATCTGGCACTACTGTAGTGTAGCTCTCGTTTAATTAAGGTATTTACCTATGATCAAATTTATAGTTTTTATTTATTTTGTTAGTCACAAAGACTAAATATTATTTGGGTTGTGTTGTGTAGATTATTTAAGTTTAAATTCAACCACAGGTTCTGAGAGGCTACAGACTTAAAATATACACTAATAAGCTAAATTAAGAGTTATTAAAATCAAATATTACACTCTTAAACATATACAAGGCTTATAGTTTAGAATAAAATTAAGCAAAATTTATTATACTGATATACAGAACTAATAT
Source organism: Pardosa pseudoannulata (assembly GCA_032207245.1). Classification (NCBI taxonomy): domain Eukaryota; kingdom Metazoa; phylum Arthropoda; class Arachnida; order Araneae; family Lycosidae; genus Pardosa; species Pardosa pseudoannulata. The sequence continues at coordinate 18,709,408 of CM063508.1, forward strand.
ACAAAAATTTGATCCAGTTTCATAAGATTTACTTTTTCAACACGTTCAATTAGGTGCCACACTAATTAAGATTTGACAATAATAATTTTCTATCACTTAGGTAACTATATATATAAGAGAGAGGACCTTACCTCAAATTCAATTTTATTTATAACGAGTACCTTTGTGGATCTGTTTGGTGTGCCAGGAACACCGCTGGTTGGGAGCTGTCCAGGACTGGGTATAGGTAATCTCAACTGGTGTAGTAGCAATTTTCAATCTTCCGTACCACCTCAGGTCAGAGGCTTCCTTCTAAGTATTTGGGGTGCGGCCGTAATATTCCGACACACGAAAACTGCTGTTATCCGCGAGAAGTTCCAACCTTTCCAGTGTCTCTGTCGAACTCAAGGTTGGCCTCCCGAAGTCTCACTGTCACAATCGTATTCTCCGACTTCTGACCTTCGACAGTCGGATTTCTCTACTCGACTCTCGAACCCCCCCCTTTTCTTGACTTTCTTTATTTTATATATTTTTCCTCTGTGTCCATTCTTATCTCTCTTCGTATAATCAGGAGAGCTGTAAAAATCAATTAGTCACTTTTACCCCTAATTGAAACTGCAAACGTGGAAAAACCTTATCCCTTCAAATTGGGCACTGTCCCTTAGGGACTCATAAATAACTCCACAAAGGTACATTCTTATTTAGTGTCATGCACGGAGACGTGATTCTAATCTGTGACTGGTATCAGAACCCCTCCCGAAAATCCCACACACGACGAAAAAATTCCGTTGAATTAATTTTTATTGGACATTTCTCCTTTACAAAAGATGTGATGAGGTCAGATTTAGATCCTAAGCATTTTACTTCTCCTATTAATTAATCAATTATATTACTGATCTAAATCGTCTCAACACAACTACCATTGGATGTATATACTGAAAAATAGACAAGTTTCCGGTCATAAGCAATAGACTGTTTTAATATTTTTGGCGATTTACTTTTGAACACTCCAGCCTGGAAATATGACGGGTGCCAGAGGGTAAAACTTCACACCGTCATTTTGTCGGGAACGAGAAGAAAGGGGTTAAAGAAATAACCTGAACACACATACATAGTTTAACGTGTTTTAATTGAGTAATGGTAAAATTGTAATAATTTTAAAATTGAGCCGTTGGTAGCTATAGAACAGAAAGAATGATTCTTATTGGACATCTTATCTTTCTTTAGATGAAAAAAAGAGTGTTACACTTTCTTTGGAAAGTGTAACAGGCTTCAAACCCACATATAGGGAAAGGAATAAACCAAAAATGGTATATAATAAATTCAAAATTTTATTCTAACTTTAAAATACCAGGCAACTTTAATTATTCATTTAAAACCTACGTGGCATTCTTGAAAACCTCTCACAGCATAGAGAATGAGAATCCCCTATATAATAAAAGCCGAAGTTACCTATCCGTCTGTCCTCGAATTTATGAAGCGGTTGTTCCTGGAATGGATAGGAACATCTATATTGGATTCTTGAAGAATTAGGATTAGCGACGTTCGAAATCCCCACCTTCCTCCTTTTTCTAGTATTTAATGCCATTATTTCAAGCCTTATTTTCTCCGGTTAAGAGCAGGCGATTAAATTTATCAATTTATCACATAATAAATAGGTAAAAATAACATTTTTTTCTAGCGTCATGACGTCATTCCTTTAACCCTCTCATTTAATTCTTCTTTTAAATTATTCAAATTATTCAAATTCTTCAGAATTCTTCAAAATTATTCAAATATCGTCTGCATTATTTTCATACGTTTTATCACTGAACTTAGATATTACTCAAACAATTTTCTTTTATATTTAGATTAAATAATAGATTAGGTACCTATGTTATAGCTTTAAATTTAATCATCGATTCTTTTTTCTTGCAGTGAAAATTTTATCACCTGTATTACCAACAAATTCTATTTACCTCCAGGGTGTAGTGGAAATGATAGTTTCATTTCTTTATTTCCATTAATTACTGTGACAAAAAATTGGGAAGAACTTAACGGTAATTTCAACGTAGCTAAGAAAAATTTGAATTATCTTTCTAAATGAATTCAACATGATTCTAAACTGCGTTCACAGTATCGGGAGATTTTAGAGGAGTATGAATGTAAACAAATTATTGAGCGTGTACCAGATAATTCTCAGCCATAAAGCAAACCATTTTTTTTACCTACCTCATACTAGGGTACTTTACAATTCTGGAAAATTGAAAATTTTACTGAACCCGTCATATGACGGGTTATATGCTAGCTACAAATAATGTGATACTGCCTGTCTCGAGCTCGGCTGTTTTTGTTTTCCCGCCTGTGGAAACGCGAAAAGAGAGTTGGAAAGGAAAATAAAGTTGTTGTCGTTGCTGATGTCGAAGTGTATTCTGTGGTCGAATGTTTCATTCTTTTTGAATACTAATTTGCTCTCCCAAAAGACTATTTTTTAGAGAATAGAACACTGCCATCAAGTGTATAGATTGAAAAATAAACAGGATTCCGGGCATAAGAAATAGATTGTTTTAATATTTTGATGCCTTACTTTCGAACATTCCAGCCTGGAAATATGACGGGTGCGAGAAATAGAGGGCGATATTTCACACCATCATTTAGACGGGAGCGACCTGTAGACACATATATCGTTTAACGTAATATAATTCAGTGATGGTAAAATTTCAATAATTTTAAAACTGAACCGTCGGCAGCTATAGAATAGAAAGAATGATTCCTATTGGTATTGTGACTCTTTCTTCAAATAAAGAAAGTGTAAGAAGCTCCAAATCCTCATATAGGGAAAGGAGTAAACAAGAAAAATGGTATATGATAAATTCAAAATTTTACTATAACAATACCAAGCGATTTTAAGTCATTAAAAACCCTCGTGGCATTCATGAAAACCTCTCGCAGCATAGAGAATGAGAATTACTGTATTAACACATTGTATGCGGGACACGTACTAGTACTTTTTCTGACGATTGATACTTGAGTGCGGGTCAGGTACTAATACGTTTTCTGACGATTGATACTTGAGCTCGGGACACGTACTAGTACGTTTTCTGACGATTGATATTTGAGCCCGGGACACGTACTAGTACGTTTTCTGACGATTGATACTTGAGTGCGGGTCACGTACTAGTACGTTTTCTGACGATTGATACTTGAGTGCGGGTCAGGTACTAGTACGTTTTCTGACGATTGATACTTGAGCTCGGGACACGTACTAGTACGTTTTCTGACGATTGATACTTGAGCACGGGACACGTACTAGTACGTTTTCTGATGATTGATACTTGAGCGCGGGTCATGTACTAGTACGGGTTAGTGTAACAACATGGTTTGTTTGTGGGTACAAAAATAACGGTTATACTGGAAAACGAAGGCGAATGTCCTTGTCTTTCATTTTTTTTATAATGTAAAAAGTTTTGGTTTTGGAGTGCTACGGTCTACTTTGCAACACAAGAGCTAATGAGACCGGGACCTACTGCTTAAAGCCGATTCCGAGTGGCTATGAACATCCATGCCATTATGTTATTCGAACCCACGAACTCCGGTTCCGAAGGACAGCACCCTAACCATTCGGCCATCGCTTGACATAACGTAAAAAGGTTTATATATAACATAGTTCGAAAAAATTAAAACTATATACTACTATTTCTATTTGATTTTTCATATTTACGATACTATTATAAATGTATCCACTAAAAAAATACATTTTTTTTTTACAAAAATCTTATTTATATATTTCTATTTATATATTTGTTTATATATTTCAATATAAAATACGAAAAGTTGGTTGAAAATTTAAATCATTTTCGATCTATTGAGATTTAACTGAATAACTAAATTTACGCCCGCTCCTGGTACAATTCCGCTGCGAAATGTACCCACACACAATGTGTTAATAGGTTAAAATTAAATAGAGAAATGAACCATGATGAATGTTCGTGAATTTTAAGAGAAGTTTTAAAAATAATGCAGTCAAAAAATTAGGGTAATACTGCTGCAAGTCATTCAAGTCTGCTGTCTTCATTGATTAACCGCATACGGAACTATCAAAGAAAATTTCTTTTAGAAAAAAGAACTGAGACAGAGAGTGAAAGAACGCGTCTGATAATGTCTCCCGCAAAACGGCTGAATGTAACTTTTTCCAAAGGCATCATGCAGACTGACAGAATAAGGAAATGTCTCTAACAGGTAGAAAGTAATCTTTCTTTTAACGCTCATTTTCATGCCTTCGGGCCAATCAATCTCATTTCCCTTCTAATTGTGTTGGTGGATTTCGCGTATCAATGAAGAATTATGTCAGTAACAGAAAAAAGCGACAAATAATTGTTAAGGATAGGAAGATTAATTTCAGCTTTTAATTTATGGGGACATAATACCTTTCGAGATTTAAAATCCTTATTAAAACAGGGTTTTTTAGTTCATTATTAAAAACAAAATCTGCAACTTTTAGAATAAGTTGTCTTTATTAGATTCATTACAAAATAAAAATGCACTACTACTTTTAAAACAAATAATTTACAAATCCTTTAATAACGCTCTAATTTAAAAAAAAATGTAAGCTTTTTTCTATTAATTATAAAATGAAAATTTTTTCTACTTTTAGGAAAAACTTTCTTTAATAACGCTCTAATTTAAAAAAAAAATATTTAGCCTTTTTTAATTCATTATAAAATAAAAAGTTTTGCTACTAAGAATAAATTGTTAACAAATTCCTTTGGTAACCCTCTAACTTAAAATATTTATTCTTTTTTTGATTAATATAAGATAAGAAAATTTTGTTATTTTTAGAATAAATTGCTTACAAGTTTTATAAATTCGCTCTAACTAAAATAAACAACAACTTAGTTTTGTCATTTAAAATACGAGGAGCATCCAGAAAGTAAGTTTCCCTATTTAAAAGAAAAATATAACTCACACTTTCGCGGACATGATTATTGGCAACAAGTACAGCAATGTTTCAGCTATATTTCAACATAGCCACCACCAGAATTGAGACGCTTGTCGTATTGTGAGATCGATTTTGTATACCTCTATCGCAGAACTCTGCCGCCTGAGAATGGAAAAAGCCTTCCTGTCCCAGAACACTGTGAACACCCCTTTCCGTACCGACAGCGTCTGTTTGAATTTGGTCCTGACCGAAAATCCACTATGATGCCAATCATTGATCGCTGCTTAGTTTCCAGGGTAAAGTGCGAAATCTAAGTCTCATTGCCCGTGACGATCCTGTCGAGGAACTCGTCGTCGTCATCGTGATACCGTAGCATAAATGTCAGTGCTGCTCCTAAGCGTTGAATTTTGTGTTCGGGAGTCAGTTTCGGCTCATAGACCTGACAAAGCTGACGATGTATTTCAATTGGTGCAATTCTTTGTGCATTCAAGATCACCGAACCTTGCAGGCGGCGGGAGAAGGAATTAGAGTTTCCATTTCGGACCACTGCTACCCCGCTACTGACAAGACTCGGGACTTGTCCAGCTGGCATATGATTAATACGTCATAGATCTGTTATGCACGAGCAATTGACAAGGCTAATTACGTTTATTTTAAAGGGGAAAATATCGGAAAGCTTACTTTCTGGATGCGCCTCGTAGTATATTTCTTAAAAAATAACATAAAAATAAAAAAAATCCCCTAAGATAATTTTTTAAATATATTTTAGAAACTTAACTTTTATATCAATTTAAAAATAAATATATTTTTTATCCTGAATTATATTTTGAAGAGGTTAACCACGTGTTGTCTGTGCCCAACTCTGAATAAATTTTTATAGTGAATTAGAATAAAATATGAATGCTAGGCTTTAATAACTTATCGAACTAATTTTTATCATTACATTCATCTACTAAAATTTTATAACTTTAAATTAAATATTTCTAAAACCCTTTTCTGACATTCACCATACTCTTAAACGTTGAAGAATTCTTCAATTAATAAGAGCTGGTTCTGTATGCTGAAATTTATGAATAAGGTAGACAAAAATATTTCAAAATTATATAATTAAATTATAGTCGAGATGTTAAAATAAAGTGAAAGAATTATAAAATTTTAGATTTAAGCGTTTTAAAAATATAATAACGGATGCTGTGGAAATGGTATTATATATTTCCTAAATTTTATTCTTTTTGAATTTAGGTACACTTAAAAAAGTCTTTGGTATTCAAATTTTCGTAAAGGTAACATATTTATGTAAGAATACCAAATATGAACGCTTTAGGGGATATGGAATTGAATATAACAGAAAACAGGTTCAAAAGCTTTCCGTTTTATGAATTTTCCAATAAAAATATGTTAAATTTCTTTTCTGACTAGAGACAGAGCAACAGGGTGTCTCTGTTGTTTAAGAACTTAACTTCTGCCCTAATCAAATTTATAAAAGATAAATTGAATTTTATATACGTGTAAATACCTGGCCAATAGTATGAAACATTCTGAAAATAATTGAAAAAACACAATCAGCTATTGGGTTGACTTTAATATGGAATTTCAATTCATAAAACATGATGCATCTATATATAAATAGGAATGTTTACTATATGTTTACTATAGTAAATGTATGGAAATAAAATAAATAAAGTAATTAAATAATACATGTAAATAAAATAAGTAAATGTATGTAAATGTATGAGGAGCATCCAGAAAGTAAGTTTCCCGATGTTTTCCCCTTTAAAGTAAATGCAATTAGCCTTGTCAATTGAGCATGCGTAACAGATCTATGAAGTATCCATCATATGCTAGCTCGACAGGTCCCGTCTCGTTCCAGTAGCGTGGTAGAAGTGGTCCGAAATGGAAGCTATAATTCTTCCTCCTGCCGCTTGCAAGAGAAAGGCATTCTGTTCATGGACTTCTTTCCCCGTGATGAAACAGTAAACGCTGACCGTTACTGTGAAACACTGCGGAAATTGCGATTTGACATTCAAAACAAGAGTCCTGGAATGCTTACTGCAGTTGTTGTGCTCCTCCATGACAATGCTCTTCATACTGCTCGAAGCACAACAGCTGTCTTGACGAAATTTGGCTGGGAGTTGTTTCATCATCCATCCTACTGCCCTGATTTTACTCCCAGCGATTTGTTCATTTTCTTGTACTTCATTCAAGAAATTCCTGTTTCCCGTGAGCGTTTTGGCAACGATGAAGAGCTGAAGACGTCTGTCACAAGCTGGTTCTATTCACAGGCAGTAGAGTTCTACTACAGAGGTATACAAAAGTTGAACCCACAATACAACAAGTGTCTCAATTCTGGTGGTGGCTATGTTGAAAAATAGCTGAAACATTGCTGTACTTGTTGCCAATAAATATGTTCCTGAAAGTGTGAGTTCTTTTTTTCTTTTAAATAGGGAAATTTACTTTCTGGATGTGCCTCGTATGTAATGTATAGTAAATTTATAGTTAAAATATTTTACGAACATTTATTACAGGAACATTTCATTACATCCAGAAATTGTTGTGTAGGGAACTAGGGTTAAAATCTACCCACATTGTAACCTTTTTAGTTTTGCACCAGTACGAAGTCAACTCAGAGTGACAACCACTCAGCAAGTTCAATGTATGGCACTAACTGCATTCTACAGTAATACGAGAAAAAATGTATGCAACATGATAAAAGGACGAGCTATATCCCAAAGGCAACAACAAGACATGTTTGGAAAAATATGAGTTATTTTTTATGGTTAAATGTAGATGATCTCAAATTCAAGTATATGGAATAATGAATGTATCTCAGAATTTAATTTCAAAACTGTGACAGACTTTTCAAAGTAATAGAAATGTTTACTTTGTAACCAATACCAAGAATGAAAACCATACAGCAAATCCAATATGGGGTACCGAATGCATTCTACTAAGAAATGACTTTATCAATGATATCCCTTCTCCAGAAATAAGTTTCGAGACAATCTATTTACAAGAGATTCAATAAAATTGGTTTTCTTGACGAGACTAACAGTTTACAGACTCCCTGTTCTCTGCACAAGTGCGTTATTGTGTTCAGTATATCAGAGGACATTGAGAGTTCAATCCACCGGGGTTATTGTCAAGCTCATTGCTTTGAAGAAATTCTTTCCTTGTTTGTTTTAGACCAGTGGCAGACAAAAATAGTTGTAACGTTTTCTGTTTTATTCCTCTCTCCATACCATTATAAGATCAAACGTTAATGACGAACAAAATATTATCTTGAAAGTAATTTAGAATATATCGTAACATGAACTCAGACAATTTAGGCACACAGAATGTTTCTGAGTCTCTTATTGTACAGCTGTACTAGCGTAAAAGTTTATTTCTCATTGTGTTTAGTCCCAGCTTCTCACCCTCTGACACACCACAAAACAAGCACAGGAGTTAAGATACATCCAGGTTGACAGCAAAATCAAAACGAACGAAAAATTTCATTCCACATAAAAGAACACTTAAGAAGACACTAACGATGAAGATGAATAAACTGGTCCACCTGGAAAGAAACATGAAGAATAATGAAAGCAATTTTATATCGAGAAATTCAGTTTGAAACTAATCCAGAAGGAGTAAGA
>CM063508.1:18725436-18780436 GCA_032207245.1 Pardosa pseudoannulata
TAAACAGTGAAATCTTGAGTGATTAATATTATACTTTGTTCAAAATGCATTACTTAATAAACTCTCTCGCTTCAATTTATAGTATAACTCTGATTGGTTCTTTCATCTCCATTCAATTTATAAATGTTAGAAAAATTTCCCATACGAAATTTTCTGTTTTATAATTTTGTTGATAGAGTAATGATTTTAAGCCTCATATGAAAAGTCACTATCTGGAATATTGATCTTTTGGAATGTTATTTTAAGTATCCTTATGTCTTTTTTTTAAAATAAAGTTTTATATATTTGCTAAACGTCATTTATTTTTGATACATTTTGTTCGTTCAAGAGTTATTTAAAAAATGCTTTCTACGGCGGTTGTTAAATGTCAAAGAGTGTTTAAGGATCAGAACTGTCAAAAGTAGTCATAGTTTGATGGGTACTGGTTGTGCCAAAATAAATAATTATTACAGCATGGTTAACTTTCATATTTTGAAATTTATTCAATGAGAATTTTGCATTATAAAGGGAATTTTATGAATAAGTATTTTACTGAAATTAAGTTTGGATGAATATCTTCTATATCATATTGAGCAATATTCAGATAGATGATTGCAATTTGTTAGTTATTCATTTCTTCTGCCATTATTTAGCCTCTTTTTTAAGGTTAAAATGTTCTCAACCCAATATCGTAGAATTTAATTTTCAACCTTTTTATGTTGGTGGCATAAATATTGTACCACGTTGAAATAATGTGAAATTAAAAGCTGTGATGAAAATGGGATATGGTAAACTATTTTTGTACCTGTGTTTCATATAATTGAATAGGAACTTGTTTCCTGTTATCAATACCCAAATATGCAAGTTTCTTTAAGTCGAGCCTTTTATGTTCTAATCGCCTACAAGACAAAGAGTCCATGAGCAAGTTTGTGTGCTATTTTAAAGTGAAGCATATTCTAGGGAAAATTAATTCACTGCGTATACTTATTTTACATTGAAAAACAATAAATTTAATATCATCTACCTCCCATTCATTAATAAATATGAATAATCATCTGCTTAGTGGTTTTTTTTTCAGAAAAATGATTTGAGGGTTGGTTTAGTTTGGAGTGCTACGGTCTACTTTTTGCAACACGAGGGCTAATGAGACCGGGACCTACAGCTTAAAGCCGATTACGAACGGCTACGAACATCCATGCCAGAGTGGGATTCGAACCCACGAACTCCGCTACCGAAGATCAGCACCCTAACCAATCGGCCATCGTTCGATTTGACGGTTGGAAAGAGTGTTGTATAACTGCGTTTGTAACGGTGTACTTCTGTTTTCACTGTAACTGTACCTGTGTATTAGTAGGTTTATAAAGATACCAGATAACACATGGCTTAATCGTGGTCGAACTTTAATAATAATACGTTTTAAAATAATGGATATGTATCTTAAAGCACCCAAGTGTTTGAATTTGACTGGAAATGTGACCAAAAAATAGAGAAAGTTTAAATACTATTTTGATGTAATTCTAAAAGCAGGAAATCACGCTAAAAAAGATGGGGAAAGTGGTGATTTTTCTAAATTGTGTTGGTGAAGAAGCCGCAGAATTGTTTAATACGTTTCAACTAACTGCCGATCAAAAGAATAATTTAGCAGGAGTTTTAAAAGCATTTAAAAATTATGCTAATCCGAGAAGAAATATAGTTGTGGACAGATATATATTTAATTCCCGCAGTCCAGGACAGTATTAAAGATCGACGAATTCATAACAATAACACGTGGGAAAGAGGTAAAGTACTAAGAAAAGATAAGAATCATCGAAGTTATTGGGTTAAAAATGAAAGTAATCAAACCTTGAAAAGGAACAGAGTTCACTTAAGACCGTCAAAAAACAAACAGTTTTTTTGAAGATGTCGGAAGTGGTAGACATGCTGATCTTAGTGGCTCTATCCCTAAACTTTCTAATGTAAATAATCCAAAAATGTGAAACCATATGCCACACGATATGGTAGAGGAATTAAAAGCCTAAAAACTTTGGTGTTGCATCGATGTAAGAAACTTGTTGTATAACTGTGTTTGTAATTGTGTATTTCTGTTTTAATTATAAATGTACCTCTGTTCAAGGAAACGCTCTCGTAACTGGAGGGTTACGGGTTTGGACCCCAACCTAAGATCCGTCGTGTTCGTTAAACTTGACTGGGACACGTAAAATATGTTAGTGGTGACAATGCTAAGTTCTCAACCAATACCTCCGGGAGTGGCAGGCCAAGCCTATGGGTCTTCTGCCTGGTACCTGCTTCTATATTACGAGGACTCACTTGAGCAAGAAGTCGTGCTTTCGCCCTTGAGTACGACTCACTTTATTTTAACGAGAAAGTACTTACTACTTACAACTCACTTTAACGAAAAACGTTAAAACGAAAGGCACACCCTTTTGTCGTAATACGAATAGCGTATGGCTGAATCGTGCTTTGTTTGACAAAGTGGCATAAAAGAACAACAGTAATATAAAACGAAAATGAAAGTAGCTATCGCTGATAGTCAATATTTTAATAGTTATCCCTACATTTTTAAATAATAAATTTATGTAAATCGAAAAGAATCTCGGCCGAAAAATTTTACCATTAGATAGTTGTTTCATTTCACAAGTTTTTAAATTATTTGTTTTAACATGAATTAAAACATAATGTTTGGAACTCATCAACACATTTTGATGCTAAGTGAATTCCCCTGATTTTAATCATCACAGGAAATGAAAATTTCATTCTTAAATACTAATTTATTTCCTTCAATCTCTTATAAATTTAAGTAAGAAAAAAAATATGAGTGTATTATACTGAATATCTTTTAAAATCGAAAAAGGTACGATTCAGTTCTAAAATAAACTAAATCTTCGTTCTAGAAAAATATTAACCCAGGAGGTTCATCTTATAGATATCAAGAGGAAATCAGAAATAGTATTTTTGAAATATTTCAAATCTTTAGGTTTTCTTTTGGGAATTTAATTTTACCCTCCCCTAAAATACCAGTTTTTAATCTTCCTCCTTACAGACTTTTCACTTATAAGATTCTGACTTTATTTTGTTATTCCATTTACATTTTCTTCATTAAAGAAATTCTTTAACTTAGTGGGACATAATTCTTCTCATCGTTGTCAGTTGAGGTTATTTTATAAATTTTTAATACCTATACTTTCATATGCATTAAAAATAATTCAAATGTTTCTCACAAATTATAAGCCTTTTGAAGTATTGAGAATATTCAAGTGTTATAATTCGTAATGCAAATGAAAATTTCAATATCAGTTTTTAAATTATTTTATATTTTTTACATCATTTTTTATAGTTGTAAATAATAATAAACAATATAAAAGAAGCATAGAAGTGAACGGAACGGGATACCTTTTAAATACAATCAGACCTTATTCTTGTAAGGAATTTGCACCCACGACCTGTGTTCTGCATATGTGTGCCCTTCATGATATTTACAAAATCGCCCCCATTGACCCCTTCCACCCGGCGTTACTTGGGGAAATAGGAGTGAGCCGGCTAAGGGAGGTGGATAAGTTTTTTCGGATGTGTCGCTTGTTTGTTTTTGCAGGGCATCTGAAAGGAGGATTTTCCCTTTTCGGAAGGGCTCAGGTGTCCAGAAGTTGACCCCCTGAAGAAGGGAGAGAATATCTGCGGCAATCAGATTCGAGGAGTCGACATAGAGCCTGCGAAATGGAGATATGTCTCTAATGAGAGTGTGAGTGTTCCCACCATTGTAGAGCTATTACGGTAGTGGATCAAGAATAAACTCGAAAAGTAAGCTTTCCGTTAAAATCTTTTAATACGAGATTGATGCATTGAATAATAATAATAGTAACTAGAGGAACATAAATCACGTCAGGGGCGATACAATATTCGCAGCTTGCAAGTGAAGAATCATCCGGCGAAACGTTCATGTGGTCAAGCACGCCGGATTCCACATTCGATATGCAGAATTGCTTCCCGGGGGCGAAACAAGACGGATTCTATCGCCTCGTGCGAAGTGCTCTCAGTTGAGAAACAGACTTGGTACGCCGTGCCTTGCACTCCTCTTTTTCTCTCGCACAGGACATCGCACGGGAGCTCGTTGTCTGATCCAGGACAACCTGGACCAGGCCCTCTAGGTCAGATTTTCTCGCATGGTTGAATGGTATTAAGATAACAGAAATTAAAACACGATAATGAGGACTGAGATACTATTTAAAATTTTAATACGTCTTATAAGTTAAGAAAAATAAAATACTATTAGAGAATGAAGGATACACGAGTTCAGTGGAGGGGAACACAATACACAATAATAGAGAGAAAAATTTAGGCAAATTTAAGATTAAGACACGGTTAATTTAAACACTAAAAATACAGTTTTTTTTTTCAAAACAAGGTCACAGAGAAGCTAATAGCTCAAAAGTTTGTCGGATCAGCTTCGAAAGTAAAAGATCCTGACTATTACTAGGAGAAATTCTATTGGTCCCTGAGAGCCAATAGAATTGAAGTAAGTCAGAGCTTATACATACTGGCGAGCAAGTTGGTGCGAGCTAAGTCCAAACTTTTTAGGAAAGTGAGGATCCAGATTAGCCAAGGTAGAAAAGTGATTGGCTGCTGAGAGCCAATGAAATTCCTGGCTGCGACTTATAAAAAGGGCCGGTCACTGGTACGTAAGCGTCTGCTCACGCGGATCGTCTGCAGCTTGTCGAAATTTTGCATACACAAATTAAAATAAAAATAACGACAATTGTGGCAACAAAATAATTACAATTGGTGGGCACCTCAAGAGAAACACTACGTCGGTTTTATTCTGACATGGAAAGCTTGGTTATGTAATATGGTTAAGACAGTCTCCGAGACTCAGAACAATGTTATTTTTGTTTATGCTTTAATTTTTCATCAATATTGTAAATAAATATTGTTTGTTGTCCTTAAAGTTTTGGAGGTAATTTAATGCATCTTCAGAGACAACCGAACACACCTGTCATTTCCATATTAATCTGCATATGGGTTACAATTATAATCAAATCTACATTTTGCTTCTAAAACGACAAAAATACTAGACCTGAGCTAATTTGCTGAGTTTTCCCAAAACTATTTTCCTCAAAAAATACGAATCTACTTATTACAAGAAAAGTCTAATGGTACAAACTAAGATTTCTATTTCCATTTATAAGTTGAACTACATATGAATCAAAGTTTCAACCAAATGTAGATTTAGCATACATGACAACAAAAGGTACTCGATCTCAGCTAAATTGCTGAGTTTTCCAAATTATTTTCACAAAAAATACACCATCTGTGTATTACAAAAATGTCTAAAGCTACAAACTAAAATTTTTAATTTCATATCCGAGTTAAACTATATGAGGATCAGAGTTTCAACTAAATAGAGATTTGGCTTACAGTACTACAAAAGGTACTACACCTGAGCGAAATTGCTGAGTTTCCCAAAGTAATTTTTACCACTAAAAACACACTAATATATTATATTTTACTGAAAAAATTGAATTTCAATGATTGACATATTAAGATGCTATTGTTTAGTTTCTCGTAATTCTTCCTTTTTTTTAGTCAGTCAGTTGAGGTCATGTGCCTCCAAACGCATTAAAAATTATTAAGATGATTCTCACAAAATATAAACCTTTTGAAGTATTGAGAGGATATTCACGTGTTATAATTCTCAATCAAAATGAAAGTTTCAGTATGAATTATTAAATTATATCATATTTTTTAACTCATTTTTTATAATTTTAAATAATAATAAGCTACATAGGAGAAAAATACAAGGAAATAAAATGATCTATCTTTTTAAATTCAAGCTGATATGATTCCATTCTAAAATGAACTAAAACTTCGTTTAAGGAAACCATTATTCAGAATGTTCATCTTATGGATTTCAAAATGAAGTCTGAAATATTATATTAAAATAATTTTAAATATTTTGTTTTTCTTCAATGAATTGAATTTTAACCACCCTTGAAATACCAGTTTTTAATCTTCCTCCTTAAACACATTTCATTTATAAGAGTCTGAATTTCTATTTTGTTAGTCCATTTATATTTTAAATGAGAGAAACACTTTAACTTTTACAAAATCTAGCAAAACCATATCTAAAGACTGAATTGATCATATTTTCATTGAATTGAGAAATAAGGTGAAAAATAATTGTGTCTTTCGAAACTGGATATAAATTTCACAGGAAAGGACATTAAACACTAATATACACAACTGGGGTTGAATTCCCCCCCCCTTTTTCGCTTCTTTAGCGTAAAAAAAAGGCTCTCTCTTTAACAGCCCGCCAAAAGATTGAGCAATAGCAGAAAAAAATATTTCCATTACATGATTGAAATTTTCACTTTGTGTGCGTATAAGAAAATCAAAATCTACAAGTCGAGATATCTCATTTCATTTCCAAATTAATCTGCATATGGGTTAAAGTTTTAATCAGATGTAGATTTTCCTTTTAAGAAAACAAAAATTCTAGACCTGAGCTAAATTGCTGAATTTTCCCAAAACTATCTTCCACAAAAAAAAACGACATCTGCGTATTACGAAAAAAGCCTAAAGCTACAAACTAAGATTTCTATTTTCATTTCTAAGTTAAACTACATGTGAATCAAAGTTTCAAACAAATGTAGATTTAGCATACAGGACAACACAAAGTACTAGATCTGAGCTAAATTGCTGAGTTTCCAAAATTATTTTAAACAAAAATACATCATCTGAGTATTACAAAAATGTATAAAGCTACAAATTAAAATTTTTAATTTCATATCGAGTTAAACTACATGAGGATCAGAGTTTCAACCAAATATAGATTTGGCTTATAGGACAACAAAAAGCACTAGATCTGAGGTAAATTGCTGAGTTTTCCAAATTATTTTCAACAAAAATGCACCATATACGTATCGCAAATATGTCTAAAGCTACAAACTAAGAATTTTAATTTAATATTCGAGTTAAAGTACATGAGGATCAGAGTTTCAACCAAATATAGATTTGGCTTATAGGACAACAAATGATACTAGGTCTGAGCTAAATTGCTGAGTTTCCCAAAATACTTTTTACCATTGAAAAACACACTAATTCAACGATTGACATATTAAAAAGTTATTGTTTAGTGTCTCATAATTTTTCCTTTTTTTGTCAGTCAGTTGAGGTCCTTCTTATTCCTGTGCCTCCATACGCAGTAAAAATTATTAAAATGATTGTTACAAAATATAAACTTTTGGAAGTATTGAGAGTATATTCACTTGTTATAATTCGCAATGAAAATTTCAGTATGAATTATTAAATTATTTCATATTTTTTTAACTCTTTTTGTTTTTGTTTTTTATAATTTTAAATAAAAATAAACTACATAGGAGAAAGATACAAGTTAATGGAACGGTCTATCTTTTTAAATCCAAACTGACATGATTTCATTTTAAAATGAAATAAAATTTCGTTTAAGAAAACTATTAATTCAGAATGTTCATCTTATGGATATCAAAATGAAATTTGAAATATTCTTTCAGAAATATTTTAAGTATTTTGTTTTCCTTTTGTGAATTGAATTTTACCCGCCCCTGAAATACTAGTTTTTAATCTTCCTCCTTTGAGACTTTTGAGTTATAAGATTTTGAATTTCTGTTTTGTTAGTCCATTTACCATTTAAATGAAAAAACACTTCAACTCGGATGAAATCTAAAAACGCCGTATCTAACGGCTAAGTCGTTCATGTTCACATTGAAGACAGAAATAAAAAAGAAAGTACTGCTCTGTGTCTTGCGAGATTGGATGCAAAGTTTGGCAGGAAATGAAGTTAAACACCAGAGTACACAACTGGAGTGGATTTTTTATTTTCTTTGCTTCGTTTCTTTAGCATAAAAGAAAGGCACTCTCTCTTTTAACATCCCGACCAAAAAATCGAGGAAGAATGAAAAAAAAATTGCATTACGTGATTGCTATTTACATTTCATATGCGTATACCTAGAAAAGACTAAAAATATAAGGTAAAATTTATAGTTTCTTTTTCCAAATTTTTCAAGAGAAGTATGAAAGTTTAAACCTTATGTAAGGGCTAAGTTCTAATATTTTTTACAGTTAAGGAAAAAAATATTAGAACTTAGCCTATTTTCTGAGTTACCAAAAAATTAATTTCACCTCGAAAAAAATATTTTGATAAGTTTTTTCTTTAAACATGAACTTATGTGATTATGAAAGCATTTATTCTATTGGTAAATCCTCTATATAATAATAGCCAAAGTTATCTGTTCCTCTGTCCTCGAATTTGTGATGCGGTTGGTTTGGTTTTGGAGCGCTACGCAACACGAGGGTGAATGAGACCGGGACCTACTGCTTAAAGCCGATTCCGAAAGGCTACGAACATCCATGCCATAGTTTAATTCGAACCCACGAACTCCGGTTCCGAACGCTAGCACTCTAACCATTCGGCCATCGTTCGGCTTGAAGCATTTGGACCTGGAATAGATAGAGGCATCCAAATTGGATTCTTGAGGAATTAGGGTTAGCAAAATTCAAAGAGAGTTCAAATATGTTCGAAATCACCCCTCCACCCTTTTCGATCGTTTAATGCCATTGTTTCGTGCCCTTTTTTTCCCCGGTTAAGAGCAGGCAATCATTAAATTCATCAATTCATCACATTATAAGTAGATGAAAATAACATTTGTTTGTAGCTTCATGACGTCATACCTTTAACTATCTCATATAATCCTTCTTATTTTAAATTATTTAAATATCGCCTGCATTATTTTCATACATTTTATCACTGAACTTAGATATTATGTAAATAATTTTTTTTAATATTTGGTTTAAATAATAGGTACATATGTGATAATTTTAAATTTAATCATCGATTATTTTTTGTTTCAATGAAAATTTTATCACCGTTATTAATAACAAATTCTTTTCATAAAAGTCTAGGAGTCTATTTCACAGACTAATAAATATATATCGTTTAAGTAATATATCTTTGAAAATTAAGAAGTTTGTTTGTTTGTTTTATACGTAACCACACGCAATGGATTTGTTAAATTTTGGACATCATTTATATATACAGTCAAATAATCACTTTCAATATTAAAACTTCCGCTGTCCATCTTATCAAGTAATAAAACAAGATAAATTAAGGTTGGCAACTAACATGCGGTCAGTAAAAATAAACAAATTATTGAGCTTGCACCAGATAATTCTCAGCCAAAAAACAAACCATTTTTTACCTGCCTCATAGGGTACTTTACAATTCTGGAAAATTAAAAAGTTTAATGATCCGTCATATGACGGGCTATATGATAGTTATCTTATAATTCATAATGGAGAAAGTATCAATCTGAAACTAAATTATTTCGTATTTTATTGTATAATTGGAGATAACAATAAAAATATAGGAAAAATATAGGATAGAATAAAACAAGATTGCTTAAACAAAATAAATTTTAACCTATTGTAGTTTTTGTACTTAAGCAACAAAAAGCACTATAACTTAGTTAATTTGCTGAGTTATCAAAAATTAATTTCACCTAAAATATAATACACTGATATAAATTTATTTCTTTAAACATGAACTTTACCTATTGGAAAATTATTTTTTCATTTGGAATTTTTGTAATGCATAATAGAGAAAGTATCAATCTGATATACTAAATTATTTTGTATTTTAATGAATAATTGAAGATAATAATAAAAATTTAGGAAAAATATACCATTGAATAAAACATAATTATTTAAACAAAATTGTTTAAACAAAATAAATTTTAACCTAACATAGTTTTTGCATTTAAGACAACAAAAAGCACTAGAACTTAGCTTATTTGCTGAGTTACCAAAAACTTAATTTTACATGCAAAAATAATACACTGACATAAGTGTTTTCTTTACATGTGAAGTTTAGAGATTGGAAAATTACTTTTTTGTTGAGAATTTTTTCAACGCTTAATGCAGAAAACATCAGTTTCAGATATTAAATTAGTTTGTATTTTACTGAATAATTAAAGATAATAATAAAACTATAGAAAAAATAGACGACTGAGTGAAACGAAATACTATTATTTTTAACAGATACGGCTCAGTTCTAAAATACACTAAATTTTTGTTTTAATATTAACCCAGAAGTTTCATCTTATGAATATCACAGTGAAATTAGAAATATTCTTTTGAATATATTTCAAGTATTTTGTTTTTCTTCTGAGAGTTTAATTTCAACTGTCCCTGAAATTCTCATTTTTAATCTTTTTCCCTATAGATTTTTGAGTTATCAGATTCTAGCTTTCTATTTTGTGAGTTTCGTTTACCATTTAAATGAAAGAAACTCTTCAATTAGAAGGAAATCTCAGAATAACGTATCAAAGGAATCGATTTTTCATAGATTGAAATCATCGTTGAAATCACTTGAAAGCAAATGGAAAATTCTGTCCAACGTCTTGCGAAATTGAGTGCAGTGTTTTTTCAGGAAATAAAACTAAATATCACTGTACACAACTAGGCATTTTTATTTCTTTCATTTTTTAGCAAAAAAGAAGGGCTCTTTCTTTTATCATTCTTGTCAAGATTAAACAAGAACAGAGAAATGTTCATTACATGCTTACTATTTCTCCTCATGTGTGTATACATAGAACATTGTAAGATCACAAGCTCAGATTTCTACCTTCATTTCCAAATTTTTCTACATTTGGATCATAGTTTTTTTTTATCAAGTGTAGATTTTGCAAATAATGCAACAATATGTACTATAATCCTTTAATGCAAGAATCCTTTCTACCGGTAACATATCCATGCATATCTTAAATCATAAGTTTTTAAAGTTATTTTGGACTGCACTGAATAATAATAATAATAATAATAATAATAATAATAATGTATAATTATATATATATTTATATATATATGTTATATATATATAAATAAATATATAATATATTTATATATGTTATTTATATATATATATATATTTTATATATAAATATATATTGTATATATATAATATATATATATATATATATATATATGTATTTATATATATATATATATATATATATATATATATATATATGTATATAATATATATATATATATATAATATATATATATATATAATATTTATATTATTTATATATATATATTTTTATATATATATATATATATATATAAAATATATATATATTTATATATATATATATATATATATATTTATATATATATATATATATATATATATATAATATATATATAATATATTATATTTATATATATATATATATATATATAATATATTTATATATATATATATATATATATATATATATATTTATATATATATATATATATATATATATATATATATATATATATATAATATATTTAAATATATATATTTATATATATATAATATATTTATATATAAATTTATATTATATTTATTTATTTAAATGTATATTATATATATATTATTATAAATATATATTATATTACAATATATAATTATTAAATTTTATATATTATTATATATTTTATTGCAAGTAAAATAAGTATAATAAAATAGAATTTTATAATAGATAAAGCTTTGTATGATATCAGTCTATGTATCTGCCGAAAAAGTAAATGTATATGCTCTGTTCGAAAATTTATATCAATCCAAATGGATAATTTATAAATAATAGAAATTACTAAATAATTTTGTAAGTTGTTTTTATAATCTTCCTCTACCTACTCTCAAAGGGAAAACTCTTTCTAAGAAAACATAAAAATTCTACAAGCTATTTTTAGCGGTATCTAAAATGAGACGCTGGTCATTAAAATGAATATCTGAGCTAAATATCTGAAGCCGAAAACATTTTTTTTTAACAGAAAAACTTTTTTATTTGGATGTAAGTACGTATGAACGTATCTTGCATAACTCCAAAACTGTTAACTGTAGAATTCTGAAATTTTGTATTAAGAATAAAAAGGACCTACACCCTCAATCATCCCTTAAAACAGTCATGGTTGCAGAAGCTAAAGAGGGTGGGGAAAGTTTGTATTAAGAACTGTTGTGATATCTATTTGGCTGCCTCTCTTTTTCATTGCAATTTGTACTTCTGTATAACAAAATATTTCAATACAATGTACAGATTGAAAACTTCAGTTACAACACACAATGCAAAACAAAGATACATATGTATTAATATGCATTAATATTGTATGAATGCATTTTAAGCAGTTTAAGCAATGCTTTAAAAACGTATTCCTTGTATGGAGTAAAGGAAGTATTGTAATCACGAAAAATTCCGGATTATATAGAAATATCAACATAACAAAAATATCAATATAGTGGATAGTAAAGCTGTATGTTATCACCTTATGGCATAATTACCTTAAGAAACGAAAGTGACTTTGAAGGGAATGTGCGAATATTAATTCTGATGATGAATTATAGAATCAGAATAAAAATTGTCTATAACTCACTAGGCTTACAAATAAGTCAGGTGGTGCCCATATTAGATTTTCTTCAACACATTGATCTGAATTTTTACTAAATGTACAGTTTATATTTAAAAAAAAAACAGAGTTAGGCTGAATTATACAATAAATTCCAGGAATTTTTTAAGTAAAAAAAGGAACTGACATATAATCTTCTACTTTCATTTGAATTTTCGCAGCTAGTACATTTTTTTTTCTATAAGTTAAATAATGATATTACTAGAAGGTAATTCTTGATGATCCTTTGCAATGAATTGAAGAATGAGATTAATCAGTTTTTTTCAGGTAAACGCATGTAAAATAAAATTTGGATTTCAAGTTTCATTTTGATTTTTTACATACTTTTCTGGGTTTCTATTAAATTTCCTATTTTTATTTAAAGGGACAATAGACACTTTTCTTAAAATTTCCAAAAGTTTTTGATAGAAAAAAATCAACTTACATATAGACAATTATTTTCAAATTAAATTTTTATTTAGTAGATTTACAAACATTTTTATAATTTTAAAGTTAAATGATATTGACAGATTGCTAAATGACAGATCACTTTCCTGTACTATACATCATATCTGAGAAATATATCTAATATTTTATACTGTTGTATATCACATGTGATACACCAGGAACTATATTTTATATCATTGTGATATAAAATATATACTATATATATAATATATGATATGTGATACACAAATACATAAAGCATTAGATTATATGTGGTGCACAGTGCAGGCAAATGATTAAAACACTTTCAATTTATTGTATACATGAAAAATAATGATCAGGAATTATTAACGCATTAACAAGTTTTTAAAAATTAAGAGCTTTAATTTCATATAGTGAATCATTTTATATTTTTTATGTAGTTGTAATTAAAAACAACATAAAAAGAAAATAGATGTGAATAATACAGAATTCTATTTAAATTTAAAATAATAGGAATCAGTTGTCAGGCTTTGATCTCAAAATTATTTTATACTATATATTATTTGTTTATTTATAAATACAACACAATATAAAAGGTGACTTAGGTCTCTGTTAATAATAATAATTCCTTATAAAGAGATGTGGGATAATTATAGTGTAAATAGAAGATATAAATGATTGATCATTATGATAACCAAGGATCTATTTGTAAATAAATGTATAGAATAAATGTCTGAATCTATATAAAGTATTATATTCATTCTGTGTTTCCCCCTTGTAACGAACACTGGTGTATAGGTTGTATGTACATTACAACAATATTATTTTGGAGACTTTTGAGTCATGAGATTCTGACTTAATATTTTGTTAGTTCGTTTATCATTTAAATGAAATACATCCATGAACTCGGACGAAATCTCTCATCGTGTCTAATTGAAAAGTTCCTATTCTCCCTGAAGGTAGAAGGGATATGGAAAGAACTTCTTGTATTGCTAGACTGTATCCAAAAAATTACATTAGATGAAATTAACACGTTGACTGCCAGATGCATTTTCAATGGATTGCCCAAGGCACCAACGTGAGCTTTTCATTATCCGATGCATATGCTGAAATATTATTTGCAGCAGATACAATGAATTGCAGAACCATGCTTTAAGGAGTTTTCGTGGTGGGGGTCACCCGTGACTCCCACTGCGCTGTAAGCAATTGTTACGATTGTCCTTTTATTTACAAACAATAGTGCTTCGATTGCTGTTAAGTGATTACTCTCATTCTTTAGCATTCAAAGCAGCTAGGAAGAACTAGAGCAAAGAATTTGACTAAAAAAGGGGTGGCACATTGTTCCGATTACATTGATTCATCTTTTCTTTGCCTTGAACGCTTCAATCTGACTCATCGCGACATGCACTGATAAAATGTATATTTTTCATGTACTAATAAAATTATTTTTGTATGTTCTATAATGAATTAATTTTTTCAAACCATTATAATAAAAATGGTATTATTGAAAAGTTTATCAGTATCTATATTTTCTATAATTATGTATTTTTATTATTTGCTGCGTCGCCGGTCACTGGTAGCTCCCACGATACTGTGGCAAGTCGAGTGTTGCTCACCGGTGACCCCCATGGCAGTCAAAAATGGAAGAATTACACAAATGGAGTAAATTTATTATTTTCCATTTCTTTAGAATAAAATAAGGGCTTTCTCTTTACCACCTTTGTTAAAATATTGAAAAGAAAGGTAAAAAAAAATTCATTACCTATTTACTATTCTCATGTGCATATATTCAGAGATGCTCAAAATTAATAAAATTTATACTTTCATTTTGAATTTTTACTGTGTAAAGCGTTTACCTTTAAGGTACAAGAGGCACAAGATATAGGTGCATTGCTGAATTTCTGAAACCTTAATTATTCTTACGAAATTTGTATGATTTCTATTAGTTAATGTAATCACAAATATTTAAGGAAAATATGATTTATTATGAAGTCTAAAATGTATATTAAGAGCAGAAATGTTTATACAGTGGACTTCGCTTAATGTGATCGCTGTTAGTGTTATCAATCGCTTATTGTTATCGAAATCATTTGGTCCCGATTTTCTCCATTCATTGTATGTTAAAAATATGTGATTGTTACATCGGTTAACCCTCCGAGTGGTACACACCGAGGAAAAAAGGTCTCCAAAAATACGCTAAAGTTTCATTGTGTCAGTGACCAAAGTGTTCTATGATTTTTCTTACTTCACCCTTTGTCGACTAGATTGGAATACGGGAAACCCACCCTCGTTACTGTCCCTTTATTTCTGGTTATAAATAGATATATAAATAGACATTATAGATTATTAATTTTTAATACAAATAAAGCTCGTCAAGTCTCGAAGATCATCCCATACGAAATAATGGGTTCTAAAAGTACAAATAAAAATATTCTTTAAGAGAATGATTTCTATCTTTTTTACGAAAGTCATCCAAGCTATTTAAGCGGTGCAATTAGAGATACATCTGTTACCGCAAACGAAATACTTCGAAATAGAGATTTACAAAGCCATGAAAAGCTATCAGCGTCTTTGTGCCTCAGAGAGTAGGTGTGCAGTTCCTAAACAATCGACCTGACCCTCCTACCTCAAAACTCCATAGGGGAAAATACTGGCAGAAATGTACATTACATCCATTTTCGGAACGTTTTGGAGGTCGAAAATTGTACTTGACAACCGCTTTGAAGACATCATCGGTTTGACGGAATTGTACGTGCGAACCGCTTAGAGGGTTAATGTTATCAGTTTTCAAACCTCATTTTAACTGGCAAAAGAATATTCACAATGTATTCAGAAGGAACCGAAAAGCGGAGTGATTTAACATTAAAACAAAAGATTGAAATTTTAAATCGTTATGACAGGTCACCAAAAATGAGCCAGAGCAATACTGCAGATCAGTTAAAAATTTCTCATCCTCTATTGTGCAAAAGCTTGGAAAATCGTACTGTATGAAATAGAGGACATACAAAATCTTAAAAATATTGATTTGGCTAAGAAAAGTAATGTTCTTGATGCGGTGCACCTGTTAACAGCTTCTTGGAATCGAGTTTCTGCTCAAACGTAGGATTTTGCGAAGAAAATGACTAGAAATCTAAAAAAATGATAGAAAATCCTTCGGATATAACCCTAAAGATTGGAGGAAGTAGATCAAAACATTCCAGTAGCTTCTACATTAATAGAATCTGAAGTCTGTCAGATTGTCATAAGAAAACAGATGAATGATGAACTGATGAGTCAGATGAAGAATCTCTTGATATTGTGACACCTCCCACAAGTGCTGAAATGAGAAATGCATTGAAAGTGTTAAACGTGGAGTACAACACCACTACGATGACTTTAAAAACATTATGATTACGAACAATTTATCAATGAGCTTCTTAAAAAATGCAGACAGTCAACAATTGATCAGCTTTTTAATTATGTATACAATTCTTATGTTTTAAAGGATAATATACAGTACTTAAATATCAGGTGAGTTTTTTTATTTTATTTTGAAATTTGGTACTTGTAAATTAAAGGGGGGAGGGGTAAATTTATCTAATTTGGCTTATCGTTTATTGTTATCAATCGGTTAGTGTTATCAAAATCATGGTGTCCCAAACTGATCAACAAAACCACAACTGATCCCAAACCACAGTTTTAACATTAAGTGGAGTCTATTGTATTATGTACAAAAGGGATGCAAATGAAGTATTTTCAATGAAACTTATTTTCAAACAAATAACTATTAATTGTTCCGAAAAGTAACGATTATTTTAACATTAAATTTTAACTATTTTTACATAGTTATATTACTGACGACTTATAATATCTGCAAACAAACCAACAGGAAATGGTAAAAGTTTTGATATTCACGGTCACCACAGAAACCGTAGGTTTTATCAGGAACAACTAAATATTAATATTTTTAAAAAAATAATGTATACTTTTACCTTCCAATTGTAACAGACACAGTTTACTTACGACATAAAACTTTTGGAAGTTAACCAATTGTAAACGATGAAAGTTGTAAGAATACACGTATCCAACAACTGGTACTAGATATGAGCTTAATTTTCTGAAATTTCTGGAACATATAAATACTAAAAGTCACAAAAGTAATGAATAATTTATTTTCCAGTTTTAACTATTTTTCCATGGATATATTACTAACGGCTAATATTTCCGAGTACACTAACTAGAAACTATGAAAGTTATTTCTGAGAATTAACAGACAAAGTGTTATATATGGACTGAAAGGCTGAAATTTTGAGAACAACTTATAATTATTAGTTTTAAAAATAGTCTATTTTACCATCAGTTTTAACCACTTATAAGCATACTAGACGATCCGACAGACGTTGTCCTGTTTGACCGCTGTAAGTCCAAAAATTGTAAAATGTTTTTAAATAAATTATAAATTGGACCGTTTTGATAGAAAAGTAGGAAAAAATATTTTAAAACTACTTGACGCCCCAAAGCATACAGTCATTACAAACGTAATTAGATTAAGTTAAAATTCCCACACCACCTGTTCGAGAATTCGATCCTGAGACTTCTCAGAGTGAATCCCGTGGTTCTGAACACTGAGCCACAGATACGTTGGCAGTGGAGGGTTTCAAGCGGCATTATAATAATCTCAATTAGTGCGCAATTCTGAATTTTTAATAACAAAACATTTTCTGTCGTATCAAATTGTGAATTTAAATAATTCTCGAATGAACGTAATTACATACATAAAAGTTCATGAAAATCAGTCCAGCCATTTAGGAGGAGTTCTATTACAAACACACGAGCAGAAGAATTTTATATATAAAGATTACTAAAGACTTACAATAGTTGTAATTAAACCAACTGGAATCAATGAAATTTAGGTTTGACGGTTTACAGTAACCATTAAAACAGTAAGAACGAGATGTTGGTACAATCGCTGAAAATTCTAAAAATGTTTTTATCTTCAAGTAATCAGTTATGAAGCTTTACTTTCCATCAATCGCAATGTCACCTGTTACTGCCTAGAGGATGGTACCAATCCTTAAAATCTTTAGATTTAGAACTAGAAATAGAACTTTTTAATATAAATTACATAGATTTTGTGAAAAAATTTTGATTTATCCTAGAGATATGCCAAATTATAAAAATACATCTAGGGCAAAAGAGGTTGAACGCTACAGAAAGGGTCCACATTTTATTCCGCAGTAAATCTTCCGGAACCATTCGAAAATGGTTTTAAAAGGTATGTACCAGTCAAATTAGTCACCAAGTAGCAAAATAGGACTTCATGGGTCTCATAGAATCAATGTACAATATACAAAGAGGATGTTACTCGAGTTTAAATCAATATTGAATCCTTATATAAGTTAAACATTTTTACACCTTAGGCGAAAGAGATATTCGAAAAGCTATTCAATAACTCTTTTCCGTTATTCAGTTTGGAAAATAAATTCTATCGAAGATAACTAAGTATTGTGTAACTGAAAATATCCAGTCTACTGTAGTGCAAAGCGAGATTAAATTTTTTTCCGGAATATCAAAGAAAAGGCGGTGTTACCTTTTATACTATTTTTTTTCCCGCGGAAGGAATTTTGTTACTAAACAGGATTTCTGTATTGTCTTATACTTTTTAAAGTTTGTTTTGGATCAAATACTTTAGAAATTTTGATCTTCTTTCCGAAGGGAAATCTTTTTATTGTGCCTTCACATGGAAACTAGGAATGCATATGAGGGTAAAAGAAATTGATATAAATCATGGATTCAACTTTGCACAAAGAAAAAGAAAACTGCATCGATACTTTTAGATTTGTTGTTGAACAAGCGAGTTTTATGTTAAATTTACATGCAGAAATGCTAAAATGTGATTGCTTAGATTTTATTCATTTTTTAAATAAAGACCCAGAAAAATTTATACAGCGTTAGTATATTTCTAATAAGTTTATTTCATGATCCCTCTAAAAGTTTTTCGTCAGTGATTTTTTCGATGATTTGTTCATTTAATAAACAATGGAAACTTAAACTACTGAGAAAATATAAAGCACTTATTTTTAAACAAAAATTAACAATTTATTAAAGATTGGGAAAGAAAGTTTATCAAGACACAACAACCACCAAAGGAAAAAAAGTGGAACAATCTACCTAAACCAGGCAACATTAAGATATGTTAACGGGTTGACAACTTTGTTTCTCCACCTCTAGTAGTCTTACCCTGTTTGTCTCGTTTCCCATTTTCTAACCAGGAACAAATTAGTGAAGAAGGTCGCACATCTCCTCTTTTTCCACTTGTTCACTTGAATTTGCGTCAGGTAGGCTGTTCATCAGTTAAGCAACTGTCTTCACCTGAATACGCTTGGGGTCGTTTTCCTTTTGATCTCTCCGACCAGGGTCTTACATGCTGTTTGCTGCCTTAGGTCCACCGAGGTTCTCCATAATTTTTCATAAAAATCTCCACTGTCACGGACGCTCTGAAATTTGAATATCAATAGAGATTATTAACGAGAAAGTAATTGATTTTACGCCTGACCATGCATTAAGGGGTAAATGTCCAATTCTCCTGGTTGTCATCACCCGCCTGACTTTAGAAGCCTGACATAAGATCCTTTTTGTTGGACCGTATATTAACAATACCTAAATAAATTGAAATAAATAATTATATAGTTAAAAGAACAAGTGAGATAATTAGCCCCTCTTCAGTACTCTAAGGCGTAAACTTTGTACATATATGGCTGGAAACTGAAGAATTTGGTATATAATGGAAACATATGGAAAATTTCTCTGACAAGAATATGTATATATTGTAACGATCCTTTATATGGCCCGACAGAAATAATAACGTGAGGTGACCTTTCGCAGAGGACCATTATTGTTAGCGGTAAGTAGACACTCAAGCGCAAACCGGGCCATATAGCCGTGAGGCCCTCCAGGCTGACGGTAAGTAGACACGCTTGGTACGGACAAAACCGTTTGTGTACTAACGTCTGCGGCACAATGCCGAGGCAGTCGCTTACATTAAGAACTGTCGAGGTACATTAAGAACTGCCAGTACGCCGGAGCTAGTGTGTCTACGCCTTTATGATGTCTACTGCCGTTAAAAGACTCGGGTAATAATTATTAATTGAGCCACGCTGTAGTGCACATATGGGCCCAGTTACCGGTGTCGCAAATGAATTTAAGTCGTTTTGGTCGGTTGACTTAAAGACGACTTTTCGGTCACATCTGGAAACGGATCAGCTGATCCAGGCGGGAGTTGACCGCAAGATTGCGTCACCCTGGTTCTGGAAGGTTCTGGAAGAATCAAGCTAGGGAACCGGGACCCCTATAAAAGAAGATTGGCTGAGCCAAGAAGAAGGCTTTCTCTTTGAGAGTTGTTTTGGAGGAATTTGTTTTTGTGAGCTCGAGAGGATTCCAATTGTCTTTTCGATTGCCGGACCTTGCTTTGATTTAGAGACCACCAGCGTTTCTTCTTTCTGGTAAAAAGTCGACTTTTGGCTTTGGGATCTCATTCCCGTTGTCTTTAATATTTTTTTTCTACTTCGTGCTTAGAAGTAGGTAACTGAGAGTGACACTTACTCTCATTTTGGATCATCCTGCATTCTTAGTTTTCTGAACGAATTCCAGCAAAATATGCACTCTGAGCATTTCGAGTCTTAGTGTAGAAGTTAACTGCACTGATCGTCAGCCCGGAGATTATAGTGTCAGCGTCCCGTATCTGCACTAATTAGCGAACTGTTCCTGTGTTCGAGAAGGACTAGCTTTGCTGTACCCACGTGTTGTATTTGTGTTAAAATTTATCTCAGCACGAGATCACACAAGAATTGAAATCTACTGAAACCTGTACATAGCTGTACATAATTATTCACCTGAATAAAGTATTTAATCCAGAGTAAACAGATGTCCAGCGTGTATCATTGACGGCCTCGCCTACCTTAATAAAAGACGTCACAATATACACCAGATAATTTAAGTTGGTCAGAATACTTGGTATTTCTAACTAATTTGCAGATTGATTCTAAAGCGTATTGATGGCCAATTTAAAAGATGCATTCAGAGCATTCCACAAAAATAAGTTAGTTAAAAACAATACGCTAGAAGGTGATTTATAATCCAAATGAGAAGATACCTAACTGTGATCAACAATAAAGGCATTTAAAACTCCTATATTAACATTTTCAAGCATTGTGACAGTTCAAAAACTACCAATTGTGGCACAGCAAGTAAAAAAGAAAAAAATCTAATTTGCATAAGCAAATGTGTTGAGCGTGAGCTCTAAGTATAATAAAAAAAAGAAATCGAGGTATCAGCATCCAGTTATTAAGAATATTCTCAAAAAATTCCTCTAGGGGATGATGTGAAAAAATTAAAACCAACTACTAATTCCGATGCAAACATATTATTCGTTGCACAGAGTTTATTAATGTAAAGTGTATTTTTCCATATGTATCCTTTCAATAAGGTATAAAATGTGCAGGTGATGGACAGTCTGTTCAACAGACGTCTGTGTCTGATCGGCTTTAATCTATCGCAGATACAAAAGTATACGGTTCTTTACGTCAGATGAAGTAAATGGAACCATAGCAAAAAAATCATGCTGGGAGAAATCGGGAGAATAGACCTGCTAAAGAATGGGAATTGAGCTACTTATCCTTATGTCATCCATAAAATGTCACCACAGAATCTTCAGTGTGTACAACATCTATGCAAGCATATATGTATGTATAAGCATGTATAAATGTTAGATATAAGTGTTATGAATTTAATTTTTATATTGTAGTGTTATATCAAGGTTACTAGAGTTGTACAAAGTGTTATATATAATGTATTAAAACGTATAGTCTGTATATACTTTTCACTGAAGTACATTTGGTTTGGAGCTCTACGGTCTACTGTTTTGCACACGAGGGCTAATGAGACCGGGACCTACTGCTTAAAGCCGATTTCGAACGGCTACAAAGATCCATGCCACAGCGGGATTCGAACCCATGAACTCCGGTACAGATGATCAGCGCCCTAAACAATCGTCCAGCGTTCGGCTCACTGAAGTAAATAATTGGATACATAGCTCTCTCTTTCTCTGTATACATATGTATGTTATATATAAATATTTATATATTTGTTTATATATGTAAACATATATATATATATATATATATATATATATATATATATATATATATATATATATATATATATATATATATATATATATATATATATATATATATATATATATATATATATTATTTATTGCAGCAACTGGACTTCGGTTTATTTTATGGCTTCAGGACTGCAGTTTAACTAGAGGTTCTTTCTGCCCAGCAATCATGAGAAAATTAAATATTATAGGATAATCTCCCGTATAACTGATTAAAGATATTTTCAGTGGTTACATATACAGAGCGATTGTTAGTTAATCATAAAATTATTACAAAAATGTGTAAACACTATTTTTAATTTCAACAATTAGGAAGGTGATAGGTTTACCGAAGATAATTTGGCTTAAAAAAAGAAATTAGCGCCAAGAAA
Source organism: Pardosa pseudoannulata (assembly GCA_032207245.1). NCBI lineage: Eukaryota > Metazoa > Arthropoda > Arachnida > Araneae > Lycosidae > Pardosa > Pardosa pseudoannulata. The sequence goes on from CM063508.1 coordinate 18,747,838, forward strand.
AATCAGTACAAAGTAAGTATATTTGAAGCCTCTCATTCAACGTCAGAAAATACTTGTCATATGACACAAAGTGAAAAGTTAAGCAAGAAATCGAGTGCATTACATTTCCAAAGATTCTAATTTTAAAACGTCGAAAAATGAGACAGCCTTTTAAGCATCAAATTCCATTATGATGATTTATTCCTTTTTCTCCCTAGGAGAAAAAAAATGGCGATATGAAGCAGAATTTTCTATTCAGAATGTGACAAAGAGAATTCTGCAAGCAGAGAGGAAAACTAAGTGATAAAGACAAAGTGGCAGTTAAAATTAGGAAACCCGCAAAGCAGAAGAGAAGATAAAGCACGTTCGAGGAAAGATTCTTGCGCTATTACTATTTACTTGAAATAATAAGTCGATTCATTGTAGTTTTAATAAGTGAGGAAAGGAGTTATTCCGTATGTTTCTATAATTCCATTTGGATATTTTAGGATTTTGTTCCTTCTATAATAAGATACATTAAGAGTTTTAGTTTGCTTTTTATGTGCCATATAAAAATGAATTCTTTACGTTCGTATTATGTAACTGAGACATATATTAAATTTCTTTTGACAGCTGATTTTGAATAACGGTTTGGAAGTTAAAGTAAATCCTAGACTCTTTTCAGATTCCATTACTAAATACACTGCTAGAATCATTAAATCTCTAAAATTCATAAATGCAAATGATGCAGAAAGTAATAGGTTTACTTTCCGTTTTAAATGCATAATTGTAAGTTTATATAAATGTATACTTTAATTTAAATGTTTGACACAATTTTTTCAGTCCTGTGATTAGCAAAATGTGTAACTAAGTATATTGGTATTGATGACTAAGTAAATTGGAAGAGTGCATTCCTAAATGGGCAACCTCAATTAAAATTTCAAAAACAGTTTTATTTTAAAAGGAATATTGGAATATTAACTAATATATGGTATAAATGTAAAATGGCGTCTCTGTTATAAAAGGACATAAAAACTTATACAATATCATATTAATATTTTGCTCTCGAGAGGTGAGTCTTGCTCACCACGTGATTTAATGCCCAACTCGAGAGATATCTCTCGCTCACCACTTTGTTTAGTGCGGAAATTCGATGCACTGTGTAAACTATTTATGTGTCTTTAATGGTGACTAATATCTTGTTTATGTTATCTTTCTTTTTGTCCTAAGAACTGCGTATATGATCTGCATAAAATTCTCTTATCTGAGATAAATGTGGTACCATGAAGCTGAACTGTTCTGGAAAATTGATTAAAATTTTTAGTCTTTCTCACTCAGTGATGGGTATTCATTTGTTATAGATAGCTAAACATGGAATTTTATGAAAAAAATAGGACTGAAATATAGCTATGAGACTTAATCCTTTGCACCCGAGAGGTGAACCTCACTCATCACTTTGTTTGGTGAGGAAATTGGATGAGCTGTGTAAACTGTTTATGTTTATTTGGTTATTGATATATTGTTTATGTTTCTGATATCGTTCTTATCATCTTATCATTCTTTTAGTCCTAAGAACTCTGCGCATATGATCTTACAAAGACGGCGTAATGTCCCTTTCAAACTACCTAAGATTTTTTTATCTGAGGTAAGGGAGATACCATGCAGCTTACTGCATTTTCGGCATCAATTCGAACTTGACAGCCTTGGCCGAATTAGCAGAAAAGCTGAAATTTCTTATCCCTATTACCATGGAAAGTAGGAATGAAATAAGCTCCAGCTTCGACTTCAACCTCCGAATCCGCAAATATCCACCTAAATGGAAAGATGTAAGCATTCTAAATTCTTCTTTAGCAGGGCTACATCCTGGTACAGGTCAAGACTTTCTCTGTCTGCTTCTTCCAAACGGCACGACATTTTGCAAGGTTTCTCCATCTATTATTACCCAAGATCTCCAAATCTTTCTCCACACAATCCAACCACCTTGTTGCTGGTCTACCTCTTCTTCTTGTATCCTCAATCTTTGAAAAAGTTAATTTTTTAACTAGGTCCAAATCTGCTTGTCTGAAAACATGTCCCAGCCATCTAATTCTGTTAGATTTAATAACTTTCAAGATTTTAGGTTGTCTGTATTTAGTATATAATTCAGGATTATATCTCCATGTATTATTTAACCTCTTCATGTATTATTTTCCTTTACTGCTCCAAATATTGACCGAAGGATTTTTCTTTCAAAAATGAGTAGCCTATTTTCTTCTGTTTTGTTAATTGCCTATGTCTCACTACCATATAAAATGTTCGGTCTTATAAAGGTTTTGTTTAGGTTTATGTTTTTTACTGATGCAAAAGAGTTTAGATTTTACTTGGCTCTTTAAACCAAAATAACACCTATTTGACATAAAAAAGCGTTCTAGCAGGAGTTAGAAATGATTGCAATGTCTGCCCTCAAAGAAATAAGCCCGGCAAATGACATCCAACGACATACTATTTCAAACTTGTGCCGACAAGACGGGTATGCAACTCGGCAGTTGTAACCTAAAAATATCATACGAAGCAAAATTACAAATACTAATGTTTAAGAAATTATCTTCCTAAAGACGTAAAGATACATTAAATAATTAAATATAAAAGTTTTATGTGTTACTTTATGTATGAAATCATTTTAAGGTAGATTTAAGAAATTCGCCAAAAGCGATCCTAAACGCTTCGAGTTGTTGGTAAGAACGTGCGGAAACGGTCTCGAGTGTAAAGAGAGTAAAATTCTGTTAAAAGTAGTAAATGTTAAATTAACAAAGACTAGAGGTCAAGATCAGGCGTCACATAATGTTTTAATATTTGTTATATTCAAATTTTTTGTTATTTAGAACACATATCAATAAAAAAAAGGATATGTACAGCTAGATGTTACAAAAGGTTCACAATATTATCTTAACATTCTACATCTAACATACTAATCATTTTTCAGTTATTGCTGGCATCGCTATAGTATGTTATACAGAAATTTTTCGGCGTGTAAAATGCAAATTACGTATTAATAACTAAGCATAGGACAAGGTGTCATATAAGTATTACATATAAAATATCACCATTATACACCCAAGAGCAAAAACATTATGACCACCTGTCAATAACGAGTTGGCCCACCTTTGGCGAGCAAGACAGCTCCAATCCGCCTTGGCATGGATGCCACAAGTCCTTTATAGATGGTCGGAGGCAGATTGTATCAGATGTTTAAGCAACGTTAAGCAAATCCGAGATATGGGTAATCTCAGCTGCTTTGAACTCTCAGCTGCCGTCCCATGGCATCCCAAATGTGTTCTATAGGATTGAGATCCGGTGAGTTAGACAGCCAGGACATTAACTGGAATTTAGCATCCTTTTCCTGAACCACTCTAACACATTTTTAGCCTTGTGACACGGGGTGTTGTAATTTTGGAACATTCCATTTCCAGCTGGAAAAACAGATGCGATGTAAGGGTGCAACTGGTCCATAATGATGTTCAGATACCCTGTAGCATTCATGGTCTGCTCTACTACAACCACGGGTCCCAGAGACGCCCAAGAGAATGTCCCCCAAAGCATAATACCGCCAACACCGGTCTGTGTATGACCTACTGTACATTGAGAAAGCAACTGTTTGCCTAGAAGACCAAGTATCTTGAGGTAGCCATCGGCGTGATGAATGACAAACTGTGATTCATCTTACCAGGCAACTCTCCGCAGCCTTTCTCATCACACACAGAAGTAAGTGAAAGAATGATTCTTCATACTCTCCAGCAGCAGTTAAATACACCACATGATCACGTGCCTTTCGCGTCATCCAAGCGAGTTTTATCAAAATGTAGGGGTGGTCATAATGTTTTGGCTATTGAGTATATGTCTAATAATTTTTGTTATGTAATATACATACCTGAAGACAAAACTAGTCAAAATGTATTCAGGAACGGTCAAAAATTTTCACTTCTATAACAAGATATATTAAGAGTTTTGCTGTTCTTCTCTCATGTAAAATAGAATTCTTTACGTTTGTATTATAGAAATGAAAGTCTCATATAAAATTTCTTTCGACAGCCAATTTTGAATAATGGTTTGGAATTTAACATAAATCCTAGACTATTTTCAGATTCTATTACTGAATGCACTGATGGTAGCATTAAGTCTCTAAAATTGGTAAATGCAAATGGATACAGATATTAATGGGTTTACTTTCCGTTGTAAATGTGGAAATCTTAGTTAATATAAATGTCTACCTTACTTCAAATTTTTGATACAATGTTTTCCGTTATACGATTATTAAAAAGTATGCCAAATGACTAAGTATATTATAAGAGTGCATATATAAACATACAGTTCCAATTTAAATTTTAGACTCACTTTTACTTTAAAAGGAATATTACCTAATAAATGGCAAAAATTTAAAATGACGTTTCTGTTATGAAATGACGTACAATGTTCATAATATTTCATTTCAACAATCAGCAGTATTCTATTCAAAATGAGTAGTACTTGTTAGTTTAACAAATACTAGAACTCAAGTTTTTATATCAGGCTGTAACTTATATCATTTTATAATTTCTTGAGATTATTAATTATATATAGCGCAGATTGCAATAAAAACTAGAAATGGAAACAGGATTTTACAAAAAACCTTAATACACATTTCAACATTACGCCAACATACTAACATCCTTTTCAACATACGTCTAACTATTTTTTCAGTTGTAGTAGCCAGAATTAATATTAAAATTCTTCGTTGTATGGAGTACGTATTCTCGTTTAAATTGTAGATGTTATAACAGTCCTAGATATAATATTTCATCATTCTATGTTCTAATCAATTTTTTAGTTCTTTGAGATACAGATGTCACGATGAAACTGATTAAATTGCATTCAGGTATGGTTAAAAAATTTTCTCTTCTACAACAAGATATATTCAGAGTTTCATTTTGCTTTTTTTTTATCCCACATAAAAGTGAATTCTTTACATATAAAATTACATTGTACTAATATTATGGAGATGAGAGACATATAAAAATTTTTTAACAACGAATTTTGAATAATGGTAAATAACATAAATCTTAGACTATTTTCAGAGACACAGACATTGAGCAATGTATTGTTGAATACACTAGCAGTGTATTGTTGAATACACTGCTAATAATTAAGTCTTTTAAACTGGTTTCAATACTAGACTCAAGACTCGTGTTTGTGTTACATGGACATCTGCATTTTTTTATGGCTGCTGAAGACGGATTCATCGAAAGAGGGTAGAAAAACTACTACCCCGGAAGAGGTGAAAGTTCATCAGGAGGGGGAAGGATGCCACCCCAGCCCGTGACAGCTGCGGACATTTTCCCAGGGAGGCAAAAGCCTGACCAAGAGGCTGGGATTCCACCCCTGCCCACGCCAACAACAGAGGAGGAGATGCCCGCTCGGAACGAGATAGAACGGACATTCGTGGAGGAGAGAGCTGAAACCGAGAGAGGTGCAGGCCGCTCGGCACTATTTGGTTATACTCTGTGTTTTTCAGCCATGTTTGTGGTTAACAATCTTCAATGTACATATGTTCAATAATTGTAAAATAATAAGTATTTAGTAACAGTATTTAATTGTCGGCAAGACAGGTTTTCAGCGAACCCACAATACTTGCTCCAGTAACAATAGGCGAGCAGGTACAGAAACGAGGCGTACGGTCATCGAGAAAGATACCCGCGTACACCGATATTTTACACTGGTAAATGCAAATGTAGAAACCAAAAGGTTTATTTTCCGTTGTACATGCATGAGATGAATTAATTTAAATACAATACCTAATCAACAATGAGTAAAATGTTATTTAAAATGAATAAGTAGTATATGTTAATTTAACAAAGACTAAAGATCAAGAACTGATTAGGTGCATTTTAATATTTCTTACAATAAGTTTTTCGTCATATAGAATATATATTACAGTAAAGAATGAAGCTGTCAGATACTTGATGTTACAAAAAATATTTAATATCATTTTAACATTCTATATCTAGTCGCTTTTGAGTTATTGTCAGCAACGTTATACGAAATTTTTCTTTATATAGAATACGAAATGTTTCTTTAGATAGAATACAAATCCCATTTTAAAAATTAGGTGGACTAGATGCTTAAAAAGTTCTATATGCAAAATTTTACTTTATATGTCTAATCATTTTTTAGTTATTTGAGATAAAATGTTAATATGAAACTAGTTCCAGTGATGGTCAAAATTTTCTTTTCAATAACAAAATATATTTAGAGTTTTATTTTGCTTTTTTATATAACTAAATAAAATTCTTTACTGTAATATTCTGGAAATGAGACATATTAAATTTCTTTTGACAGCTGATTTTGAATAATGGTAAATATCATAAATAACATAAATCCTAGTCTGTATTCATATTCTGTTATTGAATGCACTGCTCGAATCCATATGTCTCTCAAACTGGTAAATTCAGCTGCATGCAGAAAATAACAGGGTTACTTTCCTTTGTAAACGCTGAAGCTGAAATATTTTAAATGCCTCCTTTATTTCAAATGTTTTGGAGAACATTTTCTGCTATGCCATTAGTTAAAAGTATTACATAACGACGAAATATATTGGAAGAGTGCATAAATGAGCAGGCAGTCTCAGTTTTAATTTCAAGGCCAATTTTAGTCTAGAAGGAATACCAGCTAATAAATTGTAGAAACGTAAAATAGAGTCTCTCTAATAAAACGACATAAAAATTTTATACAATATCAAATCAACAATGAATAAAATTCCATTAAAAATAAGTAAGTAGTACATGTTATATTAACAAAAAGTAGAAATCAAATATTGATCTGCGTTTTGATATTCTTATATTGATACTTTTCGCTATATGAAACATATATTCTAATAAAAACGGGAACTTGTCATAACGTTCCATTTAGTTAATTTTAATTCTGTTCCATTTAGTTTCCATTAATTCTATAAGCTTCCCTTAAAAATTCCTTGTTTGTAACTTTCCTGCCATGCTCCCAATTATCACGTTGGTGAGTCGAAAAACCTATTTTTTATCGCATAAGCCGCTCTGGATATTCAATCAGATGACATCACACATATCAGGAGCTTCACTTGGTGTTCTCCTTGGCGAGCGCTGCATTGCAATAGTTTTATAAATTCGCCCTTTTCATGATATGACATATCCCCACTCCACACATTGGCATGTTTTAGTCCTGCGCTTGGCGGTTTTCCACCATGCCGCTAGGCCACTTGAATGTAGATGATTTTTCCAGCCATCAGCGGTTGCCAGCCGTTTAAGCCCTGCAGACACAAGAGATACTCTTCACTTAGACTTGACTTGCTTCCCAGACTGGCGGTTCTCATCCGGACATACAGGATGGAGGAGAAAGAGACCTGGATCCCGAAAAGAGAAGAGGAGCTCAGAGTTCCATCCGCCATAATTGTCTTATTGTTTTTAGTCCATTTTTGTTTTCTCCTTTTTTTAATTAATTTTTATCTTAAAAAAACTCAATCAATTGGTTTCTATTAATTTTTTTTTAATTTTATATAAATATCAATAAAATCCATTAATTCAGTAACTTCTCCTCTCCTTTATTTTTAATGCCTATTGTGTTTTTTTACTTTAAGATTTAAACTTAAGTTGGCGAAAAGCCAAATTCAATTTATATATTAAATATTGGGTTAAGGACATAAAGCGCATTTCTACTATACATTACCCACTTATCAAGTATACGTTTTTATTGTCTTTTCTATGGGTTTCTTTTTCAGGTACAAACCTTTTTATGTTTTACTCGACTCCTAGTTCCCCATAGAAACCCCACTTCCACAGAAAACACCATACCAGAGAGCTGTACAGCTAGATGTTATAAAAAATACTAAATATGTTTTTAACATTATACATCTAATCGTTATGAGTTATTTCCGGCAAAAACTAAAAAACTAAACTCCTCGGCTCAACAGCCCCTAGGGGCCCAAGGCCTACGGTGACAATCTCCCTTTATGTGACCAAGAGCCCTGGGGTGCAAAGCATTTGTTCCGGTTAGGTGGTGAATTTTACGTGGAACTCCCAGTGTTTAGTTGCCAAGCACGCTTGGTCCTCAGTTTATCTATCCACTGAAGGAATGAAAGGCTGAGTCAACCTTGCCCAGCAAGGGGAATGAACCTCGGACCTGTGTCGTGGGAGCATGGAGCACATCCCCAACGCCACTGGGCTTGTCTTTCCGTCAAAGTTATAAGCAATTTTTCGATACATAGACTGCAGATCCCATATTTAAAATTATTCATAAAACTATGTAGTGTAAAAGTACTATATACAAATTTCCCCATTATAATAATTTTTGAGTTATACGAGATACAGATGTTATGATGAAACTTGTCAAAATGTTTTTAGTAAAGGTCAAAAATTTCTTTTCAGTGATAAGATATATTAAACGTCTCATTTTGTTTTGTTTTTTATCTATATAAAAAAGAATTCTTTATAATAATATTATAGAAATGGGACATATATTAAATTTCTTTGAGAATTAATTAAAATAAATGGTTTGGTCAATACTAGTCAATATTAATATTTCCGCATTATAAAAAGGATTTAGACTCTTTATAGTCGATTGGTCATAACACTAGTATCGTGATCTTGAGTTCGATCCCCGGTAGAGACGATTGGATTAAATATCCATGGAAATGTTTATCTAATACATTTGTTCATGTTTTACTTTCTTTCGTGCTTCAAGAGATTCTAGACCTTTCTTTAGTTTTTCAGAAAAGTATTCTGGAATATTCTCCATTTCTCTGGGCTGCGCAGTAAAACTTTCATTGAGTGCCCAGACAGATTTCTGGAACTTTCCCTGCTGCTATAAAAAGTAAAGATCTCAATCACAGAGATTTTTGAGTTCATAGTTGTGCAGAGTTTGTAATTAAACTTCGATTTTTGATTTGAGTTATTAGCACATTGTGTGTGGGTACATTTCACAACGGAATTGTACTGGGAGCGGACGGTTTGTGCATAAATTTAGTTATTCAGTTAAATCTCAACAGATCGAAAATTATTTAATTTTTTAACTAACTTTTCGTATTTTATATTGAAATATATAAACAAATATATAAATAGGAATATATAAATAACAATCATAAGATTTCTGTAAATAAAAAAATATATTTTTAGTGGATAAATTTATAATAGTGTCGTAAATATAAAAAAATCAAATAGAAATAGTAGTATAGAGTTTTAATTTTTTCGAATTATGTTATACATAAACATTTTTACATTATAAGAAAATGCATACAGCAATCATAAAACTAATAATGTAAAAACTAGACTTTATTTGTCTAAATTTTTCCAGAATCTATGTAGTAGACAAGAACATTCGGCTTCGTTTTCCTGTATATATAGTTATTTTTGTACCCACAAACAAACCATGTTGTTACACTACCCCGTACTAATACGTGACCCGCGCTCAAGTATCAATAGTCAGTAAACGTACTAGTACGTGTTCCGAATACAATGTGTTAAATTAGATTACTTCTAAATTCTGGGAGTGTTATTGTATTCTATATTAAGTCTCTACATGACAATATACACTCTTTTCATATAGCATTAAAGAATACACTGTTGGAATCATAAAGTCTCTAAAATTGGTAAACGCAAATGCATACAATAATTGATGGATTTACTTTCCGTTGTAAATTCAGAGTGTGAGTTAATTTAAATCCCTACCTCATTTCAAATGTTTGGGAAAATATTTTCTGTTATGCGATTAGTAAAAAGTATAACAAAACGACGAAGTATATTGAAAAACTGCATCCATAAGAAGACAGTTTTTATTTAAATTCTAAATCCCATTTTAATTTAAAAAGAATTTTAACCAATAAATGGTAGAGAGGTAAAATAATGTCTCTCTCATGAAAGAACATAAAATATTTATAGAATACTAGACGACAAAAATTGTAAAATCCAAAAATTATAAAATGTTTTTAAATAAATTATAAATTGGACCGTTTTGATGGAAAAGTAAGGAAAAAATTATTTTAAAAACACTAGACCCAAACGTAATTAGATAAAATTAAAATTCCCACATCGCCTGTAAGGAGATTTGATGTTGGGGCTTCGCGTGCTGAACACCGGTTACACTAACCACTGACCACAGATACGTTAGAAGGGAAAAGTTTCGAGCGACATTATAATTATTTCAATAAGCGCACAATTCTGGACTTTTAATAAAAAACATTTTCTATCGGATCAAATTGGGAATCTAAACCAGTCTCGAGTCAACTTAATTACGTAAGAAAACTTTATCAAACTCAAGCCGTTTAGGAGGAGTTCTGTTACAAACACAGGGATAGAAGAATTTTATATATAAAGATTATTTCATGAATTAGTGGCATTTTATTCGAAATTATTAATAATTATTAATTTGACACGTATTAAAGCTCAAGTATTGATATCAGGTGATAGTTAATGTCATTTTACTATTTGTTATTTTGAAATTGTGAGTTATATAAAGCACATATTGCAATAAAAATTGGAAATTTTATTCCAGTTTGTTACCAAAAATCTTAATACAAATTTTAGTGTTCTATGTCAAATCAATTTTTAGTTTCGATCAAATTAATATACATTATATTAAAATTTTAATTATATAGAGTACATATTGCAATTTATAAAGTAGATACACCAGCAGATACTATAACCACCCTAAATAAAATTTCACATTTCAATATCAAATTATTTTGAAATTATGTAAGATACAGGCTATAAAACTAGACAAAATGCATTCCAAAATGGCCAAAATTTAACTCCTACTATAACAACATATATTAAAAGTTGCATTATGCATTTTTTCTACCATATAAAAATAAATTATTTACTTTCGTTTTGCGGAACTGAGACATATATTAAATTTCCTTTGACAGCTGATTTTAAATAACGGTTTTTAATACGAACATAAATCCTAGGAATCTTTTCAGATTCTGTTATTGGATAAATTTCTGGAATCATCAAGTCTCTAAAATTGGTAAATGTAAATGTATACCGAAAGAAATGGGTTTACTTTATACTGTAAATGCGGAATTGTGAATTAATATAAATGTTTCCCTTATATCACCTATATAATAATATTCTAAGTTGTCTGTCCGTCTGTCCTCGAACTCATGAAGCGGTTGTACCTGGAATGGATAGAGGTATCCATATTGTATTTTTGATGACTTAGGGATAGAAAAAATTCAAAGCGAGTTTGAAAACATTCGAAATCTACCCCTTCCCCCTTTTCGATCGTTTAACGCTATTATTTCAAGCCCTATTTTCCCCGGTTAAGAGCAGGAGATTAAATTCATCAATTTATCACATAATAAATAGGTAAAAATAGCATTTTTTCTAACATTATGACGTCATTCCTTTAACCATCTCATTTAATATCATTCCTTATTTTAAATTATTTAAAAATCGTCTGCATTATTTTCACACTTTTTATCATTGAACTTATTACGTTACTAATTATCTTTTATATTTGTATTACATAATTGATTATGTACATATGTGTTAATTTTAAATTTAATCATCGATTATTTTACGTTGCAATGAAAATTTTATCACCGGTATTAACAAAAAATTCTTTTCATAAAAGCCTAGGAATCTATTTCACGTATTAATAGATATGTAGCCTTTAAGTTATATATCTCTGAAAATTAAGATGTTTGCTTTTTTGTGTATTTGTTTTTTATATAACCACACGGTTGCTTTACAATTCTAGAAAATTAAAAATTTTACTGATCCCGTAATATGACTGGCTGTATGCTAGTTTTAAATATTAGGGACATTTTCTGTTATGCGATAAGTAAAACAAGTATATAGCACAAGTATATAGAATAAGTTCATCTACAAGCAGACAATCTCTGTTTTAATTTCCAACTATTCAATTTTATTTTGAAAGAAATATTAACTAATAAATGGTACAAACAGTGAAATTACGTCTGTCTTAAAAAATGATTCATTTCCTTCAGAATAATTATTCCATGCAGTATACATATTCAGCGTTTGATTGCATGATGAAAGGAATGGTACAGAATAAATGATTTAAAGTATAAACATGAACCCGCAGATTCATTGATTAGATGTTGAATCAAAACTTTTAAAATACTTTGGGATCGTATGAGATTTTCATATAAGATATTTGTTTCCATCGTGTAAAATAAAGGAAAGCAAGAAGAAACCTAATCTATCATCAAATTAATGAAAGATTTACATTTTAAAACTATATTCATAATAAAACGCATTAAGAACATTGACTTTTTTGTTAAAATGCAAAGTTGAAGTACCGGGTGATCCAAAATTCAAAACGAAATTTAAAAATGAATAATTCAAAAACGAATGATGGTAGAAAGATTCGGTTTGCACCAAACGGATGGAAAAGAAACAGGATTTCGTGTCTCAACGAAAAAATTATTTCTTTTGAAGACCAACAGATGTCGCTGTAGTGTTTCATTGCACCAAAGGATCAATTACAAATGGAAAAATGTGGACCTACAAGTTTACTTAATCACAGTTATTTAGTACTACAGTAAACGTTCAATGTGCTGTTTATCATTCAGTAGTACAGCTGTGAGACGAGTAACCACACTGTCATCCATTATGTGGCGATATGCTCGCAATGCCACAATGTCACTTTCAGGATTCTAATAATACAGCTTAACTAAGAGGGCTTTCTCAACAATGGACATCATTTCGATGCATAGAAGCATTTCGATGCACCATTACTCGGGTAGTTGAAGCTTGTACTGTTGAAGCCTTAGCTTTACAGCTGTATCCCCCATCATGAGAATGAAATGTTTATTTCAGTGTGTGCATCAGGAAATAGATTTTAACATATAAGCGAAATTACAGTTTAAAACTAAGAGATTAGAGAAATTAAGAGAGAAGGTTAAACAATTGGCCCTAAATAGCAAATAACAGTCATGAAAAGGAAAAATGTAGTTAAAAGAGTAGGAAGTTTATATAGAAGAAATATTTTTGCAGACTAGCATTACCTGCAGCAGTTTCTCCTTTTTATATCGTTTGTTGCTTTGCATAATCCTACATCAGGAATTATCTATTTCAGGTCGCCAACATAACTATTTTGTCGTTGACACACAAAATCTGGTTTCATTTCCATCCGTTTGATGCAAATTGTATCATATTATCTTCCTTCGTTTTCGAATTATTCAATTTTAAAGTTTGTCCTGACTTTTGGATCACCCGGTACAGATGGATATATTAATTCTCTGTAAAAATTACACACATTTCCCAAAGCCAATTGTTGAATACTTTGGTGATATCAGCATATGCATGGTGATATTTTTTTATGTAAAATTCAGGTTTAATGCCAATACTTCAAATTTTTTAAACAATTACTGTACTATATGAGCGCTTACCCAAACTTCTATAGTTCATGTCAGCATTAGTATAAAATGCATTGGTATGTAAGTATTGGTATAAATTTAAGCGCCTCTCTTATTTCACATGTTTGGAACAATATTTTCTGATGTGCGATTAGTAAAAAGTATAAAAACACGACGAAGTATATTGGAAAAGAGCATCTAATATACAATCTAAAACTTGACACTGTAAGAATAAATACTCCGTAAAGTAATGCTGCAGCAGTATGTGTGATGCTACACCCGAAATTTTTATATATAAAATTCTTCTTCTCGTGTGTTTATAACAGAACTCCTAAACGGCTGGACTGGTTTTGATGAAATTATGTGCATGCAATTAAGTTGATTCGAGAATGGTTCAGATTCACAATTTGATCCAATAGAAAATGTTTTTATTAACCCTTCCGTGGGCCATTTATTTCTTGCACGACATTTTCAAACTTTCAGAACAGAAGTGATAATTATATTTAATTGATCATACAGTAAACGACAACTCAAAACTAAAGTGGGAATCAGTCTTCCCATCGTTATAACAGCAAGGCAAAGATATTATAATAGGTTTTTGAGCTTTCCCTCACCTGTATTTTTGCAAGATCATGTAGGTGGGTAAATAATCTTCCCACGGCGTTCGAAATTGTTAAATATCCAGAACTGTGCACTTATTGAGATTATTATAATGCGGCTTGTAACGTACCTGTGACGTACTTGCCAACGTCCCTGTGGCGCAGTGGTTATCTCAACGGTCTTCAGCTAGAGATGTCCCAGGATCGAATCACCATACACACGTTGTGGGATTTTTAATTTAATATAATTACGTTTGTGATGACTGTGAGCGTGATGGTGTTAAGAACTTTTAAAATGATTTTTTTCCTTACTTTTCCATCAAAACGTTCCAATTTATAAATTATTTAAAAACATTCTACAATTTTTAGATTTACAGCGTTAAAACAGGACAACGTCTGTCGAGTCGTCTAGTGTTTTTATAAAAAAAAGCCTATTTAAGTTTTTGCTCACTTTTATGTATTCCTTAAAAATATTGAAATTTTGAGAAATGTAATTCAGTCTTTTCTCCAATATTTCTATAAATAAGTGAGTAACATTCAAATTTTAAAAATGCTATATAACTTTTAAATTATATTGCTTTCAAAGATAAATTTTAAACTTTCTTTCTCTTAAATATATTTTGAAGCATGAGACTAAATCAAACTTTAAATAAAATCTTGTATTTATAAAATAGCAATTTAAATTTAAAATATTTCTTTTTAAAGTTGAAAAATAATTTTGTAAGTTAATAAAAAGTTCTAAATCTCATTGTTCTCCAGTAAAAAAGATTTTTTTCAAGCAATTACTGTTGATTTAAAAATCCTTTGCGTAAACAATCATTCTATTAAGTGTAATCTTACAGCAATAAAAATGTAATTTTCTTTCGTTAATTTGAAATTTTATAGAACAATATTATATCTCAGTGCAACCAATCAAACACTAATTTTCATTTATTGTGTTTAATTAAAGCAAATTATTCATTAATATCTACAGATAATTTTCTATTAATAAGCAAGTGATACAAAATAAGAACTTTGTATTTTAGTTCTAGAACTATGTGTTTTAATTCTGGAACTATATATTTTGGTTCTAGAACTATACATATTTTAGTTACAGTAAAGTTCAAAATCTTAAAATGTTTTATAACTTATGTAAAGCTTTGACACTGTCAAAAATAAATTTAGACCTTTCCTAATCGAATAATATTTCGTAGTACTGATGAGACTAATTCAAATTTTAAACCGAGTCTTTCAAATACAAAATATTAATTTAGATTCTAAATAATTTCTTTCTTTTGCACTCTGAAAATTATAATATAAGTTATCAAACAACTGTTCTGAAATTCATTACTCTTTTGCCAAGATCTTATTTTTAAGTAACAACTGTTCGTTTAAAACTCCTTTTTGCAAAGAATAGTAACGCCCGTTCTATAAGGTGTAATCTGACTACAGTAAAAAGTAAGCTTTCCTTTAGTTAACTTTCCAATTACATTATATAACATTAGGTTTTAGAGCAGCCGATGAAATTCTAATTTTCATTCATTATTTAATTAAGAAAAAATATACATTAATTATTACTTATAATTTACTATTAATAAGCAAGTGATACAAAATAAGAACTAAGTATTTTAGTTCTAGGACTATGTTTTTTAATTCTGCAACTATATATTTTGTTTATAGGACTATGCATATTTTAGTTAGAGTTCAAAATCTTAAAATGTTTTATAACTTATGGAAAGTCATGCCACTGTCAAAAATAAATTTAGACTTTTTCTAATCAAATAATATTTCGTAGTACTGAAGAGACTAATTCAAATTTTAAATTGAGTCTTATAACTACAAAAGATTAATTTAAATTCTAAATAATTTCTTTCTTTTGTACTCTGAAAAATTATAATATAAGTTATCAAACTACTGTTCTAAAATTCATTACTCTCAATCCAAGATATTATTTTTAAGCAACAACTGTCAGTTTAAAACATCTTTTTCAAAGAATAGTAACGCCCGTTCTATAAGGTGTAATCGGAAGACAGTAAAAAGCAATCTTTTCTTTAGTTAACTTTCCAATTACATTATATAACATTTGGTTTTAGAGCAGCCGATGAAATTCTAATTTTCATTCATTATTTAAGAAAAATTATACATTAATGTCTACAGATAATTTACTATTAATAAGCAAGTTATATAAAATAAAAACTATGGTTTTTCATTTCTAGTACTATGCATATTTTAGTCAGAGTAAAGTTGAAAATCTTAAAATGTTTCATAACTTATATAAAGTCTTGCCAATGTCAAAAATAAGTTTAGACCTTTTCTAATCGAATAATAGTTTGTAGTACTGAAGAGACTAATTCAAATTTTAAATTGAGTCTTGCAAATACAAAAGATTAATTTAAATTCTAAATAATTTCTTTCTTTTGTACTCTGAAAAATTATAATATAAGTTATCAAACTACTGTTCTAAAATTCATTACTCTCCTGCTAAAATATTATTTTTAAGCAACAACTGTCAGTTTAAAACACCTTTTAACAAAGAATAGTTACGCACGATCTATAAGGTGTAATCTGACGACAGTAAAAAGTAAGCTTTTCTTTAGTTAACTTTCCAATTACATTATACAGTAGACTCAGCTTAATGTGATCGCGGTTAATGTTATCAATCACTTATTGTTATCGAAATCACTTGGTCTCGATTCACTTGTATGTTAAAATACCCGTTTTATGTGATCATTACATCAGTTAATGTAATCAGTTTTTGAATCTCATTTTAACTGGCAAATCTATTCAGAAGGAACCCATCCTTTCTTTTCCTTCGCTGTTGTTTGAATTTTTGAAAAAAAACCCTCTTACACCTAGGGAAATGGGGAATGAACAAAGAAGTGGGTAATTTACACGTTCCTGAAAAATTTTTCAGAATTACGCACACCCTGCTGGTGGTCAGTGGTTGTCAGACAAACAGATGGCAACACATTCTTATCGGACCTGAGACGGAACGTAATCACATTTTACGCTTTGCTCGCTTACATGCAGCTTGTGCCGAACGAAGGCCGAATGGTTAGGGCACTGGTCTTCTGACCAGGAGATCGTGGGTTCGAGTCCCACTGTGCCGTGAATGTTCATAGGCGTTCGGAATCGGCTTTAAACAGTAGGTCCCGGTCTCATTAGCCCTCGTGTTGCAAAAAGTAGACCGTAGTGCTCCCAACCAAACAACCATACATGCAGATTGTGGTTATGGAAGCTAGAAAGCGAAATTATTTAACGTTAAAACAAAAGATAAAAATTTTAAATCGATATGACAGGTTGATTATAATTACGAACAATTAATCAATGAGTTCTTAGAAAAAATTGGAGACAGACAAGAATTGATCAATTTTTTTTAATTATGCATACAATTCTTATGTTTTAAAGGATAATATACATAAATGCAGGATAATATAAGGTGTGTTTTTTCATTTTGTTTTGAAATTTAGTACGTGTGAATTAAAGGGGGGTAAATTTATCTAATTTTGAATATCGTTTATTGTTATCAATCCGTTATTGTTATCAAAATCATGGTGTCCCAAACTGATCACATTAAGCGCAGTCCACTATATAATATTAGGTTTTAGAGCAGCCGATGAAATTCTAATTTTCATTCAATATTTAATTAAGAAAAATTATGCATTAATGTCGACAGATAATTTACTATTAATAAGCAAGGGATAAAAAATAAGAACTATGAATTTTAGTTCTAAGACTATGTGTTTTAATTCTGGAATTATATATTTTTGTTCTAGAACTATGCCTATTTTAGTTAGAGTAATGTTCAAAATCGTAAAATGTTTTAAAAATTATGTAAAGTTTTGCAGCTGTTAAACATAACTTTTGACATTTTCTATTCGAATAATCGTAGAATTGAAGAGACTAATTCATATTTTAAATTAAGTCTTAAATTAAGTAACTACAAAAGATTAAATTAAATTCTAAATAATTTCTTTCTTTCGTACTCTGATAAATTATAATACAAATTATTAAACTAATGTTCTCAAAAACTCATTACTCTCCTGTCAAGGTATTATTTTAAAGCAACAACTGTCGGTTTAAAACTCCTTTGTGCAAAAAAATAACTACGCCCGTTCTGTAAAGCGTAATCTGACGACAGTAAAAAGTAATCTTTCCTTTATTTAACTTTCCAATTACATTATACAGTGGACTCCGCTTAATGTGATCGCCGTTAATGTTATCAATCGCTTATTGTTATCGAAATCACTTGGTCCCGATTCACTTGTATGTTAAAATACCCGTTTTATGTGATCATTACATCGGTTAATGTAATCAGTTTTTGAACCTCATATTAAATGGCAAATCTATTCAGAAGGAACCCATCCTTTTTTTTCCTTCGTTGCTGTTTGAATTTTTGAAAATACTCCCTCTTACACCTAGGGAATTGGGGAATGAACAAAGAAGTGGGTTATTACACGTCCCTGAAACTTTTCAGAAATACGAACACCCTGCTGGTGGTCAGTGGTTGTCAGATAAGCAGAAGACAACACATTCTTATCGGAACTGTGAAGAAACGTATTCACATTTTACGCCTTGCTTGCTTACATGCAGCTTGTCGATATAGAAGATAGAAAATGAAATGATTTAACGTTAAAACAAAAGATCGAAATTTTAAATCGTTATGATTATTGATTAAGATTGCGAACAATTTAACAATGAGTTCTTAGTTTGGTTTGGTTTTGAGTTCTATAGCCTATCTTTTGCAACACGAGGGCTAATCATATCGGGACCTACAGCTTAAAGCCGAATCTGAACGGCTAAGAACATAAATGCCACTGTGGGATTCGAACCAATACCTCCGGTACCGAAGGCCAGCACCCTAACAAATAAGCCATCGTTCGGTCAATGAGTTATTAGAAAAAATTATAGATAGTCAAGAATTGATCAATTTTTTTAAATATGCCCACCATTCTTATGTTTTAAAGTATAATATAAGGTGATTTTTCATTCTGTTTTGAAATTTATTAAGTGTGAATTAAAGGGGGGGGGTAAATTTATCTAATTTTTAATATCGTTTATTGTTATCAATTTGTTATTGTTATCAAAATCACGGTATCCCAAACTGATCAAATTAAACAGAGTCCACTGTCTAACATTAGGTTTTAGAGCAGTAGATGAAATTCTAATTTTCATTCATTATTTAAGAAAATTATGCATTAATGTCTACAGATAATTTACTATTAATAAGCCAGTGATACAAGATAAGAACTATGGATTTTAGTTCTAGGACTATATGTTTTAATTCTAGAATTATGCATTTTATTTCTTTTTAGTTAAAGTTCAAAATCTTAAAATGTTTTAAAAATTGTTAAAGTCTTGCAGCTGTTAAACATAACTTTTGACATTTTCTAATCTAATAATAGTTCGTAGTACTGAAGAGACTAAATCATATTTTAAATGAAGTCTTAAATTAAGTAACTACAAAAGATTAATATAAATTCTAAATAATTTCTTTCTTTCGTACTCTGATAAATTATAATACAAATTATTAAACTAATGTTCTAAAACTCATTACTCTCCTGTCAAGATCAATTTTTATAATTACGCATACAATTCTTATGTTTTAAAGGATAATATAAATATATTTAAATGCAGGATAATATAAGGTGTGTTTTTTCATTTTGTTTTGAAATTTAGTACGGATGAATTAAAAGGGCTGTAAATTTATCTAATTTTTAATATCGTTTATTGTTATCAATCGGTATTTTTTATCAAAATCACGGTGTCCCAAACTGATAACATTAAGCAGAGTCTGTTGTATAACATTAGATTTTAGAGCAGCCAATGAAATTCTAATTTTCATTCATTTTAATTAAGAAAAATTATACAGTTATGTCTACAGATAATTTGCTATTAATAAGCAAGTGATACAAAATAAGAACTATTTATTTTAGTTCTAGGACTATGAGTTTTAATTCTAGAACTATGCATTTTATTTCTAGTACTATGCATATTTTAGTCAGAGTAAAGTTCAAAATCTTAAAATGTTTTAAAATTTATGTAAAGTCTTGGAGCTGTTAAACATAACTTTTGACATTTTCTAATCGAATAATAGTTCGTAGAATTGAAGAGACTAATTCATATTTTAAATTAAATCTTAACTTAAGTAACTACAAAAGATTAAATTAAATTCTAAATAATTTCTTTTTTTCGTACTCCGACAAATTATAATACAAATTATTAAACTAATGTTCTAAAACTCATTACTCTCCTGTCAAGATATTATTTTAAAGCAATAACTGTGTGTTAATTCCTTTTTGCAAAAAATAACTACGCACATTCTGTAAAGCGTAATCTGACGACTGTAAAAAGTAATCTTTCCTTTAGTTAACTTTCCAATTACATGAGATAACATTAGGTTTCAAAGCAGCCGATGAAATGCTAATTTTCATTCATTGTTTAATTAAGGAAAATTATACACAGATTACTAGAACACATTTCCCCAAAATATTTCATCTTATTAAGAGCGAGCTACAAAATAAGAACTTTGTATTTCCGTCTGATGCCTTCGTTTACCCTTCATGAAATATTTAAATTCGACAAAGAAACGATTGCATTTTAATTCAGAGAAATAAGTTTGGAGAAATTCTTTCGTCGTTCATTTTCTTGCATTCTCTCGGGAATATGTTAAATGTGTTATTATTATCATATTTATTCGTGTTTTGAATTTTATTTGTACAAATGAAATATTTCTATGAGGTTAAAGCAAAATAAACGTGATTCTAATGGGAATGAAATACGTGTAGTAAATATTCTATTTCAGAGAAATATAAAAGTGTTATTCATTTGTAACAGAGTAACTCTTTTAAGCATTAAAAGTTAATTAAAGAATATATATGTAATAATGCTTTTTGTCTTATTACATATATATTCTTACATAGTGGGGTTCCGAGAGGTTTTCACAGCCCTGCAATCGTGGAACCTCGCGATGAGAACGCAATCAAGACATTCGAAAATTCAATCTAACTTAGTTTATTTATCGACATAGTAAAGCAGCAGACGAAATCTTATACGAAACTACACTTATATGAAAACTCCATCGAAAACTCCTTATAAAAAACCGTGATGGAACTCTAGGCATTTGCTTAAATAGTCATTTACGCAGACCAATCAGCTATTACTTGATGTCACTTGGGTGATGTAACCTACGCATTTAAACTCTATTTTTATGTATGGAACCGGAAGGATTTATGATAGCGAACATTCGAGAATATTCTCTAGGGTGTTTTGAAAAGAATTTTAAGAAAGAAAAAGAAAATAGAATATTAAACCGAAAGTAATAAAAATATCATTACATACACACACACATGTATATATATATATATATATACTAGACGAACCAACAGACGTTTTCCTATTTTAATGCAGTAAATCTAAAAGTTTAAGAATATTTTTTAATAAATTATAAATTGGACCGTTTTGATGGTAAAGTCAAGAAAAAATTACTTTAAAAATACTTGATAAATAATGGAAAATTACTGCCAATTTCTCAGTTTCTATTTGGCAACTGCAGGAATTCAAATTTTCGACGTTCGCAGATGCCAAAGATAACTTCCACCTTGTTTCGGTCTAATCATAAGTTACTACTCTGTAGGCCTTATCCTGTATGTGTCAAACTCCAGTACTCATTCCCGTAGATGCGCAGATTCTAGTCGTTGAGAAGAGTTTATAGTGCATATCTACATGTGACAGTAGCATGTGTTACTAAAATCCATGCAAAGTTTAAACATAAACAAGTCTCTATCTGAATCTAAATTTTCAAGGTTAGTGCCAGTGTTCTTCTGTTCTGGATACATGTGCTGGATTGTGAACTTGCGAATAAAAAATCTTGTCAGTAAGATTAGACGAAAAAAGTTTAATGTGTGGAAAACCAAATAAAATAAATGGCAAATTAGTATTGACAAGGAAAATTGAAGCAATTTAAAAAATGCTTCTAACTTAATCATAATCTTACTATGATACTGACTAGGAAAATATGGTGAAGAAGCAGGCGAGACTGCTTGCAGGTCTGCAGAAAGTCACCTTTGGAGTGTTACTTGTAAACAACGTTAGATAACAGCACGGAACAGGCAAATAACTTGAATGGTTCATTGTTACCCGACTATCCCATGTTTCTTAAACCTACTTCACTCTAACATAAAAGTTTAATGAGTGGCAAACCAAATAAAATGAATGACAAATTTGTATTGACAAGATAAATTTAAGCTATATTAAAAATGTTTCCTATTAAATCTTAGTCTGACTGTAATACTAATTAGAAAAATATGGTTAAGTACTTGTCGATTATGCTTGGAAGTTCCTGAAGGTCACCTCCATTGTGTTTCTGTAGGCACTGTGAGATAAGAGAACGAAACAGGTAAATAACTTCAATATTTTCCCTGTTACATGTCTACTCCATGCTACTCAAACATACTTAGCACAAATTAAAGAGTTTAGGGCAAACTAATTAAATTGAATGAAAAATTAGTATTAACAAAATAAATTTAAGCTAATTTAAAAATGTTTTCTATTTAATCTTAGTCTGACTTTAATACTAATTAGAAAAATATGGATAAAAAATGGACAATTCTGCTTGTAGGTGTCTGAAGGTCACCTCTGGTGTGCTTCTAGTAGGCACTGTGAGATAAGAGAACGAAACAGGCAAGTAACTTCAATATTTTCCATGTTACCCGCCTACTCCATACTACTGAAACATACTTAGCACAAATTAAAAAGTTTAATGTAGGGTAAACTAATTAATATAAATGAAAAATTAGTATTGACAAGATAAGTTGAAGCAATTTTAAATATGTTTATTTAATCTTAGTCTGACTATAATACTAATTAGAAAAATATGGTTAAGAAGTGAACACTTCTGCTTGCAGGTCTCTGAAGGTTATCTTTGGTGTGTTTCTCACAGGCACTGTGAGACACGAAACAGGTAAATAACTTCAATATTTTCTATGTTACCCACCTACTCCATGCTACTCAAACCTACTTCACACAAATTAAAAAGTTTTATGTAGGGCAAACTAATTAAAATAAATGAAAAATTAGTATTGGCAAGATAAATTGAAGCAATTTTAAAAATGCTTCTTATTTAATCTTAGTATGACTATAATACTAATTAGAAAAATATCGTTAAAAGTGGACAATTCTGCTTGTAGGTGTCTGAAGGTCACCTCTGGTGTGTTTCTAGTAGACACCATCAGATAAGAGAACAAAACAGCAAATAACTTCAATATTTTCTATATTACCCGCTTACTCCATGCTATTCAAACATACTTAGCACAAATTAAAAAGCTAAATGTAGGGCATGCTAATTAAAATAAATGAAAAATTAGTATTGACAAGATAAATTGAAGCAATTTAAAAAATGTTTTCTACTTTAATCTTAGTCTGAGTATGTCAAGACAAATATGAAGAAAAAGCAGTAACTATGCCCCAAAAAGCACATTTTCATCAATATTTCATTTTTGCGTCACATCTGTAACATTAGCTCTTTGCGTATAGAAATAACAGCTTTTTTAGCATCAGAATAAAAAAAAAGCTTTCGAAAGATTGACATGAAATTTTCGCTGCAAAATCTCAATTTTACTCAAAAGAAATTTCCCTCCCTCTCTTGTTCTGAAGACGAAGATGCCTCCGGCAATATTTAGAACGAAAAGAGTTCTGAGGAAAATTTGAACGATTTCGAATTTTCTCTTGACAAGTGTTGTCAAAACCAAAGTATGGAAGAATAGATGGGAAAAACGAATGCGAAGCGTATGCACTCGCTTTCTCTAGAAATTGACGAAAAAATCGAATAATAATGGAACCAAAAGAGCTATGTGAAATCGTATTCAGAGAATGGAATATTTTAAATTCTTTTAATGTTTGTATGAAACCATTTCTAAATAAAGTATATTGTTGTATTTTATGTTATTTTATGATCTACTTATTAAAACTCTTTAATACTTCTTAAGTTAAAGATCAATAGTAACTGAAAAATTTGAGTTCTTTAGAAATACAGCCATTCAGTTTTGTGAGGAGCAATGATTCTCATTTTCAGTGTTCTGAAGGTATATTTCAGAGAAATTGGTAAAACATTTAAACTCTCTTTTCTCATTTTTCTTAAATTTTGATTTAGTGTGAAATTTTGTTTTCATGATATGAAGATTATATATTCAATATACTTTGAACTAAAAGATAAGTATTTTGGATATGTATCTTTCTTTTCAAAATATTGTTGTAGAAAATTTGAAATCATTTTTAATATTCTACAGCAATAAAAAATCACATTATGTATGCGACGATCAGTCTGAGTAATTAAGGATCCTCCATACAAAGTGTAATTACATTTCAAAGTTTATATTACATAGCAGCAGTAAAAATGTAAAAATAAATCAACTCGTTTTAGTAAAACAAATAATGAATTTTAAGTAGTATAAGAATATACACCATACAAATGGAGCGTCCGGCCGCCCATTTGAAAGGATATATATATATATAATACTAGAATACCTGTTGTAGTCATTCCAAGTCAAGAATTTTATTTTATAAAATTCGGTAATATTTGTATATCTGTCTACACAAATACACTTACCCACACACCAATATATATATATATATATATATATATATATATATATATATATATATATATATATATATATATACATATATATATATATATATATATAAATATATATATATATATATATATATATATATATATATATATATATATATATATATATATATATATATATATAATTTATGTATATATAGTTATATATATATATGTGTATATATATATATATATATGTGTATATATATATATATATATATATATATATATATATATATACATATCTATATATATAGTTTATATGTATATTTATGTATATATAATATATATGTATATAATATATATTATATATATATATATATATATATATATATATATATATGCATATATACATATACAGAATTATTTACGTTATATAATACAAATATACAGTAACTTCTGTTTAAATACATTACACATTAATAACTTTTAAACATCGAATAGTCGCTAGAATATAAAAATTAAATTCATAACGTTTATCTATAAATTTATGTGTAAGTGTGTATTATAAATATATATAATACACACACTCACAAAGTAAGTTCTCTCTAATATTTTTAAAGTTGAATTTCTTAATTTGAATTAAGTTTGGACAACCTCTAAAAACAAAATATGGAATACATAGCTCTATGGAATACATAGATGTTTGAAATTAAATTTACTATATGTATAAAAATGTATTTAAAGTTCTAGTTTTTATGTTATTTTAAGAGAAATGCTAAATTATATTAATAAGGTCTTTTATTTCATTCTAACGGAGCAGTTGTTTAAAATTTTGCGAATTAGTAGGCCTGAGTTTAGATCTTTGACAATCTTCGAGAACGTAAAGGCTGGGATACAAACATCTGTTCAACCAAATTTAGAACAGAGAAGGGAGCCAAAGAAGATGGAGCGAAATGTTCCCTTAAAGCAGAAATCATCCCCGTTTACCTAATCAGGTAAAAATTAAAGTAACGGGAAATGAAGGTTTAATTAAGAATAAGGTCTTATGATACTTGTGCAGGAATGTACGTGTATTTTGTAAACGTATTTCACTATTTTTATTACGTCAGTAAAATATATCAAGAGTGATAATTTAGTTAATTTAAATAAAGGGATATTTTTAAAATTAAAGAAGAAAAGACCGCATTTCTGTTTTAAAATATTAAATTTTTCAACACTATAGCTTACCGTAGAATTAATTTTGATGTTTGATTAAATATATAAGGTATTAAAATCTACAAGAAATTAATTATTGATTAAACTGCAAATATACTTATAAAAAGTACTTATAAAAGAGTATTTATTTAAAATATTTCTAATGAGCTATTAATCATTTCTTTACAGAGTTTTACTATATATCAAGAGTTTATAAAATGAAACTATATATTGAGGATTTATGAAAAAGATTTTATATAAAAAATTTCGAAGTATCGAACTGCAATAGCGTTGAAATCACATATAACTTAATATTATATACATATACAAAATATATATAAAACATATACACATATAAAAATACATATATCAATATACATATATAAACATACATACATATATGTATAAAAATAAATATACATATATAAAACAACTATATATTTTTGTGGACTATTTTAAGTAGTACTTTCATAGTTTACAACATGTATGTTCAAACTTACCCAGTTGCGGTAGCTCAGTCGGCATAAGTAACTGGAGGATTTCATGTTCGGAACCCGAGCCGGCATATGATCCGATGTGTTCGTTAAAGGCGACTGGGGTACGTAAAATAGGTTCGTGGTCACAATATCCTTTAAGTTTTCAATCAATACCTCAGGAGGTGGCAAGCTAAGTCTATTGGTCCCTGCTTCAAAATTACGAGGACCCACTTGAGACTAAGTCGTACTTTATCCCTTGAGGTGCTCCTTAAAACGAAAAACACAACTCTTTCCCTTAATACGAGTAGCGTATGGCTCAATCATGCTTCGTTTGACCAAGCGGCATCAGAAAGAACAACAAGTTGCTTCTTAAATCAAGAAAATTTTAAGCATTTAAAAAAAAAACCTAATTTTGTAACAAACACATAAATAGACAACGTCTTAAAAAATGAGAGTGGTTGAGAAAAAAGAAATGCACCAGGAACATTTGACAGTCACCGATGAGGGACAAAAAAATCATACAGTAAAAAGTATTTTCTGTTTTAAAATTAGAATACAACGTATTCACAGTAAAAAGTTCTTTTTTAAAGTTGTTTACACTCGACACTATAGTTCAGAGAGTTAGAAAATGTTATAATTGGGATAGAAAATTAGATAATAATGAAAATTAACGAAAGTCAGAATAAAGTGATTGGAATTTCTTCAATTAAATAAAAAAATTAGTACAAACTTCTTCTAACAGAGGGCGGTTTTTGATGAATTACACAATTAGCTAACATTTAATGTACTTAAAGTGTATCACATAAAGGTATGTTCAATATAACGGCCATGATTTTCAGCTAGCATTTGTAATCGTAGGAAAGTCTGTTCAGAGTTTGCCACAGTGTGTCTGGAAATGCTGAGAACATGTCGTGAAATGCTGCTTTTCTAGTGAGGTATAGTTCTTGGTTTATCAAGATTGACTAGTTGTTTCAAATGCTCCTAAATGCATAAATTAACCCCTTCCGGTATAATTTAATAATGAAAAACTGTGCATGAAATAACCATTTAATTTTTATTTAAAAAACTTGTTTCATTTTACAATTCTTACATATTCTTAATTAAAATCCACTTTTTACATAATGTTAAATAATATCAGAAACAGTAAAATTAAGAAAATATCAAAGCAAAACATTAATAAGGTATACAGATAATAGTCTTCAAGCTAGTGGTACTTTTCAAAACAAAGTGCAAAGGAATTCTTAATTGTTTACACCGCCAAGTAGTCTCACTTTTAATTTGATTCTTGTAACACACACGGCATTTCTTAGTAGGTTTTCTTTTATTCTGACTCATTAATTTGGCAATGACATGTACCAAGAAATTCTAAGTAAACAATATGCAATAGTGACTTGTGATTTTCACAAGTGATAAAAGTGTTGCCAAATTCAGTACACTAGAAATTTTAAACTAAATTAATTATCATATTTAACAGTAACTTTAATCGCATGACGAGTGTAGCTCGTCATTGTGCGGTATGGAATGAAAAACTAATGACGAGCTAGACTCGTCATTTTACCGGAAGGGGTTAAGTGGATTGATCGCTGGGATCGGGGAGACCACGCATTGGGAAATTGGAGGCTGAGAACTTTTCTTCTCTAAAGTGATTTAGGAGAACGTTGTTGTTGTTGCTGTTTTATGCTACTTGGTAAAACCAAGCACAATTGAGCCGGAGGCTACTTATTATTAAGGCAAAGGGGTGCACCTTTCGTGTTAACGAGGAACCCAAGGGTGAAAGTACGACTTGTGCTCAGGTTGTTCTTCGCAATTTTGAAGTAGGGACCAAGCAGAAGACCCATAGGCTTCGCCTGCCACTCTCAGAGGTATTGAGGGAAAATTTAAAGGACATTATAGCCGCGAATATATTTTACGTGCCCCAGTCACCTTTAACGAAAGCGGCGGATCTTAGGCCGGCTCGGGTTCCGAACGCGCAACCCTTCAGTTACGAGATCATTGCCTTTACCGACAGAGCTACCGCGAATCACTAGGAGAATGTTCTTACCAAAAAGGCTAATGTGTGAAGGAGCTACATTTTAGCTTTTGTCTTTGGGGAGCATTTAAATATCTAGTCAGTCTTGATATACCAAGAACTATACCGGATCTCAAAAAGGCACTATTCCGCGACATGTTTTCAGCATTTTCTCGGGCACACTGCGGTCAACTGTAGAACATTCTATGTTACGACTTCAAATGCTAGCTGAAAATGATGGACCTCCTACTGAATATGTCTTGCTGTAATAAATTTTAAACTAAAGTAAATGTTGGATAAATGTGTGATCTATCAAAAAAAAAAAATGCTTGAGGTGGTGAAGTATTGAATTAATTTTTTATCTCTAAATCAAATTTCTATTCATTATGTCTTACGTAACTTTCTAAACAATAGTTGCAACTGAAGACACATTTAATTGTATACACCCAATATACTACAAAAAAAAAGGGTTATAAATACATGTGTGTATGTATCTAATGTAAAAATTTAAACATTTTAATTTCAGAATTAAAATTACTAACTTCTATATTAAAAATCACGAAGTCCACGATTTCTCTGTCTTTCTATTACCCTCTTGGAGTTAAAGACTTTGTAACAGATAAAATCTCGAACTCGCCGACCTACTTTCGTTAAACTAAGATTTCTAAAATTCTTACAACATTCTTAAAACCGCACCTAAAATTACTTCCTCACGCCCCTAAGGTTATAAGGGGCCACATGGCTAATTTCCGAGAAAGTTGACTGTTGGAGATGACTAAATTAAGCTCTGGCAGTTTCCGTTTGAAAAATCTTGTCTTTCACTAGACCACCACAACATCAATTAAATCTCGACTACTGAGATCTACGTCTGAGGCATAGCGTGTCCACTGCTATGTATCTTATACATGTACACATGTATCTATATACACATCTATGTACACATCTATGTACACACATGTATCTATGTATCTATGTACACATTTACCAGATGATATAATGTAGAATAGTGGGAGGAGCCTGGATTTTCTATAGCTTAGGGCTTCAACAAGTCTAAACAATCCCTTATCTTTATTTCTCGCCCCTTATGAACAAGAGTTGTTCCTAATTTGAACAGCATTAACAGATTTATTATTCCTTTAAAACTTATTTCACAGTCATTTTATTACCTGACCTTTAAATTTAAATCGACAATAACACATAAAATATACGAATCCAGTAATACAAAGTAATATTTCATTTTTCCTCCAACCCTTATAAATTGAATTTAAGCGAGAAAACATTATTTATTTTTGAATTCTTGAGATCTCTTGACAAACAAGAGGTAATTTCTTTTCATGGAGATCCGAAAGCCATCGAAAAATCCTTAGCCGTTTTTAACTGTAAGGTCCATTGATCCCAAAGCAAGTTCAACAGAACTTAAGTGAGCATTTCTACTAAAATGTGTGTAGGTTTAAGTCTGAAAATGGAAGACACTAGAAGTTTCATAGTTTTTCTCGAAATTTTAAGCCGCAAAGCGGCATATAAAAGAACACGGCGCTATCTGTTACTTATAAAAGCTCAAAAATATGTAGAAGTTTATGGACTTCAAGATAATTTTAAAGTGATTATTTTTATGTTTATCCACAATTAAGTGGATATTTACAAGTTTCAAGAAATATTCATTTAGTGTTTGTACATGCGTTTCAGTGATGCTATTTACAGTCATGTAACCTTATAGGAAAAGAATATTATAGTCTAGCTTAATCTTATCTCCAGTATTTACGACAGTAAGACCGTTGGAGATATATTGACTCCAAGTAATGCACATTCTTATATAAAATTCAGTAATTTTTATCTATAAATTGGAAATCTGTCTATCTGTATATATATATATATATATATATATATATATATATATATATATATATATATATATATATATATATATATATATGTATGTATATGTAATATAGGCGAGACTCATTCAAAATCACAACACACTTTATTTCTGGTGAGATACATGGAATCAAACAGGCAAGCAATTTTACAACATCGTGAGTCCAGACAATGTGATCCTGCACACACACACACTTTTCAAGTAGGGATTCCTCAGGTAAAAAGACTACGAATAATCCCTAAGCACAATTGATCAAGTGATAAAAAATACCCATGTTTAAAGAGAACCCGCTAACTATTGGCTAAAGTAGTACAGACAGAGGCTGAATTAAGTCTATAGCTTGTCTGGAGGGAAAACTCAGAATTACCGCGCAAACCCAAACATACTTAATGGACAAAAACTATTAAATTAATACTAAAATATATAAATAATGATTTTAATATTACACACACACACATATATATATATATATATATATATATATATATATATATATATATATATATATATATATATATATTATATATAATATTATATACTATATATATATAATATATATGTATATGTAATATAGGCAAGGACTCATTCATAAATTACAACACTTTATTTCTGGGGAGATACATGGATCATACAACAGGCAAGCACTTTTACAAACACGGTGCAACCAGACAAATGTGATCATGCCGAAAATTCTTATACTTAAACTATCTCTTAAAACATTTCCTCTGTCACATTTTTATTTTCTACAGATCTATTTTCCCAGCAACAAAAAAATTATTATTAAAGGAGAGTCCATGACTTAAAATTTATAAAAACCCGTTTCCCAAAGCTTTCCCTGCAATAGATGCAAAATTTTGTCCACTCATCGCATTTTTCAGCTGTCACTGGTAAATGACTCAGTTTTTCTCAACCGATCAAAGTTACTTTTATTGTTAAATTCGCTGAGTAAGCTACTTTCTCTGATAAAAATTTCGTCTCTGGATAGCTCTGGGGTCCAACCCAGTTTCAGCACATGTTTTTATGTATGTTCTCTTGTCTGTTATTGACAGTTGAAGATGTCTTTTGAGCACCTGCTCACTAAAGATTTAAGTTGCTCTCAGAACTCTTTCAATGGAGCCACGGCAATAACCACTTCATTATAAGTTAATAGCTTGGGCATCTCTTTGTAGCTCGAGAGAATAAAAATAATAAGGCCTACAATAATTTATGTGACCGGCAATTAATTAAAGCCGGGTTACATTTACATATATATATATATATATATATATATAAATATATATATATATATATATATATATATTTATATATATATATATGTGTGTGTGTGTATAATATAAATATATATTATATATATATATATATATATATATATATATATATATTATATATATATATATATATATATATATGTATATATATATGTATATATATATAAATATATGTATATATATATATGTAGATATATATCTATATGTGTATATATATATGTATATATGTATATATATGTATATATATATATATATATATATATATATATATATATATATATATATATGTATATATATATATATGTATATATATATATATGTATATATATATGTAATATATATATATGTATTTATATATATATGTATATATATTATATAAATATATATATATAATATATATATATATATATATATGTATATATAAATATATGTATATAAATATAATGTATTTATATATATATGTATTCTCAAATGTAAAATATATATAATATAATATATATATATTAAAAACATAAATATATAATATAATAAATATAAAATATATAAATATATGATATACAACTAAAATAATATTAAAAATAATATATGTATAATAATATGTATAAAATATATACAAAAATATATAAATATTTATAAATATATATATATATAAACTAATAATATATATATATAATAATATAACATAAATATAAATAATATAAAAATAAAATATAATTTAACTCAAAGAATAAATAAATAAATATAATAAAACATTTAGATAAATTACTTTAATAATAATAATAAGGCTTCCTTGTCAATCATGGATGAAATATGAATTTCACCTGAAATGGAAACATGTCTCAAAAGGAAAACAATGCAATGTCCAGGATTCAGGAACTTGCGGTAGATTTTCAAGGTATGATGCAAATTTTCCAAATGTCTTCCTCTTAAATGTTTTGATTTTTGATGTTTCCTAACAGTACCACTTAGTACAACTGCCTCTTTAGCTTTATATCACGGCATGGTTCTGCTAAATGCTTTTCTCCTGTAACTTTTCAAAAATTTTTGATTTTTGATTTAAATTATTTTTTTAAATTTTTGATTTTTGATGATTCATAGCAACGCCACGTAGTGCAACTGCCATTTTGTTTCATATCACGGCATGGTTCTGCTAAATGCTTTTCTCCTGTAACTTTTCAAAAATTACCGTTTAACTTTTATGCATATGATAAAAATTATCATCTTTACTAAAATTTAGATTTTTTGGCCCACATTAGTATAAAACACCAAAATTTCGTAAAAAGCAGTGAAACAAAACCATAGCTT
>CM063508.1:18785436-18795436 GCA_032207245.1 Pardosa pseudoannulata
ATCTTATCTGTATTTTTGAGAAGATAAATTATTTATTATTTTACAAAATAATAATTCTAAAATCAATCTATTTTAGAAAAATTTTATGAGATTAATTTTAAAATCCAATACAATATCTTCTAAATCTTTATTAGGAAATTAATAATAATGTTAAACAACCATTCTAAAAAAACGAATTTTTGCAAATTAATTTTAACTGTCCTAATTCTACAATCTATTTTTAAGTATTATTTAAAAGAGACTCTTAATCTGTAAAAGTAAAATTAAAAAATATGTGCCAATCATTTAATTCTATTAGGCTTTAAATAGTAATCCAAGCCATCGGACAAAAAGAAATATTAAGCATTTAATCTGGACAATAATTAAACTAAAAATAATTTTTAATGAAAGAATGGAAAAACGAGTTTTAAAACAAATTTTTAAATATTTTCCTTAATACTAAATGGGACACTTCACTCGTAACAATTAGTATAACAGAAAGTAGTTATTTTTTCAACTGAATAACATTTGAATACTCTAATTTTCTTTTTAAAAATGCACCTAAAGTCAAATATTTTTTTGGGATAATAATAAACAATAATAGAAATAGGTTTTGTGTTCGTATATTTTATTCTTATTTTAAAGCATTTCATAAACTATATTTTTGATATTATATGTATTTGTTTAATATTTTAACTTTAAGGCGATGGTGGACTTTCAAATTGGTTAAAATCGACCGAAAATTCGAATTTTCGATTTTAGTAAATAGTGAAGAATATATCATTAAAAATACGTAGCAAAAATAATTTCTTCATTCCCATCATTTTATCATTACTTATGGGTATAATAAGCTTATCATTACTTATGGGTATAGCAATAATTTCAAATGCTGTTTACTGAGAAGTAAAATTTTCATGTATTACAAATGTTTAAAGTACTCCAGGTGCATTGAAAATAGATCATTATCTCTGAAATTCCAGTATTATTTACGTTAGAGTTTATAAAATGAAGTCTAGTATTTAGTCGGGTATTTTTTGAAGCATATAATGTGTTAGTTATGCATTTTAATTAACCGCTTAGTTGTTTATTCTGCAAAATATGGGTATCATCATCAAAATTATTTTTTTTCTTTATATTTTCTATGAATGTTATGGAAAGAACTACATTTTTTTGTAAAGTCTATAAGGTATACTTAAAATTTTTTTTTATCATATTTTATTCAAAATTGATGTGCCTGGAGCATTTTCAATTAAGCTAATTATGAAACAATTAATAATTAATAGCACCAAAACTAATTAATATTTTGCCTTCAAATTTTCAGAATATTTATATATCAATAGTACTAATGACATAGTCAATCTTCAAGGAAATTCATTTAAAAGAAAAAAGTTTGCTCTAAAGGTCCACTGTCGCCTTAACACATATAGAAAAGTGCAGAAATGAAAAATACTTATGGTAACGCATTTTAATGAAAAGAGGACAAATGTGTTCTATCAATTTGCCTTTCTCTTTAAGTTGAACCAATACATTATAAAGTTAAAGAACAAATTGAAATTTAACTTTGTTAAGACGTACGCATTTCAATCCTAAGTATTGCGTTTGTTGAAGTTCTTTTGTAAGAAAACAGTAAAACTAAATCAGTTTATGCGATACATTTTTCATTCACAATAATAGTACAAACTATTTAAAACTGAATTCTTTGATTAAAGGCAATTCTTTTATTTTACCAAGGAAAGGAAAATTCACGATTCACTTTAATTTTCACGAGTACTTGATATCACGATTCAGATTTCCTCGCCGTAGTAGATACATTAGATGAAACATCTTATACTCTCATAACAATGTCATAGGATTTTTCTGGGAGTATCAAATGATCAAGGAAAAATCAACGATTACTACATATTATCAAAGATTATTGCATATATTTACTGCACTTATCAAAGAATACTGCATAACTAGCTACGCTCACAGCTAATCAATTTTAGGTCACTAGGCATGTACCGTGAATTAGGATCAGCGTACCAATTCTTGAAATACATCATTGGCATTGTAATAAAAATTACTTATTTATCTGCTTTCCATAATGATTTGTCATAAATAAATAGCCAAATTCCTTATACACCTCTACAAAAGAGTTGGCTTAAAAATAACTGCAATGTTTCTAAATGCAATATAATTTTATCAGTAGAATATTTGATTCTACGAGCCGCGGTAGCTCAGTCGCCAATGGCAGTGATCTCGTACCTGACAGGTTGTGGACTCGGGGCTCGAGCCGGCTTAAGATCTGCCATGTTTGCTAAAGGTGACTGGGGCACTTAAATAGGTTCGTGGTCACAATGCTCTCCAAGGTCTCAGTTAATACCTCTAGGAGTGGCAGGACAAGCCTAGGGGTCTTCTGCTTGGTCCATGCTTCTAAATTATGAGGACCCTTGGGGGGTAATGTTACTAGCCGTAGCATACCTTAAGCTACAAGTGCTCCCCGGTTAACAGGTTACCAGCCTTGTTAAGGCGTTAGGATAATGTCTGTATCGCCTGCTGCGTTGGAAAAAATATTTCATTCCATTGAAGACATTTAATAATTAGAAGTTACTCTCGATTTTCACATACAAATTTTTCTCACCACTTTTGAGACATACCTTGTAGTTTTTGGATTTAATATATAACTACAATCTATCATATATATCTTTTTACATTCTCTAAAACCACTCGTTACACTCCTAGGGTGATCTCGTGCCCCATATGGTTGCGTGGAACCCAGTTAAAGATCTCTGCTCTAGAGCTGACATTATAGCTCATTAAGGATAGAAAATTTGTACCTTAGTCTAGCTTTTTACATATTGCTTTATTTTATCACAAATGTTTTACTTTCTCGTAGAGATCTCTCTGTGTTTGTCCAAAATATAAATTATTAATAAAGTATTATAAGCATTTTTAACTTTGTCCCTGTTTTCACCATTACCTTACAAAAATTTTGTCCATTTAGTCAGATCATAATCATATATCGACTACCTTTACAACCATAAATTTTGTATCACGATATTATAAAGCATAATCCACATCTAATATTTCTTTTAGATATTGAAATAATCTGATGTCAGTTCATTATCCTAAATAAATATTTGTGGATAAAAATTACCCATTAGGTTTATCAACTACGTATTTTTTTATTCAATGTAAAGTTAATGTATAGCCCTCATTTTTTTTCCAATTGCACATCATAAAAACATTATGTTAGTCAAATGGTAGTCCTAAAGCCTTAACCTTTACAGTCATGAATTTTAGATCAACGTATTATCCATATCCACTCTTTCTATTCCATACTGCAATAAGCCGCTATAAGTTCATTGTCCTAAGTCAACATTATTCGATACCTCGAGGAAAATTAATTTTGGGAGTCTTAAGAGTAAACGGAACCTTGATTGAATCCTTTGTTTGAACGGAGGCCATCTGCTTTTCTGTATTAAGATAGTCCTTTTCTCCCAACTCAAATAAGCAGTTTGAAAAGTCATCGTCTTACTTTGATGGAGGGGAGTAGTGACATTCACCTGATAAACGGATGATTTATTCATTTTCTTGACGAAAAATGTCAATCTTCGTTTTTCTACATTTCTTATTTTTATAATTTTGTAGAGGAATAGTGCTATTGAGATGTTTAATTGTAAACATTTTAATATAAAATATGTTATTTGATTATTATATTTAATTCTTTAAAATGATAATTAGGTGATAAAATTATTTTAAAGTAAGAAATTAGATAATGTTTTAAATTTGATTGAAAGATTAAACCAATTATCTCTACATTATGCAAAATTATTCTTAATCAGGGAAATAAATTTGAAGTAAAATAAATATTTTAAACATTTTACATCATTATTCTTATTAACAATATATTAATGTGAATAATTTCTTTTGCTAGAAAATATATAGAACCCAGCAAATATTTTTTTCCCGGAATTTAAGAAACCTTATCTGGAACAAGGTTCCCTTTAGACCAGAGTTTTGTCAAACTTTGGGTTGCAGGAACTGCTGGAGGGTGTCACCAAAAATTTTAGCAATTTTGATTTTTTTTAAAAAGTTTTTATAATATTTTTACAAATTGTATCTAAAAATAGATAAAAACAATACAAAGAAAAAAGTCATTTATTTAATAACAAAAGCATTTATTTTACTTTCTTTGCATATGATGTTGTCGTCAGTCTGTCAATGGTCTGCGTATGCAAGATCAGAGTGCTTGGGTAACACATACAAGCAGAGTTTTTGTTAGTAGTGACTTTCTAGGTGGCTACACTTAATGGACAGATAGTTATAATGGACATATAGTTAATGTTTGACTTTATCTCCAAGTAATTTAATTTATTTTTATTATTGTATTATATTTTTAAGTTTGTTATTTATCTAAAATTTCCCCATTGGTATGTGTCTTAAAATTAAAATTTAATGACCTAAACTTGCAATAGTATATTACAGTAAAAGTGATGGGGGTACCTCAAAGTTTTCGTAAATATTATAGGGTCATCACAATGTTTAAGAAACCCTGTTTCAAACAATGAAGTGTAAATAGCTATCGAAAATTGACTCAGTGGGCATGGTATATGGTTTCTGCCCATTACAATTAAATAAGTTAGTCATGAGTTCAGATAAATACCTGAATAGAAATGGTTTGGAGCGCTAAGGTCTACTTTTCTTTGCAACAAAAGAGCTAATGAGATCGGGACGAACGGATTAAAGCCTATTCCGAACGGCTACGAACATCCATCCCACAGTGGGATTAGACCCCACGACCTCCGGTTCTGAAGATCAGATCTCTAATCATTCAACTATCGTTGGGAGAATAGATATGAAGACCATATAGAAAATCGGTAATTATAACTCTAATTCCTTTTTCTATTTTCTGCTATTGTTAAAATGTATATTTTATTACATTTGTAAATATTTTAATCTTCGTTATAGAATCTATATTTTATGTGGGAGTTTTATAAACCTTTAATTTTTGCGAAAAAATAAAACGATAAAAACTTAATTTTTTCTTTTTGTTAAGACTTTTCTCCAGAGTAATCTCTTCTAACTTTTCTTGAACCTTAGATGGCCATTATTGTAAATTTTCATGACGTTTTTATGTTATATCTTCTCTAGATTACTAGTTAATTCAATACAAGGTTACCTTAAACCAAATAAAGGGATATTAATAGCTGTTATTTTCACTATGTACATAAGTTGAGAATAAATTCTATGCAAGTTCTAATTTCCTTCTTAGTAAGAATTTTAACTTTACAGTAATCAAACTGAGATATACTACCATTTTTATACTGCGGGTTTCTTCAATCTGTGATTTCTTAAAATCACAGATTGTAAAATTCACAAATCATATAGACAAATCAGCATTCATGGCAGCCATTTACAATGTTGTATACATGAAAATAAATTGATAAGTGGATAATAATTTACCCAGATATCTAAGTTACTTTGTAGTAAGAAATAAAAATACAGTGAGATCTTCTAACTTTTTCATACTGTGGATTGCTTCAATCTACAGCATCTTAAACCAAACAAATCAGCATAAGCATCTTTCATTTACATTATGTACATCAGAAGAAATTAAGATGCAAAATAAATTGGATCCATATAATTAGCTTATTTCTTAGTATTAGTTAAAATTTTACAATAATCACAGTGCTTGCTATATTTTACATACTGTGAGTTACTTAAATCTACGATTTCTTAAAACCAAACAAATCGAAATTAATATCTGTAAATTAAAACATTATGTTCATAAAGTAAATGAATATGCAGAAAATTTATATCTAAATATCTAGATTATTTCTTAGTTATAATTTAAACTTTACAAACATCCCTCCTCGTATTTCAATTTATACAATACTGAGGGTTATTTAAATCTATGACTTCTTAAAATCAAAATAATCCTCATTAACAGCTGTTTTGTACAACATTACGTTCCAAAGGATTAATTAATATGAGTATTAGTTCCTATACAAATGATTTTATCCATATATAAAAATTAATATATATAATAATAAATAACTATAATTATATATCTAATTTAAATATATCTAATTTAAAATATAATATATTTTAAAAATTATATACATAAAGAGGTACTATAATTATATAAATACAACTATAGTACCCCTTATGTATATAAATGTGTATAATTATAGAATACTATAAATATATACATATATAGTTAATGGACAAAATAAAGTATATACATTACATTAATGCAGTACATATGTATATGCTTTACGTTTGTAGTATATAAAATAAAGTATAACGCAAAATATATGAATTAAAGTATATGAACGTATATGCATTTATCTAAATATCTAGTTTATTCCTTAGTATTAACTATAACTTTACAATAATCAAATTCCGTACTTTTGTGTTTATAATATTGTGGGTTACTTGAATCTATGCTTTCTTAAAACTAAACATTCAGCGTTAAATAATTGTCATTTAAAGCATTGCGTACACGAACAGAAATTAATACGCAGATAAATATTATCTTGAATTTTAAGCTACTTCACAGTATGAATTAAGACTTACGATTCCCGAACGTATATGCATATATATTTATTTCATTCAGCCAATGAAAGCAGAAGCAATAAAGTATTGAATAGCAAAGGAAGAATAACAGCAAACTTCTTACAAAAATAATTCATTTCAAATTCCCTCTTTCTCCTTATACTATATAAATGTTTATCTTCTCTTACTTAAATCTAAAGATATCCGTATGTTTATTTAAAGGCAAAAACAATATCTCGTTTTATTTTCTAGAAGTGAAATTTGATGACTTTGAAAAATAATGTTATCATATCAGTTTCAATTTGGAAATAAGATAGAGAAATTTAAGCTTTGTTGCATTCCTTTTATTTTTCATTTCTCATTTTCTTTTATTTTGGAATAGAATTGCATTGAAGAAGACCTATATTATTTTTTATGGATGTTATTAGAAGGAAATGGGAAAAGTTCCTTTTTGATTGAACTATAATAACATACTGCGATTTCTGAGACGCTGAAAACTTAAAATGTGACATTACTGAATAATACACTAGACTATGCTTAGCACTAATTTCCTATAATTCTACACTGTATAACTTTAGACTGAGTTTGAGAAAAATTGTCTGAGTAAAAAAAAAACTGTACATATATACACTCATTAATATACGAATATTTATACGTATATATAGGTATATATATGTATATATTGTACATATATGTATATATGTATATATATGTATATGTATATATATATATGTGTGTGTGTGTGTTTATGTATGATTATGTATGCATTATTATGTATGTATGTATTATGTATGTATGTATATGTATGTATATGTATGTATATGTATATTATATATGTATGTATATGTATATATATGTATATATGTATATATATGTATATGTACATATGTATATATATGTATATATATGTATATATTATTATATTATATTATATTATATATACATACAACAAGGGACCAACAAACCTTCTGAATGTTGTCTAGCTTAGATAAATTTGTGTGCATAATTGCTTTTAGAACATTTAATGAACAGCAGCTTTAAGGTAATTATCTAAAAATTAAGGGATAATGCCAGAATAGCATGCCTTTGGAGTTCTTGGAATAAAGAGATTGAAAATAGAATCTTAGAATTTAATTGTAAGAAAGCTTAATTAAAGTGAGATAATTGGAAACTATCTCTACTCATATAGTAGTTCATCTAATTCTAAATGTATTTCTAAATGTATATTTGTTAAACCCTTTAAAAAAGATTTAATTCATTTTAAAAAAATAGCAAACTTAAGCTTTTGTTTTTCCCTTCCTGGATGTTATCTAAAAAATGAATTAGATAATTTTTCAAGAAGCAGCATGTTTTTAAAATTTTTAATAAAGTTCAGATTTAAAATATTAACTTAAAAATTGAATCATAATACCAGAATTTTGAGTCTCTAAAGTACTCTGTTCTTGGAATATAGATATTGAAAAACGAAAATTCTATTATAATAATGTTAATCCGAAGTGAGGTAAATAGAAGCCCTTCCTCTCTGTTATGTACTAGTTCTTCTAATTAAATCCTAAATTAATTATTATTTATTTTTGTCCCCTTTAAAGTAGGTTTATTCAGCACAGATGAAATACTAAACTTAAAGTTTAGATTTTTAGTTTGATTTTGTATATTACATGAATTAAACATAATTGTTAGAAGCATCTTGTTATTAGAAGTTTTAATAATGTGCAGACTTAAGGTATTCGTCTTAAAATTAAGGAATAATACCTGAATATTTTGAGTCTCTAGAATATTCTGTCCTTAGAGTAAAAGGATTAAATGAGAAAGGTACGGCCTATATTATAATAGCGCTAAATTGAAGTCAGAAAACTAGAAACCATCTCTGCACACGTGGTAGTCTTTTTAATTGAATTCTAGATTTATTTCTTAAAAATAAATCATAGTACAATATTTTTCCAACATTACGTCTCTAAACAAATTTCAGGATTCATATCCTTTCAGAGAATTTGTTTCGTAATCCTTGAGCTTTTGTCTTTAATGTAATTTGAAATGAAAAGTCACGCTGTTTGTGAAAGTTTATGCTAATGTAAACTGAGAACAGATTAAATCTCAGAAGTACAACATAGTACTTTACTGATTAGATAAGCCG
This sequence comes from Pardosa pseudoannulata, assembly GCA_032207245.1. Lineage (NCBI taxonomy): Eukaryota > Metazoa > Arthropoda > Arachnida > Araneae > Lycosidae > Pardosa > Pardosa pseudoannulata. Next base: position 18,794,090 of record CM063508.1, read on the forward strand.
GTGGCATTAAAATAAACTCAGTTTGAGGAGACGGTGTACTGTGGCAGATAATCTTTTGGAACATTCAAATAAAACTGCCTCCTTGTTATCCATTACCGTGATGAAATGCCTATTTTAAATATTTTATTTCATTAAAATTAAATGTTTGCTCTGTAACTCTGAAAAAAGTTGTTTCCGTAATTTATATATATGTAAAGTCTATCGATAGGTTTTTTGTTTTCTCTTGTTTGCTTAAAATACTGTTCATGCTTCTAATCAATAAGAAATAATTTCATAGAAATTTTACATGTAATATAAAAAGTAAAATATCTGTAATGAAATGTCTCTGTGGTTTTTTAAATGAAATTTTACGTTTTTTGTACTTTTATTAGAGTTATTGCAAAGTTAAAAAATTTTATTTGTTAATTGAGAAGAAATATAGGTAGAAAGTGTTTTTGACAGTGATGTTTTTATTATATTTATTGCTTATTACACATTTTATTACTTATCTTTATGTTTTCATTTTTTTTTGTATGTAATATCGACAGAAGAGTAATAAGGTGAAGAAGAGCATAATAATAAGATGAATGTACTTATTTAATAATGATATTTTCCATGACATTTATTACTAATTTTATATTTTTTATGTTTTTCTTTTATGCACGAAGTATAGAAAAAAGATAATAAGATGAAGATAAAATAATAGGCTGAATGTATTCTACTTGACAGTGATATGTTTTACAATAATCAATACTAACTTTTTTATTATTTATCTTTATGTTTTCACTTTTTTGTATAAAGTATCGAAAGAAGAGTAATAAGCTGAATGTATTTAAGCAATGAATGTACAATGATATTTTTCATGATATTTATTACTAATTTTATATTTTTTATTTATGTTTTCCTTTTATGCAATATTAAGTATAGGAAAAAGATAATAAGACAAGAAGAAAATAAATAATAAGCTAAGCATATTTTTCTTGACAATGATAATTTTACAATATTTAATACTAAATTTTTTGTTATTTATCTTTACCGTTTCACTTTTTTGGATGAAGTATCGAAAGAAGAGTAATAAGCTGAAGAAGAACATAGTAATAAGCTGAATGTACTTATTTAATAATGATATTTTTCAGGATATTTATTGCTAATTTTATATTTTTTATTTATATTTTTTATTTATGCTTTCCTTTTTTGCCCGAAGTATAGAAAAAAGATTAGACGAAGAAAAAATAATAAGCTGAACGTATTCTACTTGACAGTGGTATTTTTTACAATATTTAATAGTAAATTTTTCTATTATTTATCTTTATCTTTTCACTTTTTTGTATGAAGTATAGAAAGAAGAGTAATAAACTGAAGAAAAGC
>CM063508.1:18802936-18820436 GCA_032207245.1 Pardosa pseudoannulata
CGATATTCTTATATTGGTTTGGTTTGGAGGGCTATGGTCTACTTTTTGCAACACGAGGACTAAATTCTTATATTGAGAAAATAATATGTTACATGAAGCATAGGTAACACTAAAATCTATGAGAAAATCACTTTTGATTATTATGTGAGTTGATATGATAAAAATTAAGCCATTTAAGAGTTTTGATAAAACCTAGTAATTTGCAAATAAATGTAACTACTCTTAATACATTAAATACATATGTACAATTAATATAAGATGAAATTTAACTTCACAATTCAATTTAAAGAAGAAACTAGTTGAAATTCATTGCGATATGGCCAAAATTGGTATTTCTTTTGGAATATGAACAGTGAAAGTTTTTACATGTATGGTACAATATGGCAAAGTTTTATTGTATTCATTTTAGAAAACTTACATAAAAATGCTAAATATATATATATGTATGTATATATATATATATATATATATATATATATATATATATATATATATATATATATATATATATATATATATATATATATATATATATATATATATATATGTGTGTGAGGTCTAAAAAGGGGTAATTAGAAATTGGGTGAGTTATAAGCGATTTTAAAAGGGAAGTCTTTTATAATAATAAAATATATGAAAAAACCCACGCTCGCGTCAGCTTTTAGGATGATCCGGTCAGGATAAAGCATTTTGAAAGAATTTGATGAGTTTGCAAACAGATAAGAGTCAGTTAGCGCGTGGACATAGCTTAGCTCCGCCACGAAAAATGAAAATGGCGCGAGTTGCTTTCAAATAGAACTATGATTTAATAAACTTATTATTATCAAGAGAGACTGTTTTTCATTCGCCTTAACACTGGATCAGGACACATACAAACATACATACATACATACACACACACACACATATATATATATATATATATATACATATATTTATTTATATATATATATATATGTATATATATGTATATATATATATATATATATATATATATATATATATATATATATATATATATATATATATATATATATATATATATATATATATATATATATATATATATATATATATATATATATATATATATATATATATATATATATATATATATATATATATATATATATATATATATATATATATATATATATATATATATATATATATATATATATATATATATATATATATATATATATATATATATATATATATATATATATATATATATATATATATATATATATTCATATATATATATATATTAATTTTAATGCATGGACTTTAAAGAAACATACACTTGAAGGCAATGCTATTTCCTTGTAACTTTAGATTTTTAATAAAATCTCTATAAAAGAAACCACATGTATAAAAATCTTTTTAAATTTTAAAGATATATATTTCAAATTTTGCAAAAATTTGTAAAATAGTTTGAATGAAAATTTGAGGCAATAAAAAAATTTACTATACTGAGATGAATATTTTGGGTTACTACGCCCTTTACAGTATACTGGAGTATATAGTTCTCTTAGCATGCAAGGTAAAGTTTTAGCGGCAGTTGACATACAAAGGAATTGCAATGTTGGAAAGCTATTGTATTAACTTCAAAACGTAAAGTACAAGAGAGCAATGATTATGCAAAAAATTGCAACCTTAATATCCCTTTGGAATGAACGAGCTTTATATAAAGCCGTTCTTAAAAAAAGAGAAAGAAAAAGCTAAAAAAGTTGGTATACCCTGCCCTCTAAAGTGTATTGGGGTACTTTGTTACCTTAATGAGTCTAGTGAATTTTAAAGGAGTTACCGTCCGAGAGAAATTATACTGTAATGCTTAGAAAAGGGCACTTATTGAAATGCAAAACGAAAAATATAAGAGAGCAATGATTGCAGATAAGATTGCACCCTTATCATTTCATTGCCATGAACGATTTTTATATAAATATGATTCAGAAAATGAAAAAGAGAAAAGATCTCAAAAAGATGGGGTACCATCTCTTTTATAATGTATTTGAGTATCTAGTGACTTTAATGTGCATTGAGAATTTCAATGACGATTAAAGAAATTTAACTGTTGTGTTTACAAAATGATTCTTATTCAAATGTAAAATGAAAAATATATGAAAGCAATGAGTATATATAGGATTGCATCCTTAATTTCATGTTGATGTAATATTTGAATAAATATAAGGATTTTTGTATAAAAGTACTTTTAAGAAAAAAAAGCGAGAAGATTTCGAAAAGATGGGGTTGCATGTCTTCTCCATGACTTTTACCTATATGTATCTATATGTATCTAAATCTATAACTATATCTATATGTATATTTGAATCTATACCTATAAATCTCTTTATACCTATATCTATATAACTATTTGAATCTATATCTTATACCTAATATCTTATATCTTCTTATCTACATCTGATACCTAATACCTTAATATCTCTATACCTATATCGAAATATATCTAGATGTATATCTGTACCTATATCTATATTTATGTATGTATATATATATATATATATATATATATATATATATATATATATATATATTTCTATACCTATATCTATATTTTAATCAGTATCTATATCTATAGGGTTATCAAGTTTCCTTAACATGCATAGTGAATTTAATGAGAGTTAGCATCCGAGAGAAATGTAACAGTTCTGTTAGCATCCACGGTAAATGTTTAACGGCAGTTGACATATAAGGGAATTGCAATGTTTACAAAATGTTTGTAACTTTATTGTATAAACTTCAGAACGTAAAGTAAAAGAGATCAATGAATATGCATAAAATTGCAACCTTAATATCCCTTTGGTACAAACGAATTTTTATGTAAAGGCGTTCTTAAAAAAAAAGAAAAAAAGAAAAAGCGAAAAAAGTTGGTATACCATCCCTCTAAAGTATATTTGGGTATTTTGTTACTTTAATGAGCCTGTAATGTAAATGTTACCTGGTGAATTTTAAAGAGAGTTACCGTCCGAGAGAAATTAAACTGTAATGAAAAAGGAATGCAAAAGGACACTTATTGAAATGCAAAACGAAAAATATAAGAGAGCAATGATTGCAGATAACATTGCACCCTTACCATTTCAATGCCATGAACGATTATTATATAAATATGCTCTAGAAAAAGAAAAAGAGAAAAGATCTCAAAAAGATGGGGTATCATCTCTTCTATACTGTACTGGAGTATCTAGTGACTTTAATGTGCATAAAGAATTTTAATGACAATTAAAGAAATTTAACTGTAATGTTTACAAAATGATTCTTATTCCAATGTAAAAGGAAAGATATATGAAAGCAATGAGTATATATGGGATTGCATCATTAATTTCCTGTTGATGTAACATTTGAATAAATATAAAGATTTTTGAATAAAAGTACTTAAGAAAAAATGCGAAAAGTTCTAGAAAAGATGGGGCTTTATGTCTGTTCCATGCCTTTTATCTATATGTATCTATATTTACATCTAAATCTATAACTATATATATATCTATATCTCATAAATCTCTCTATACCTATATCTATGTATATATCTATATCTATGTATGTATGTATACATATATGTATATATATTTATCTATACCTATATCTATATCTATATTTAAATCTGTATCTATATCTATAGGGTTATCAAGTTTCCTTAACATGCAGAGTGAATTTAATGACAGTTTGCATCCGAGAGAAATGTAACTGTAATGTTTTTAAAATAACTCTTATTCGAATGCAAAACAAAAAATTAAAAAAAATAATGATTAATATAACATTGCACCCTTAAAACTCAAGTTAGTATGAGTGATTTTTTATATAAATGTGCTCTAATAAAAGAAAAAGCAAAATCGAAAAGGTCTCGAAAAGATGGGGTACCATCTCTCCTAAACTATTTTGGGGTACTGCGCCCTCCATACTGTATTGGCGTACCTACTTACCTTCATTTTCATAGGGAATTTTAATGATAGTTACAATCCAAGATTAATTTAACTGTAATGTTTACAAAATAATTCATTTTGAAGTGTAAAACAAAAAATACAAGAGAGTAACAGTTAAGTATATGATTGCGTCCTTAATATTTCGTTTTTATAAATGATGTTTTATAAAGGTGCTCTTAAAAAAGAAAGAGGAAACAGATAAAGTATCCCAATAGAAATGGGGTACCATGTTTTCTATATTATATTGGAGCACCCTAGAAATTATGCTACATTGGGGTAACTGGTTACCTTAATGTGCATAGGTAAATTTAATGACTGCATACTAACAAAATTTAAATCTAATGTTTACAAAATGACTCTTATTCAAATCCAAACCAAAAAATATAAGAGAGCAATGAGTACGTATAAAATTGCACACTTAAACTCCAGTGGGTATGAACGAATTTTCTATAAAAATGCTCTGAGAAAAACAAAAAAACGAAAAGGCCTCGAAAAGTTTTACAACTCAAGAAAAGTTACTTCTGGAGAGAGCCCTGGGCTGAAATAAGGGGTCTAGACGCCAGCTCCGGGACGAACCAATCGATACGGGGAGGTGCAGGCTAGTCCATTTCTTGGAGCTTGAAGGGGAACGGGTTGTGTTTTTGAGAAATTTAGAATGTAGGAATTAAGGGAAAATCAATGAAATGACAGGTTCGATTGAAGAATTCATAAAATATTCTGTTTTATGTTATAAAGGCTAGGATAATTTTAAGCATTAGAGACTCTCCTAGAAAACGTAATTTAAGTTACAAATAACTTCGGAAACAGTTTATGTTAAGCATTCCGTGTTTTGTTAGAAAGTATTTTACTCAGCATTTAATAGTATCCATTACATTTAAGTAGTAATGACATATACCGTCGTAAGCACAGTGTTAATTATCATTGATCTTTAAATAGACGTATATAAAATAAAATATTGAAAAGGTTGGTATGACATAAACTTAGTGTCCTAAACTAGTCTGAAATAAAATTAGTTTAAATCTATATACCTATTATTATACATCTATATCTATATATAAATATATTAATATCTCTCTCTCTTTATATATATATATATATATATATATATATATATATATATATATATATATATATATATATATATATATATATATATATATATATATATATATATATATATAATATATATATATATATATATATATATATATATTTATATATCTGTGTTTGTATTTTTATCTATCTATACATATATCTAAATCTATCTATCTATCTATTTCTACATATATCTGAATCTATTTATCTATATATACATATATCTAAATCTATATCTATATCTGTATCAATATATATATATCTATCAATATATATAACTATCAATGTATACATATATCTACATATCTCTATATCGATATATATATCTATATATGCATCTATATCTATCTACCTATTTATGCCTAATTTCAAATTTATCTCTATCTACATGTATATTTGTATCTATATCTCTCAATCTATACCTATATCTAAATCTATATTTATATCTGTATCTGTATCTATATCTATATATATATATATATATATATATATATATATATATATATATATATATATATATATCTATACCTACGTCTAAATCAAAATATATATATGTATCTATCCATCGATTTATACCTATATCTAAATCTATACCTCTGTCTGCATATTTATAAATATGTCTATCTATCCATTTGTATATGTGTAATATTGTCTGTCTATTTGCAATACTAGATTAATTTTGATGAAAGTTTGGCAGGACAAAATGTTCCAAGATGAAGAAATAGAATATAGATAGAAATAGTATTTCCATCAAGGCCCTCTGAAGGCACTATAGGATATATATTTTTAACAAAATGTTAATAATAAAAGTTTCCAACTAATTTAATTCATATAGGGTTTCAAATATTCCAAGGTCAAGTTCATGATGAGATAAAAATTATTTTTACTTCACATAAGAACTGGTTATGGTATAGCAAGGCAGTATGGGATATAAGTTCTTATTAAAATATTAATATTAAACGTTTTCAAGTAATTTAATTCACATTAGAGTGTTTAAAATGTTCCTAGGTCGAAGTCATTATAGAAGTAGAAAACATTTTTTATCTCCCATAGAACCTGATTACGATATATCAAGTCACTATTTGATATATTTTTCTTTTAATAGTTGGTGAAATCAAAAGCTATCAAGTAATTTAATTCTTCCTATATTGTTCAAAATTTTCCAATGTTAAGGTCATAATAGAGATGGAAAAACATTGTTCTTTTCATCAGGAGTGCTTACGATATAGCAAGGCACCATCGAATACATTTTTTTCAATAAGGTACTAATATTAAAAGCTTTCAAGTAATATGCGAAACGCGATCTAAAATTAATATTAAGTTTAATAACCGAAATTACAGAGACTTGATGCTTGCTATTGATTAAAATGTCAGCAGTTACATATTAGATATATATTAATGTTTAGATATATATATGTTAATGTCCATTTTTAAATTTTATTGTTATACCCAGTTCACTAAAGACTTGACACATAATTTATTACAACGTATAGGTACTATACGTTTTTCACTGAAGTATATAATTATATATGTGTATGTGTGTGCACAAGTATATATACATATATAGTATATATATATATATATATATATATATATATACATATGTATGCATATAAATACATATATGCATATATATATATATATATATATATATATACATATGTATGCATATAAATACATATATGCATATATATATATAGGCGGGCATGTACATACATATACATATATACGTATAAACAGAGAGATATATAAATAGATGTTATTAGATTTAAAAAATTAATTGGCTTAGAGTCAAAATGACAGCAACGGGTTTTCTATCGTCAAGATAAACATATCTTTTATTCGAAAACTTTAATCATCCACATAGAAGGCTGTGCGAAGAGCAGTTATATACTAATATAGTTTTGGACTCATTAAATTTGTTGAATCATAGGGAATCTATCCAACGTATATGGTGTTATTATAGTAAAATGATTAACATATATATATATATATTAATAGCTCTTAAACACTATTTGATATGCTGTTACAGTAATTTGGATCAAAACTGTAGATTCAATATTAGATTCGAGTAATACGGGTTACGACTTATGATGCCTATAACTTCCCTTAGAAGTACCTTTTTTTCATTATTTTCAATGTTTTGCTAATTTATTCAAAAATGTATGCAGTTTTGACTTATTTTACAATAAGCAAGAATATTTTTACTAAAATTTTGATAATAACAATATTTTTGTTTTGTTTGTATATTTCAAATTCATTCGTATTTTTCTTAAGAAGTGCGACTTGTGTAATTAATCTTTCTCTATACAGGATTGCCGGATAAACTCTTCATTGCCAAAATTGTTGTTTGAAACACATGAAAATACCCACAGTACTGTACGTCTGTGATAAAAAAGCGAGAGAATATGTAAGATATTTAACCGGTTATTTTATCGATTCAGGTTATAATATTTATACAGTCTACAAATAGATTCTTGTTTCAAAACATTTTTTTTTATTTCTAATGGCAAGGCAGGTTACAATTATAAAAATAACAATTGTGGAACAACTGTACAAGTAACAAAAGTAACATTGACCGAAGTCATTGCCTCAGGCGTTCTCTGGCTCTCCAATACAGGGTAGTCTCGGAGTCGGAAGAACCGCGAAGTGCCCGCATCGACGCAGATGACCTCTATTTAAAGGTTCTCCAAGGTCACATAAAGAACAAAGAGGGGAGTCAAAAATGCCAATTCTATGGAGATGTTCACTTAGGCAGTCATGTCCTGTCACTAACCGGAACAACGCCACTGCCTCACGTCGAGGACGATCGGGAATGTTGGCGAGGTCTTCGGCATTCCAGGTCTTCAGTTTAACACGATCTTGCATTTGGGATTCGAATTTCATATTCAAAGCTTGTTTCCAAAAGAGCTTTTTTGAGTGAAAAGACAGTCCAGAAGCATTTGTTAGCTGTGCCTTTGTTGCACCTTTACGTGCGAGAAGATCAGCCTGATCATTCCCATAAATGCCGCAATGGCTGGGGATCCATTGTAACTTGATATATTTGTCTTTTCGACTAATACAACGCATCAATTCTCGGCATTGTAGGACCTCAGCAGAGATAGGAGCTTCAGCGGAGCCAATAGCCTGTATGGCTGCCTGCGAGTCCGAGAGTAGGACAACCTTTTGGAATTTTTGAAGTTTCAAAACATGAACATCATTATTCACTTGGAGGTTCTGTTTTAAGGCCATCACAATCTCCAGATATGACCACTTTAAATTTATTACTATGGGTTTATTGAGACTTAATTATTTCAGAAATAAATTAAGTTGCTCGTCTCTTCGGTGAGAAATTTTAGCGAATACTACGAGGCTGAAACGTGTACAATCAACACTTCCACGAGGCTCGCAAGCTTGCTGCCGTATGCGAGGGGGACATTTCAAACACCCTCGTACTTAATATTAGACAATGCACGCTTTGTATATATATATATATATATATATATATATATATATATATATATATATATATATATATATATATATATGTATATATATGTATATATATGTATATATATGTATATATATATATATATATATATATATATATATATATATATATATATATATATATATATATATATATATATATATATATCTTGTAAAGAGGATATGACATTATAAAAATTTCCTATCTCTTTTTTCATAGTTGCAAATGTATAGTTCTTTGGTATTCCTCATGTATTCCAAACAACGAATTTTTCTGTGCAGTGTTTAACTGGTTTTGATGGAATACCCTTATACTTTTAACTTAACTTTTAAATGTAATTTTAAATTCATTTCATTCTTTGTAAGTACTAAGAATGCTATTAATATCATTAGTATGTAAAATTTTTATAAGAAATAAAAGATAAGTAGCAGCATTATATAATAGTTAGCATTAACATTAATAGTTAATTTATGCTTACTGAAATAGTTACAATTAGAGATCTTTTACTATTTGTAATAAGAAATAACATGTTGCTTATATGACTGATTTTACTTATATAACTTTAATAAATTTAGGTTTTAGTCTCAAATGATTGAGAAATGTATTCCTATCTAAATAAAGATTTAAATGAAATGTTTCGCTTATTTTATTAAGTTAAAAGCCTTTAACAAAGATAAATGACAACATAGTAAAACTGAAACAAATTTTCAGAAAATCCTGTTTTCTGAGATCAGACCGAAAAGGAAAGACAATATTTGTTTTCCATGGAATGAATTGGTCTTCCTTAATTAAATTTAGAATTCTTGAAACTCTTTACTGCCATTTTGGAATGCGAAACTATTTTGCTTCACGTTAAAAACTTTTGCAGTGTAAATTTTTACAGTATTATTAACTATTAAGAAAGATTGCTTTTCCGATATTTAATTTTCTCCTTAACAGGGAAATGAAATTAGTTTTGAAATTTATAACTTCTTAAGTTTGTCAGATAAAACTCTTCTTTTTCTATATTACTTAGAAGGTTTATGTCTTTTTTTATTGCTCGATTTTATGATGCTCGATTTGGGATAACTACAGGCTATAATCAGTAAGCTACTCTCAATTAAAAATTATTCTTAACACTAGACAATGGTTTTTAAAACTCTGGAAAGCTCCATTCTCAAACCAGAAGTTACTCCAAAGAGAGCCGATCTTCAGCCTGCAAATATCAAAGTTGCACGTTGCACTAAACAAACGATAAATTCTCGTTATCAATCGCTGAGAAGTATATTTTCTTTCTTCGATTATATTGAGTTGACTCGAAGAACACTTATAAATATGAGATTAGCTTTCTTATTTGAAGCCTAAACTAGGCCTACCGTGATGGTTTGGCCACAACTTCTTTATAACTTTAATCGATCTGGTTAGGCAATGGTCCATCATTATTAGCTATATTTAACTTCAAATGTCACATAAAAGAGTGAATAAACTCTCCTCCTGAAAGATTACTTCCAAGATATAATCAGATACTAAATTGACCCGAAGACTTGATTCTGAAGATTATTTACTTAATGGAGAATCAGCACTCTATCACTGATCAATCTCTAATAACTATACGATATGCTCTCTCTTTTAAGGATCAAAATATTTTGACCCTGATGGTTTGACGGAAGCTTTTACTTATCCAAAGTTAAGCCGGATAGGCAACGGATAGCCATTGTTAGCTGGAAGGACTAAGATGACCCACACCCACATCCAACTGAAGAAGTTTATGGATGCAAAAACCTGAGTGAGTGGGGAGAACCTTTCGACATTATTCATTTTAATGTCATACACTGAATTATTAACTTTAAAAAAAAAACACTTTTTTATCACTATCACTATTTTTACCTCATTTTAAAATATTAAAATTTATTTTGTATATAAGAGTAGTTTAAATTTAATATATTATAAATTTCCTTTAACTTTTTAATATGATTACGATTATTATCTATCTGCTGCATTGAAGCCCGAATAAATTCTCTTTTTGAAGCACATTGAACTTCTAGAATAGGGATGGACAAACTACGGCCCGCGGGCCAACTCTGCCCCGGGGATAGAATTTTAAGCTGCCAGTCCGAGACAAATTAAAAGAAATATATATTTATACATTATATATCCATCATTTTTTCCACTTTGCTTAAATATTATATCCGAAATTTATTATCTCACGCCTAGAAGATCAGCGGTATATTTGCTTCTTATATGTGAACAAGTGTTTTCAACTTTGAACCTTAGAAAGAATAATTTCAGAAGTAGACTGACAGATGAGCATTTAGCATCGTTCCTTAAAATCAATACATCTCACTTTGAACCTCAGTATAAAGAACTTTTAAAAATGAAATCGTAATTTCATTCATCTCATTAACGTACTTAAACCGTTAGGTACTTGTATATTGTTTTTAAAATTTTAGATAAATTTATCTTGGCCCGAATTTATTTTCATACGATTTTTGGCCCGTGTTCGAAAAAGTTTGTCCATAACTGTTCTAGGAGATGTCCAGAATATGATTGGTCATGTCGGTTTCTTTACAGTGTCAATGTTTTGAAAACTCCGTATCGTATTTTTAATAATGTTTTAGGATTCCTCCTGCAAGGGTTAAATACCTCAGCAAAATCTGGAATCTTTTAGAGTGGTTTTTATGTCATGGTGAATACTGTGTCACCCTCGAAACTCTACATAAATTTAAGGAGTTTAGAACCTTGACTAAAGTTGCCAAAGACAGTGTTTTTATATTAGATGCCATTATAGTGAGGAACAATGTTAATCTCCGGCATGTTTATGTTTCACACGAAATTTCACGGCACATTTCAATCGAAAATTAAATCAAGTAAAATATTAATGTTCTATAAAACAAATCTGTTTAAATGTTAATAACCTCAGTCTTTGATCAAATGTATCAATACTGCTTTATAAGAATTTGCTAGTGTCCGTTATATATCACGAAGAAAAGTTAAATCATCTGTTACAAAATTACATAAATGGTAGTTATTTAATTATAAAATTTGGTCTTAATTATTCTAAAAGTGATGTGTAGGAAGATAATTCAATGTAAGGTGAGAGTTGTGTATATTTCCTATCGGAACAGAAAGTGTGCATAAAAATCAGGAAAAAAATTAAATATTTTAAATTACTTTATATAGTTTTATTTTAGACTTTATGAGCAATGTGTCAAAAGAGAATTTCACATTATCAGTAATTGTCGACAAAACTTTAAGTGCTCCAGAAATTATGTAATATTCAGATTTTTCCCTCCAGAATTCATTTTCTATATATATATATATATATATATATATATATGCATATATATATCTATATCTATATCTATATTTATATATACACATATATATATTCATATACATATAATTATATAGAGATTCTGTAAGGAAATGGTAGATGTTTTACACACATAAATAAGTACATATATATATATATAAATATACATATATATATATATATATATATATATATATATATATATATATATATATATAATATATATATATATATATATATACATATATATATATATATATATATATATATATATATATATATATATATATATATATATATATATATATATATATATATATATACATAATATATATATATATATATATATGTGTGTGTGTGTGTGTGTGTGTGTGTGTGTACAAAAGTTTAATTGCTCCAGAAATCTGTATATTATGCAAGTATGAATGTAAACAGATATTTGCAGACCTACATTAGGAGTAATTTTAATGCTGAAGTATTAGGTGAAAAGTGATTCACTGGAAATTTTTTTTCAAAATTAATTGAGCATTAAAAATTAACAGATAATTGGAAGAAAAATTATGATGTATTAATTAGTAAAATATATGACTTTTCTAATCGTGGTTACTTATTCTATATTTGTCCTTATCTAGTTGTCAATCAGTCTGATACGTAGACGTAAAGAGTCCTGTGGGCGATATTCCAAGTGTATAGATTTCACCTTCCCACCTTTCCCCGTTTTAATCTCTGCTTATGCAGGTGACTGGCATGTTAGTCGCTCAAGCAGAATATAAATCCCTTTTTATCTCTTGTGTGCGCCTGAATGTCATATAATAAAGGCTTATCACAGGAACTGTCCCAAATTCTTAGACAATACAAAATGCGTGATACCATGATGTCTTTTCTCCGTTCCACATATTATGATATATGTTGCATTTTCAGGTATTTTCATGACGTCTTATTTATTCATATTGATGTAGATAAAGACGGAAGTCGTAGGTTTAACACTTTACCCTCATTAGAAATTTCTTTGGTTTTGTCACTTTTGTACTACATGAAGCAGGAGGGTAAAAATAGAGGTATTTAGACGGGGAAACTTAAGTAAACAGAATATATAGTAGAAGTGTTTGATAATATTGATCTGACCTGCCCTTTATGATAATTTGTAATGAACAGTGAAGTGTTTGGTGTACATCTAAGCCAAACTCTACATTTAGAGAAATGACCGGCTTGGTCGAAATATCGACTAACCCTCCCCATAAGGTTAATCTGCAGAGGGATTAGTAATTACGAAAGTGGTTATACAAAACTATGAAATAAGGAGAAAAAGATTTTATTATTTTGCAGGAATTGGGTTATTATAAATATTCTACTCTTAACCCCTATTTTGCAAGATGCTGAAAGACTCTAAACATAATGCCTAACTTAAGGTTTCATGTTCAAAATCAATTTTAATAGTAAATGTTGCGTTTGGTATGTTTAAAATAGGGAAGTTACAACATAAACAGTACCACCAAAAGTTCTTCAAAATCAAAACTACCCAACTTCGCTGGTATTTTTTTATTTTAAATTAACATTATTTTCTTGATTTCTAGAACACATTATACAAATACAAAGCTTAGACCCTCATTAATTAAAACAAAGTTTGTTATTTCGCCGAGCGGTCGCGCTGTCTCTATGTCAGATAGTCCGTCCCACCTGGTCATTTTGGATATGACTTCGCATGGGTCTCGTATAATTAGCAGGTATGGAGACAAAATAATCAGCCGTAGATGATTCACACTTAACAACTGCTCATTTATTTAACAAAAAGGAAACATTTTAAATATAACAAATCAACTTAATGCAGATTCAACATATCGTCCAGAGGGGAGATTATTATAAACTAACCTGCCTTCTTAGAAGTTCAGCCGGGAGTCCTCTCCGTTTCTTCCTTTTTCAAACAAGAAACCTCGGTTTTAGGGGAGGTTTATACCTCCCTCTTTGACCCTTGTCCTTGGGGTAGCCGAAACGCCCTTTGGCGCATAGGCGACTCGGTCACACAAAGAAAAATTTATTTTCTCCGTCAGTGCGTTGACAAAAACGACACACTTGACACCTCTAATCGCCCGTGCTTCAAAAGGACCATTACTGGTGCAATACTGCCGTTATCAATTGTTCAAAAGAATAAAATTACGCCCGACCACCGACAGAGACGGACGCGACTCTTACAAAGTTAATGACGAAATATTTTCACTTTTTCTTGTTATCATTTTTTAAATTTGAGTGTTGGGAATAGAACGTTTGTGATACTCAGTAATAATAACAATATCAAAACTATATAATCAAAAATAAATACAATAAACAGTCATGATTGCATTTATTATTAATATAGCAATCAAATAATTAAAAACAGTAGTTTTCTAATAATATATTAAACACTCTCTTACTATTATTTTGAATTTTTGTAGTTATCCATATTTTCGCATATATGCAATTAATAGAAGAACTATTTTTCTCTAAATAATTCTCATTTTTTTAATTGAGAAAAATAATTTTATTAATGAATTTAATAAATTCCTGTTGTATTATGGTTAAAATCAAAATAAATTTTTAAATGGCACTTTAAAATTTTAAGAAACTAGCAACTGTAAATGAAACTATGTTAGATCCTACCACGGAAGCTGTTGGAAATCTAATTGATATCTTGTAATTTAATCTCGAATAATTTTAGTAAAATGTATTGTTGCATTAAAGTAAATGCAATATCCATCACCTGTAAAGGTATAATACTGCATTAATCACTTGATCTCCTAGCATAATACACAGGTATTTCATGATTGTGTGTTTACCTCATTAAAACCAAAGGTCGAAAATGAAATAATGGTATCAAAATGGGCAGAAAGTTTACAGTTTAATACATAAAATATTTTTAAATAAAATTTTCTGAAGATTTAATAGTAATCAGATATTTTAGTATTTGGAAATCCTTTTTTAAATTTAGTCGCTTAATATCATCATGTTGTCGAAAATATTAACTTTATAATTTTTTTTGCCTAAAATATGCTTTGTTACATCTGATGTAATGTGATAAATTTTAATACAATATAACAATTTAAAATCTATTAAAATACTATTTGATTCTATTCCTTTAAATCGTTAAAAAACTTACATGTCTTCTTCGTCCTAGTGTGTTTTATAAATGATTCTAAAAGAAATGAAAACAATATACACTGAAAAGCCAAAAGAACTGGTATAGACATGCGTATGCAAATAAAGAGATAAGAAACCCTCTAGAATACAGCGCTGCGGTTGGCAAGGCTTATAAAACACAACAAGTGTCTGGTACATTTGTTAGATTGGTTACTGCTACTACAATGGCAGGTTATTGAGATTTAATTGATTTTGAACATGGTGATATAGTCAATGAACGAGAGATGGGACATATCATCTCCGAGGTAGAGCTGAAATTTGGATTTTCCAGTGCAACTAATTCACGAGAGTACCGTGAATATTGGAAAACCTGGAAAACATCAAATCTTTGACATCTCTGTGCCCGGAAAAAGATCTTGCAAGATCAAGACCAGCGACTACTGGGGAGAATCTTTAAACGTGACAAAAGTGTAACCGTTTAGCAAATTGCTGCAGATTTCAATGTTGGGCCATCAGCACCTGTTAGCGTGCGAGCCATTGAACGAAACATCATCAGTATGCGCTTTCGGAATCGAAGGTTCACTCGTGTACCCTTGATGAATGCACGACTCAAAGCTTTACGTCTCGCCTGCGCCCGTCAACTCCGACATTGAACTGTTGGTGACTGGAAACATGTTCCTTGGTCTGACGAGTCTCGTTTCAAATTGTATCGAGCGGATGGACGTGTACGGGTATGGAGACAACCTCATGAATCCATGACCCTTACATATCAACAGGGGACTGTTGGAGATGGTGGAGGCTTTGGGATGGTATAGGACGCATGAAATTGGATTGATGTGGGTCCCCTGATACCTCTAGGTACGACTCTGACAGGTGATACGTACGCAAGTACCCTGTCTAATCACCTGCACTCATTTATGTCCATTTTGCATTCCGATGGACTTGGAGAATTGCAGCAGGACAATTCAACAACCCACATGTCCAGAATTGCCAGAGAGTAGTTTTAGGAACCCTCTTCTGACTTTAAACGCTTCCACAGTACTCCCCAAACCCCAGACATAAACATTATTGAGCATTTCTGGGATTCCTTGCAACGTGCTATTCATTAGAGATATATATCACCTTGTGCTGTTAGAGATTAAGGAGAGTCCTGCAGGATTCATAGTGACAATCACCTCCATCACTATTTCAAACATTAGTCTAAACCATGCTGCGTCTTGTGTCTGTACTTTTGTGTGCTCTCTAGGTCCCTACACAATATTCGGCATATGTACGATTTTGGTTGCTTCTTTAATGTAATATAAAAACAAGAATATTAAGAAAAAACAAGAAAAAATCCAAGAAAATAGTTATACTACTGGATGGTTTTAAAATATGATTCTGTGAACGTAAGGCATTGTGAACATGCAATTTTTTTTTGACATATTAATTTTCTATAATACTATAATATACTAGAAATAATTAAAGATGATTTTAAGCAAATATTAAATATCATAATGTTGTAAATATATATTTTATAACAATTGTTTAGAAAATATTTTGCTTGATTTATCAAATATATCAATGAATATAAAATAATAAACTAAATTTGTATAAAAGGGTTAGTGAAAAAGAAAACACGATATTGCATGCATATAAAATTTTACATTTCTGGTTAACTTTTAAATTTTTACTTCAATTTGAAATTTGAAATTTGATTTATACTAATTTGTGCTTTTTATACATAGTTGTATTCAAAGTAATAAATTTTAAACAGTTATGAATAAATTAACGTGCTTTTTTAAACATATATAGAAAGATCCGTCTAAGAGAATTAAGTATATATTTTACAATAAAGTAGATAAAACATTTTACATGTTAAAAGATTTTATCTTTTTCTGTCAATCCCATTTTATATTTTTTCTTACGAACCAATCATTTAATGCAAAATTCCATCCCTTAAGTAATTTAGATTAGCGTTGTGAACACAAGAAAAATTGTGATGAAGCATGAAAAATTGAATAATAAGGAAATATGTTTAAATTTCAATTTTTGTTAAATTTATGAATATTAGTAATGTACCAAAAATAATTTTATTTCCTCAAAATCTATAATATAATTATAGGATATACAAAGTATTTAATAAAACAAACTAAAACAAAAAATATGAAACAAAGGTTCTCAGTCCTTTTAAATGATTCTAAATCCAGAAGTAAGGCAATGAGTCTATAAAACATACACAAAAATATACATCATATTTATGTCACATAATATTTTACTACTTTTATACAAGTTAAGTTTCATATTAGACGAAATAAATCAGACATGGTATCATAGCGTCTTCGCTGCTTTATTAAAGGTCATAATTATATGCATATTGAGGTTTGTAGATAATTATTCTTCTTTCTTCATTAATCCACATTTCCGTATTTATTCCTATCTTTAATTACGGGGACATTTATTAGAATAATGATTTCACTCAAAATAAGATACGTTTTATTACTTTTATTAGTAATGCTTCAGGAAAATATAATCAGTTTTATTAAGTCAATTCAAGCCTTAACTAGTAATATATTTCGAGAAATGTATAAGTAAAGTATTTTATTATATGAG
>CM063508.1:18827936-18835436 GCA_032207245.1 Pardosa pseudoannulata
AAATATGCATGATGCTGTTTTATCACATTATATATATATATATATATATATATATATATATATATATAAATATATATAGATAGATATATATATATACATATATATATATATATATATATATATATACATATGCATAAATATACATATATATATACACATATATACATACAATATTTTAAAGAGGTATTAAATGCCGTAAAGAATTTAAAATTATTTTCCTTGGTATTTTAAGACTTGTATGACTATACACTAAATATGTCACAAACTTTCTTTAAAAATAAATTTTTAAAACATTTTGTTGATATTTAATATGCGTGTTGCGAATAAAGTTCTACAAAAGTTTTACCTAAATTACTAATAAACATTAATATAAACCTGTATAGTTATACAAATCTTTTGAGAAACGTAACAGAGCATTTTGAAAATGAATAAACAGAAATGATTTTAATAAACACACAACATATGCAAACGCTAAATATTTCGAATTTCATATTTCATGCTATCTAGATTTACAGAGATTTCGAATAACGTGAGATTACACAAAACAAACTGGCTAGATACAACATTTTAAGGTAATATGTCTGTCATACTATCATGTGTTTGTATTCTCTTTTAATCTGTTCATAAAGGCTTCTGTCTAAAGGGTAGAATAAGACAACTGTAGTGGAGTCAAAGAGAGAGGTTTAAAATCAGATTCACTGAAAAGTCTGGATTTATTCCATAAGCATTTCTGTCGTATATGCATGTCGTATATAACTTATTGAGTATACCGAATAAGAAAGAATATATTTCGAAGTAGAACTTGTATCAACTTGATATATATAAAGGAATAACATCGTTTTCATTTGATGTCACTGTTGATGATGCACTGGCGCACATATCTCGAACCTATGAGACAAAGTCTGTTATTAATAAGATATACTCAGACAATAGTCTTAAGTCTTACGTTGAACTGTTTCGAAGTGTAGGTGGTTCTAGATATAAGATCACAAATTATAATACACGTCCTCACATTCCAGCCGCTATTCTCGAACTGCTAGAGAGTGAATATATGCATTTCAACGCATATATTAGGCTTAAGTCTCCTTATTTTACTTATACAGAGCATATGTGGTATAGATAGGCAGAGAACCCATGAAAAGGCCTAAAACTCACGAGATGTTCAATTGTATCTTAACTCTTTAATAAACACTCAACTCGTTAAATTTCTAAGCAAAAGTATTTGCAATAATTGATCCTAACACTTAACTCTCAGAGGCGATACCAGCAGTTTATTTATAAACTATTGGTATTGTAACGTATCCGGTGCCTGGTTTAGGTGACACAATGAAGAATCAGGTGCGTCTTATATAATGAATTTATTTACACCTCTGCTATATACATCATTTCATAAATACACAAAAAAATTCCCAACCACAGGTATGGGATTAGATACACATTGGCCTGTGTAAAGACGTGAAATATTTAAGATCTGGCTGCCGAAATATTGGTGATCCGACGGAAGAAATTATTCGGTAGCTCTCGTGAAAGTTCACTGAAGTAATGAAGGTAGATATTACTCTCAATTAGACGAGATAATAAGTGACCACAATTGGTTTTCTTCGAAGAATATCGAAATACAGTTAGAGTTCCTAAGGGAAATATGAAAGCAATTCTGATGTGGATTATATTAAAAGGGAAACCCAATGACAGGGTAACGTTCTCAATCTCAGCAAGAGATATATCCCAAGGCAGGATTTTTGCTAAATAAAACTCTCCAATGGAGAGACTGGTCGAGGCGACCTCCGAGTTAGCCGACGTTGGCTAACCTTTAAGGAAAAGATCCTAAGGTGGGATTATAGCAAAACACTCCCCGATAGAGACACTAGTCAAAGCGACCTCTGAATTAGCTAACTTTTTCTCTAAAAAAAACTTCTCTCGTCTCTTTCTAGAGGAGGGGAATCTAAGAGAGGCACCTCACCCACAATTTCATTATTGGATCCTCTAACGATGACCTCACTTTCAACCCACTGGATTGGTTTGTGTTAAACAATCACCGGCCACAAACCCAGAGGTCTCTGGAATTCGTAGAGGCTAGATCCAAGTCACGGCAATTCCTTTGTAGTTCTGATGGTGATATTTCTGGCTGACAGTCAAGGTGCCGGGTTGTCTGGTATAGTGTTCCGCTACTATAGGGCACAACAGTCTAGACGTCGTGGTGCTGGAGAAAACAATCCCTTTGTATCCACACAAGCGAAGTCCACATCTCAAAGCAAAGTTCTTTGATGTCGGCACACCGCTAAATCACGCCGATGCAGTATAATAATTTTGTTTGTAAATATGTTATTTAAGATAATGAAAGTGAATGTTATTGTTGTCTTTGATTAATTTTTTACATATCGAACTTTGATACCCGCATGGCATATTTTCTTCCATTTCAATGCACTATATATTAAATTGCACATAAAGAGAAATCTTGATTAATATTTGATATAAGAGTAGATAATAAACTTAAATGAAACATCAAATAAACAGTAAAACAATCCAATCAAATTAAAACTCCAATCTTAATGCAAGAAGATTTAATTTTTAAAAGTAATTAAGGACAATAATTACATATGATTAAAAAGTAATATACTGTTTTGATATTTTCGAATGTAATTCTCTTTTATTTAATTCTTAATTTTAAATTGATGTTAAATAACTTCTAGATTTTAATGAAATTTTTTATAGATATTGGGATGAAATCCTGTCTGGTTCGATAATATTCACTAACGATCCCTATGATCAAGGATTCATTACAATGAATATGCATTTTTATAGTCAATGACTTTCATTCTCTTGAACTTGATTAATTTATAAGTTATATTAGGAATCTGTTTAAATTAATGTTGCAATAAAAAGTTTGTCAGACAAAATTTCCAATGAATCACTTGGGCCATTTAAAGCTTGTATTGAAAAAAATATTTTAGACATATTTAATTTATTTTTAACTTCCGTAGGTAATCACAAGTAACTTTTGACTCTTTACAAGTTGGCAAATAATACCGAATTAACAAATATATGCAAAATACACTCAAGAGCCAAAACATTATGTCATGCTCTCAATAACGAGTTGGCCCACTTTTGGTTCGCAACACAGCTTCAATCCGCCTTGGCATGAATGCCACAAGTCCTTGGTAGATGGCCGGAGATAGACTGTACCAGATAGTTTAGCAAGTTTACGCATATCCGAGATATTGGTGGTCTTTGAACTCTGAACTGCAGTCCCATGACATCCCAAATGTGTTCTATCGGATTGAGGCTTTCGGCGTAATGAATGACAAACCGTGATTCATCTGACCAAGCAACTCTCTCCCACTGATCGATGGACCAGTCGCGATGTTTCCTGGCCCAGCGTAGATGCAGTTGCCGATGAAGTTTGGTCAGCAAAGGCACAAGAGTGGGACGTTTTCTGCGTAGCCCCATATCCAACAGTGTCCGCTGAAGAGTGTACTCCGATACTATTCTACTTGGCCACACATTGTATTCGGTTGTCAGCTAAGCCCCTGTTTGGTTCCGGTTTTGCTTCACCATGCGAGACATTCTGCGACGACCTTTTTCTTTGATAGCGTGTGGACGTCCAACACCATGTCGTCTACTGCCGGTTTCACCGTCATTCATGCACTTTGCATAAGTATTAACAACTGTAGATTGCGAACAACCCTCGAGTCGTGCAGTTTCGGAAATACTTGTTCCGATACTTAAAGCTATCACAATCTACCCTCTAATAAAATCGCTTTGATCCGCAGCCTTTCCCACCTCACGCAGAAGTAAGTGAAAGAATGATTCTTCATAGTCTCCAACAGCAGTTAAATACCACTTCCACCTGATCACGTGCCTTCCACTTCATCCAGGAGAGTTCATTGCAAAATTTACTGGTTTTCATAATTTTTTGGCTCTTGAGTGTAGATTTCATACAGTGTATTAGTTTAAGTATAGTGGTACAAATGGAGTCATTTTTGAATTATCAATGCATTAAATATGAAAAAGTGTACAAAATATGCAGATTACTTCATTTAATATCTTGAATTTTCTAAAGAAGAACAGTTATTTGCAATAACCATAATTTCAGATTTTAAGAGTAAAAATATAATCAAATATTCTCTTTTACGAAATTACATTGTACAGCATAATACATTTATAACCATTTCAGCGAAATTTCGTAATAAATTTCATTTTAAATACTCGTTATGTGATAAATATAAATGAAGCAATCTAGAAATGTTTTATATTGTACTGATTACATTCCAGTTCCACTGCTCTTCTCCACGTAAGTTCACCTTCTGCTGCTATTCTTGGCACTTTTAAGGTTTTCTCATCGCTTTATACCTTAATTGAAGTCATCCATTGCATTGATATGGAATACAAACCTATTCTCTGAACCTAATAGTTTAATTGAATATCCAAGAGAGAGTTAAATAACAAAGGAAGTTTATCCTAGGAAATCATATGCTTTATTTACGGAGTTTTCTAATACTCAAGTTCGTTGAATATTTTCATCTGATGATAATTTTTTAAAAATATTCCAACTATCAGTAATTTCTGACATTTCAAATCGAAGCTGTTTATCAGAAGTAAATTCACTTTACTACTTCGTATTTGAAGAGAGATTGGCTTGATTTCTAAACTATTACAATGAAGTTATGTATTTTTATTTTCCCAGTAAATTTAGAACGTGCTTCCTTAGTACTGTTTGCAAAATAAATATCCTTGGAAAGGACCAAGAATGCTGAACATACACTCGTGTAAAGAAAGATCTGTTAAAGATTTAGCTACATAAAGAGAAAAATTCAATGAAAGTCTCTGTTTTGGGAGGAATTTGGTAGAATATTTTTATACATCAAGTCTCTCACATTTACACGAAAACTGAATTTAATAAAGACAAAAAAATTAGTTTTTTAGCGAACAATTTTAGTTACTACTTGTCATTCTCATTTGCTGCATTTACTTATTTGTTGTGATAAAATTCCTGATGCTGCATTACAGATGTATACTGATGGCATAGGGGGTGTTGAGCTATCTCGGGTACCGGAGTTTTCCTCAGGCAAGGGAGTGGTGTAGGATTTAACCGAAACCGTATCTACTGCTCAGTTTCTCTAGATGAATTGATGGCTATTGAGGAGGCTTTGACTTATTGTGTAAATCAGGGGGTCTGGTCCAACGATAACGATGGTAGAGTCCAAGCGATAATGATGGTGTATTCATTATATGGTGATGGAGATATGGTGATAAAGCAACATTTAATGTTGTTAGGGCAGATCTCACGAAAGTCATTTAACACTAATCGCGATTAATCTCTGAGTCCTATCATTGGTTGGAGCCATGGGTTAATCTTGGTTAGCTGTTAAACGTTTTAGTGAGACTGGGCCTTAGACTTTTAAACAGTTTGAATGCTCATCACACTGTATGTTTTCGGTTCCGTCACACGTGGGAGTACATTGAGACGAGATTGTGGATGTACTGGCTAAAGAATGCAGCTTTATGTATTTTATTTTCGATAGCAGTCTTCCTCGGAATTTGCTTCAAGGTTAAAATTAGATGTAAACTCCTCCTAGAAATGGGTCACTTTAAGTGAAATACGATTTATATGCTTGTGACCTCCTGGAGCGGCCTTGCATGAGGCAGAAAGTAGATCCGAGCAGATAGCTATTGTTAGTCTACATTCCAGTCATTTATGTACCCAATGCCATGTGTGGGGCCTAAAAATACATCCACTTTGTACAAAATGCCGCCTAAAAGAAGCTACTCCTGCAGACATTTTGATGTCTATTGGATGTGATAATAGCTAATTGTGCTCCAATTACGGTGCAGTTTTTTGGTTTCTAAAAACTCACGAGTTTATGGACATGGTTTAATACTGCTTCCAAACAAGTGAAATAAGCCACACACACGCCTTTTTGTGATAAAAAAGATAAATCTTTTATTTAGTGTTTCACTTAATAACATTTACAATTTGTAATAAAATGAAGAATAAAAATTTATAATTATTCTCAATGAAAAATAATCTGAATGCTTTTTATTTCGCATTTGACACAGAATGTATGCAAATCTTTTAATAAAAACTCCTTTTCGTCAACCTACTTTCATAAAGGTTTCAGAAAAACATAAGTTATTGTCTGATTTTAGCAGATTTTGTTACCTTGTTGATTTTTTCAATATAAATATTGCTAAAATTAAATATAAAACCCATTTAAATTTAATATATTTTATGACTACTAGGATATGGTGTTCGCAAGTCAATAATATTGGCATACAAAAACGTTAAAGTTTAAGATATAATAATACATTTTTAATGTAAATCGGCTCACTTAATTTCGTGAAAATTTTGTCACTTACAGTAGTTTTGTATTTATTTTTTAATGGTACACTAAACTCTAAATATTTCATCTTCATTTGTTCTATAATAGGTAAATTCAGAACGTGCTTTTGGTTTGGAGCATTTAAAATACTATTTATTTTCTTTGAATTGTAACTGTTAGAAATCGAATGCTCTAACTACACAATTTCTGAAGTTTTTTTTTGTGTTAAACTGTATTCTTTTTTACTGCCTTCTTAAGCATTAAAGTAGTTTAAAAGATACATTTTTCTTAAAATCAATCACACTCATTTCACTTTATTACAAAACATTATACTTCCAACATAAAAAGCCTATATCAGTTAAAACAACTTATAGTTTCTTTTCAGATACAACAAATTTACTATAGCTTCAAACTCTTTGCATCATTTTATTAAAATAATTAAAAATTAATAATTTCTCTTTTGTTATACTTTTTGTTACGCACTTTGAAAACATGTAATAAAAGGCTCAAAACTCTACTTTAAGCTTCTAGTATAATCCTTAATTGTATAAAAAAATTGTTTATATAAAGCACAAACAAGTTTGTAAGAATTTTTTATAGAAAAAAAAGTACTAATTATAATTTTGAAATAATAATTTTTAATCTTGACAATTTAGGTAACAATTAAGGTAAACAAAAGGTAAATAAACCTCTTTGCATCATTTTATTAACACAATTAAAAATTAATAATTTCTCTTTTGTTATTCTTTTTGTTACGCCCATGGAAAACATGTAATAAAATGCTCATAAAACACTACTTTAAGCTTCTAAAATAATTCTTAATTATATAAAAGAAATATTTATATAAGGCACAAACAAGTTTGTAGGAAATTTTGAGTATGTAATTAAGTTGATTCAAAAATGGCCTAAACTCATCTCCCATAAAGAACCTCAACCTACATCAGAGGCAGAATTCCATCCCACTTCCCTAATGGGTAATAATCAAATAAGCTAATATTAGTAAATTTTCTAATAAAATTATGTAAAAAAATGATGGATATTTTCTGGATTTACTGATCTACTGAAATAAAAAAATAAAGATAAATTATTTTCAAAAATTTGAAAATAAAACCAAACTTATTGCAAACATATTTGATTTTGTATAGAAAGATCAGAAAAGGTAGAAAGGTACCTTACTACA
>CM063508.1:18845436-18890436 GCA_032207245.1 Pardosa pseudoannulata
TAAGAACTGTTTTTAATGAAAACTTTAATCCTGTATGACTGAAAATTTCAAAAATTATATTTAGTTAAAACTGTGCATATCGTATAAATATCTTTTGAAGAACTTTGATAAACATGATTGTAATTTTCGTATGAAAAAAATTTTAAAATTTGTACTTTGACGGTAATATTGATCTATACACACACACACACACACACACACACACATATATATATATATATATATATATATATATATATATATATATATATATGCCTGTGTTTTTTTGTTTCTATACGCATGTGTAAATATCTTTATATGCTTTACAGTTAAATAATAATAAAATATAATTAAAATTAAAAAAAATATATTTTATTCAAATATGATTTCGTATTACAAAATTGTTTCATTTCCATTAAAATGTATTGGGTAATGAGGATAAAACTTTTAATAATAATTAAAAAGTTAAAGTTAATTATTAGTTTTAATGAATTTGTTTTTTATGACCGACTAATGGAATTTTCAATGCAAACTAAAACTAAAACTAAGATAATAAGGATATAATGAAACTAAAATTAATTAATAGTACAGCTTAGCAAAAAATATATTTTATGAAATGACATTTTTAATCTTTAAAAGCATTAAATTTTCTGCTTAATTTTTATGCAAGAATTAGAACTAATTCTCTAAAATGACAATGGAATTTCATGTTAAGCTAGTGATGTTCTTTAAAATATTCCCAAGGAAATGTAAGTAAGAAAGTAATTTAAAAATGTAGCCTTAAAAATAAATCCCATTTATTCACAATGTGTGCGTTTAGCATTTTAGGCAAGTGATATGATATTCATAAGGATTTTTCTAAATTTTAAGATAAGTGTAAATGTTATACTCACAAAATATAGAAATGTTTATAATATCAGGAAAGTTATATTTTTTACATTAATAGTAGATTAGTGAGAATTATCTAAAATAACTAAAATTTATAGAAGGATTTGTTCATTTATCAAACGAAAGGCTATCATTTAAAATAAAATAAACGTCATATTTTCTGTACGCCTATTTAAAAACTTAAGTTAATTATGAAACATTCATATTGGCTTTACACATTTTTTAAAGTGTCTAGTCGAATATATTTAAAGCTCGTTTCTTAAACTTATTAAAATATTATGACTCCGAAATTGACTTTTAATACAAGATATTCTAGAATAAATATTATAATATAGTTGTGTAGTACAAGGATAGTTATGTTTTTTCACTTATGCTAGGTAAGTTGCAACTAACGGTTAAATGCTTAAAACCACTATTTATAAGGATACGCGACAGCTCAGTTTGCAGAGATCTCGTTACAATTGGATAACGGCATTGAGCCTCCATTTGGCCTAAAGTCCGATGTGTTTACTAATGTCGACTGGACATGTAAAATATGCTCGTGCTGCAATGTCATCTGATTTTTCAAACGACACCTCTGGAGTTGGCAAGTCAAGCCATCTTGGCTTGGCCTGCTAATTTACTTGATTTGTCTTTTCTTTGTTCCCTCTTCAAAATTACGATGACTAAGCGAAGGTAATGTTACTCGTCTGTAGCATACCTTATGCAACACGTGCTATTCGGGTGGTAATAAATGACTAACAGCTTCACAGATATAGGACGAATGCTTAACCGACAAGTGCTCTTGCGTAAAAATGATAGAAATATACTATAAATGTATCAAATGAGAGATAAGATTTAAAATTAAAATAAATGCAATGTTTGAACAAAGTGTGAATTTGACAAGTTTTGCTGTGTATGGAAGTCATATAAGCAATTATAATTTTTAGACAGGTTTAAGAAATATGATTAACGATAAATTTTTCTTCTTAATTGAAATACTGTACTTGTCGTTACAATATCACGACTGCTATAAGTTGCACAAACGATATTATTTACAGTGACAGTTCCCTTTATACAGTTTTAATTATTTAATAAAATTACTAGCATATATCCTGTAATATGATGGAATCAATAAATTATTTTAATTTTTCAGAATTGTAAAGTGTCTATGAGGCAAGTAAAAAAGTGGTTTGTTTTTTGGCCGAGAATTATCTGGTACACGCTACGGTTAAATGTTACAAAAATCCCTTTTTGCCACAGAAGGGATTTTAAATCCGAACTACATTGCCATAAATAGTTTTTAAACTGATTCCTAAATGAAGCAGAGAAAATACTAAAAATTTAAATTTCAATATCTTGATTTATTTTGGCCACAGAGAAGTTAAACACTTTGTATCATGATTGTTTGGAAAAGTTTTACTTTTTATTAAAGACTAGCATATAGCCTGTCATATGACGGGATCAGTAAAAGTTTCAATTTTCCAGAATTGTAAAGTATCCCAAGAGGCAGGTAAAAAAAATGGTTTCTTTTGGTGGTGGTATTTATCTGATACACGCTCAATAATTTGTTTAGCTTCATACTCCTCAAAAGTCTAGCCGAACGATGGCCGATTGGTTAGTGTGCTGGCCTTCGGTACCAGAGTTCGTGGGTTCGAATCACACTGTGGCATGAATGTTCGTAGCCTTTCGGAATCGGGTTTAAACTGTAGGTCCCGGTCTCATTAGCCCTCGTGTAGCAAAAAGTAGACCGTAGCACCCCAAACCAAACCAAACCAAAACCTCAAAAGTCTCTCGATACTGGGAATGCAGTTTAGAATCGCGTTGAATTCATATAGAAAGATAGTTGACAATCGCGGAATATAATTGGTGCAAATATGTAGGGGAAAATCTTACTTAAGTTCATCAGCGATACTCGGAAAGCGATTTCAAATTGCAAGGTGTACAGTTAAGTCCAAACAGCTAGCGAGCTAGATCAGTGATACAGAGATCAGCGATTAGCGATGGGGCTGTTTGAATGACACCTATTGTTCAATGCACATTGATTGAATCAAAGAAATTTTTGAAATTGCAGATCCCAATTACAAGTCATTCCGGTTCACTGCTTAAAGACTGTGTTTCAAACATAAGATACGAAAGCGATTGAAATAAACATGGTTCGTCCCCAACTATTGGAACGACCGTATGGGAAATCATTTCCACTTTTATATTTAATAAATATTGTTCCATTATACAATTATGCTGACTAACAGGTATTCGTTTAAAACTTTACTTGCTTTGAATTTTGCTAACCCTAACTCATTAAAAATCCAATATGTACGTTTCTATCCATTCCAAGTCACACCGCTTCATAAATTTGAGTACAGGATGACAGATAACTTAGGATATTATTATACAGGGGATAGAACAAGTGGTAAGATTTAAAAGTAAAGAAATGCAACTGTGTAATATTTTGCTGATTAAATTGTGCATATAACTTTTATATTAATAATTTTAATGCAGTTTATTTGAAAGAGTATGTAATGTCAGAGTCATTTAACTAAGGTAAAATCTTATAGATGTCGATAATATAAATGTTGATTATTTAAAAATTAATTATATTTTTTGAATAGAGGTTGAATACAATCAACAATTGTCCCTAAATAGCTTTAAAACCACTAAAATTTATAAAATTGTTTATATAAGAATAAATCTACTAAAAGGGTGGTATGCTTTAAAAGATAAAGAAAATACATTTATTCCATTGCTTGTATTTAGCATCTTAAACAAAATACGTAGGTTGCTCTGGAAGATTTAAGAGAGTGGCGATCGATAGTTCCGTTTTATATGTAAAATTGAACTCTTTATGAACGTTTTAGGTGTCGTAGAATAAATTTTGTGTGAAAACAAAACAGAGATAGAGCGAGAGCATTACCACTCTACGATATTCTATTATTTTAAATTGGAATTAAATCAACAAGAATGCCTTCAACGACTCAAATTAGACAAATTAAACAAATCTGTATCTCGTATTACTTATCTATTATTGGTTCACAGAATTTCGAAGAAGTAAAAGGATTTCCCACTGGTTGATGAAGAACAGACAGGAATAATTTTGTCAGCTATAGACCCACAGAATGTGTCAGCAACATGAAAATTGTTAACTGATAATTGTTGCATGTGTTAATTGCACCAGAAGAATTTTCACATTACATCAGCATCATTGAATAATAAAATGATTCATGAAGAACTGCATTTAAAATCTCGTTGGTTGTTGGGTTTTCCACCATTGAACAGAATATAGAAAAAATGCTTGAATCAGCAAAGAATTCCTAAACCTATTTAGTAATGGTGGACGCGTTTTATTTCTACAATAACACCTGGTGACCGTTTTTGACGTACCATCATGTCTTGAAAATATAATACTTTTTGAAGATGATTTCCAACCCAACAATGGTAAAAAATAACGAGCATTAAAAACAGCAATGTAGGATGTTTTCTTCAAAATTACTGGATTGGTCTAAGTTAGTGGTTCTCAACAGCAGTGAACTTGTTTCAGCTGCGATGAGAGCAGATTTTGGCTTTCAAACCTAATTTTAAACAATACTAAATAAATTTATTATATTATCTAATTTACATGATTTGTACTAGTAATAAAACAACTTACTTGTCACAGAACTATTTATTTTCATTACCCATGCTCTGTCAAATTGAGCCGACATTCAAAAAAATAAGTTTAGTCAGTATTTATTTGGTTTGATTTTTAGGGTCTACTCTTTTGTCACACGAGGTCTATTGAGAGCGAGTAATACTACTTAAAGCTAATTCCGAACATCAATGAACCAGTGGGATTCGAACCTATGAATTCCGAAGCCAAAGGTCGGTGCCCTAACCATTCGGCCATAGTGTTCACTTGAGCATTGCTTCAGCGTGTCTCAGTCATAAATTAGATTTGTAACTCTATTGAAGACAATTACTTAAAAATTTTACCTCTTATGATTGAGTTACGGTACACTTTAAAATACAGGGTTTTTACAGAGAGGAGGGGGTCAAAGCTTGAAAAAGGTTGAGAACCACTGGTCTAAGCCATCCAGCAGGAGAAACAGAAGACACTTGCAGCTTAGTAGGATACCACTAGGTTTCTTCGAGATATTCAAGAATTCAATGTTAAGGGGAGTATGTTTTACTATGGTTGATGAAATATATTGATTTTTTAAACAAAGTCTTTTTTTAAAGTTTAAACCACATTAATGATCAATGATAAAGTAGTGTGTTTCACTATGACACTGCATTTTTTGTGGTATAAGACAAGATTTATAAAAAACAAAACAAAAAAAGTGATGAAAATCCACTCTACTCTCCTGATCACAATATGTGCGTCTTATAGTTATTTCTTATTCTAAAGAAAAATCAACGTGGCAAACCGTTTTCCTTCAAAGATCAGATCAAAAAGGGTATTCATTGATGTTAGAGAACATTATTTTAAACAAACTTAAAGTTTTGTAAATTTAAATTGTACCATTTAGCTTTATCTCAATTTAGAGTGACCCCACGTATGTATATTAGCATATATTTAGACATTTGAGATTGATGTATTGACTGATTGTTAACCTAATATTGTTTAATGTAGATTTCTGTTTGTACCGATGTACTTTCCCACGATGGTCTGCACGTGCATACACAGCTGTGTCAGCATAGATATCCAGCAAAATAATGGCCTCTATGCCTGTAGCGACGCCCTTTACGTTCGACGTCCAGCCTGCCTGTTGCAAGCCCCAGCCTACTCCCCCGTAATTACTGGAGGTAAACAGCTTTAACCTATCCATGATGGTTATTTAGGCTTCAGTTATTAATGCAATATTTTGATTAAGGAATAACGTATGAAAAAGAGAAAATTGTAATAATTATTTTGTATTGAAGAATATAAAATCCAAATAATTGTTGGTTATGTCACATATTAATCAAATAATGTATTAATTTATAAATAGTGTACATAATAAATGTTTTAGTCCAATTATAAGGTATTATACTTTTACTGTGCCCCCTTTGAGAACGAACACTAGTGTTAGTGTTGCTAAGTACATTACAACACTGTTATTAATTTGAAGTTTTTAACTTACAAATTTTTAAATATTGTTAGCATCATTGTTATGATATGTTTACACTAGCGGTTGCTTAAACAATACTCGTTATTAAACAATTCCAAAACCGATAAAATTTATCAAAGGAAGTTTTATGTAAATTTGCAAAACGAAACAAAATACATCGTCTATATTTCAGAATGTATAACCTACTCAAACTTTGCTCTTTTTTAGTTTTCACTAATAAAATTTACTGATATTCAAACTAAATTAAATATTACATCCTAAAATAATTTTCCCATTTATAAAATTATCATTTCTATAATTTTGCAAGGTTTTCCTGCAGAGTTTTTCTTTACAGTTTCTAATAACTTTCAGTTAATTATTCATAGTATATTTTTAATGAGACTTCTAGATTTTATATATGTATTTTTCTAAAAGTTAGTTAAAGAGTTTTGAAAATTGTGTTATGAAAATTCTGAACTGTACCAAAATATATAAAGACATATATATTTACGAAATTTATTTCATAAGATATCAAAGTAATTTTTCGCTTAAGATTAAAATGCTTGTAAAATGGTAAGATTAAAATGATTCTTAAATGATATGCCCATTTTTAAAATCTCTGCAATATGTATAAATGTACAACAAACAAGACCTTATATTTCCTGAAAATATTTCTAAACACTCAATTAGGAGGAAAACAGAAAAAAAAGTGTAATGAGATTCCTCATAAAATACATTGAGCTTAAATTAAATATGTAAAAATATATCTTAATTACGTAAAAAAATATAATTATATTTCTAGCAATAATGTTAACACAGATATTGTTTTGTTCAGATATATTTTTCTACCTTATATTCAAATTTGTAATTTGAGATTTTTCATTTTCAAAAAGTGTATTATAAATGTATGCTATCATTACCATCTTTCATATATATATAAGAAAATGTCATACTTTTCAATCGTCAACAACGGGAAAAAATAGCTTTATAAAGAGTTAATATATTTACTGAAGAAATGTAATGATAAATTACAATACTTTGAATCAAAAACAAAAAAAATTTTATTCTATATCCTTAAAGAAACACCAGCGTCAAATCTTCTATTGCAGATCCAATCACTTAGGTAATTGTTAATATCAGCGAAATTGATTTCTGTACTTACACGTGAATTCAGATCTAAGATGAAAATTTTACTGTATTAATAATCCTCCATTTCGACTGGGTGTGCATTGCAGTAATGTGCAGGAAATTATTAGAAAGCAAGCATGATCTTTAATTGAAATAATTTCTATTCTTCCTCATGAATATTACAGTTAAATCTAAGAATGTTTCAGTTTTATTGGTGGAATTCCTACTATATTATATGTTACTTTGAGACTTACAAATTCTTGAATAAAAATTTTGCAAATTAAAAATTAAGGTCTTGGTCACTTAAAATTATTTAATTAATGAATTTAGTTATGATTATTTTAAGAAATGGGTGGTAGAGAGCAAAATTTCATCAAAAAGGGAAGTTAAAATCAAATTACTATATTCTAATATTCTAAACTAGCATATAGCCCGTCATATGAGGGGATCAATAAAATTTTTAATTTTCCGGAATTGTAAAGTAGCCTTTAGGCAGGTAAAAAATGGTTTGTTTTTTGGCTGAGAAATATCTGGTACACAATTAATAATTTATTTATTTTCATACTCCTCTAAAGTCTCCCGATACTGTGAATGCAGTTTAGAATCACGTTGAATTAATTTAGAAAGATAATTTAAAGTTTCCTTAGCTACTTCACAGTTATCTTTTAGTTTTTCCCATTTTTTCCCACAGTAATTAATGGAATTAAGGAATTAAACTATCATTTAAACTACAGCCTGGATGTATATAGAATTTGTTGTTAATACCGGTGATAAAATTTTCATTGTAACAAAAAATAATTGACAGTTAAATTCAAAATTATCACATATGTACGTAATCTATTATTTAAGCCAAATATGAAAGAAAACTATTTACGTAATAACTGTAAGATTAGCTATAAAACGTATGAAAATATTGCAGACGATATTTAAATAATTTAAAATAAGAAATGATTAAATGAGATAGTTAAAAAAATGGCGTCATAATGCTAGAAAAAATTGGGTTTTTTTACCAATTATGTGTCTGGTTTGTGTTCAATTATGGAATATTTCGTGAATAAATCATTAGAATGTTGCTTAAAAAAAATTTTTTTTGGTTTCTTTTACTGATTTTGTACTGTCAGATTGTCGTATTCATTTATTATAAATTGCTATTTGACTTATTTCATTATATTGTTTAAATTTGTGTATTTTTGTTGACCATTTAGCCTAATGTATATTGTATAAAAAATGTATTGTTTAATTTATTTATACTCTCTCATTTTATGACTTTGTAGTATACATTATTGTTAAATTTTGAAAACAAGTTAAATGTTTGTAATTACTGTCTGTATAAAAAAATGATTATTGGTAAAGATTGAAACTAAATATAAAAAGTTAAAAAAAAAATTAGGTTTTTTTCGAATACAGGAAAGGAATATTTTGGTTTTTGTAGATTTAAATTTTGCGGTTAAGCTTCTTTGGTTTGGTTAATTCTATTTATGATACGAAATTGTTTTCTTCCTGCGGTTTCGATGGTTTGGGTCTTTGGATTTTTTTTGTTTAGACGACAAGAAATCATTTCCCGTATGGCTTTTGCTGGGTCGGGAGTAATAAGTAACTTACCAATTTATGTAACAAACAATTTATGTGAAAAACAATAAATTTAATCACCTGCTCTTAACTGGGGAAAATAGGGATTGAAATAAAGGCATTGAATGCTAGAAAAAGAAAGAAGGGAGGGATTTCGAACGTTGCTGATCCTAACTCATCAAAAATCGAATATAAATGCCTCTATCCATTACAGCTCCAACCGCTTCATAAATTTGAGGACAGACGAACAGATATCTTAGGCTATTATTATAAAGGAGGGGAATTTATTTTTTTGAATCAATATCAATTCAAAAATATTTCAGTACACCAAACCTAGGACAAATGGCTTTATAAAGAGTTAAAATAGTTAAAAAAGCATAGTGATAAATTTCTATACTTATGCTTCGAAACACAGACAAAATAGTTTATTCCACATCCCAAATGAAACAACAGATTCGAGTCTGCAATTACAGATCCAAGCACTTAGATAATTATTAGTATTAGTGGAACCGATGTCTGGGCTCACACGTGAATTCAGATCTGACATGAAAATTTTAGGGAAATAATAATCTTCCTTCTAAAATGGATACGTCTGTGTTGCTGTAACATAGTGGAGATTTTGGAATGCGGGCATAATGTTAATTGAAATAATTTCCATTCTTGGTCATAGAAGTTTGGAATACAGTTGAAGCTAGCGATTTGTCCCTTTTATATGTGCAGATCGTATTTTATTATATGATTGTTTATGACTTACATAGTCTATTATAATGATATTTCACAAATGGATTTCTTAATCGTCGGTGTAATGAGGCTATTCAATATAAAAAATATAAGTTTTGTGCATTAATTAATTGATGGATATTGAATTAAGCCTCATGTTAACAGTGATTGAGAATCAAAGATGTCTAATAAAAGGTAACTGATGAATTATGTCTTTACAAGAAGGTCTAAGATTGAAGGACAGATATAAGAACGGTGTCTCTAAGGATGACACCAGTGGTGAATAAGTCTTGAGAAAAATTTACAAACGATGGCAGAAACAAGGATAGAAAGAGAAGCTGTAATAAAAGTCGGTGATTTTATAATCATGGGTGGAGCATGATGTCAAGCAGCAAATAAAGTAGCCAAAAAATGCCAATTGGAGTTTTGCGTTAGGAAGGAGGAGAGTAAGGAAGAAAATAAAATGAGTAAGCAGCTAGAAGCAAGGGATAGAAAAAGCAGGGGGCTGGTAGAAAAAAGAAGACGAAAGCAAGAAGGCAAAGAAAGATGACGAAACAGATAGTAGAAGGTGGAGGAAAAAAAGATAAATCTCTCACCAAATATATTAGTGGTCAAGGAACCCAGATCAACCCCGCCAGCTATGAGAAGGTCTGGAAGTTTCTTCTACAAGCCCAGCTGCTCTGCAACAACACCGCTGCTCTCTTGACCCTCTGCATAAGATTCCATGTATTGCTGTCAATTTCCTGTCTAAGCTTCAAGGCCTCCTCTCATGATGAGTTATCAGCTGTCTCCATTCCATTTACAATTATAAGAATTCTTTTAATTTTGAGTTATAATTATTATAAACTTATGAGGGTCGTCTCTTCAGAAGTAAAATTTTGAATTAAAAAATTATAGTTACTAATTATGTATGTAAGTGATCAATTTCATGAATGCGATTGCCAATAGATGAGTAGAATTTAAATTGTAAATAATTGTGTAAATAAATCTTGTATATTGGTTAATTATTGAATCTGTCTTTTATATTTTTTCGATATCATTTGGTCCTTATATCATAAAAAAAGTCTATAGCCTCTCAACAACCTGTGGTCGTATTCTAACTTAACTAAATTACACAATGAAAACCAAATAAATATTTAATCTTGTACTAACCAAATAAATATTTAGTCTTGTACTAACCAAATAATTGCCACTATATTTGATACCAGGTAAATACCTAAAATTGGAGAGGCTATACAACAGTCTGTTACATAATATACATATATTAAATAATGATTAATTTGCCCATTTGATGGAGTTAGACATAATTGAATCCCAAAACGATGTTAAAATGCAATCTAATAATTAAAAGGATTTTTTCTTTCATCTTGGAAGAATTTTAATTCAAAAAGTATTTAAGCACACCATTGCTATGACAAGTTTTTTCTAAAGTGTTAAAACAGTTACTTAAGAAAATGCCGTGATAAATTTGTATGCTTATGCTTCGAATTTAAAGAAATAGGTTATAACAGATCCCAAGTGTAACATCACAATTTGATTTCTAATTCCAGATCAAATTACTTACGTAATGGTTAATATTAAGATAACCTACTAGGTCTCTAGTGTAGTAATCGGGATTTATTGAAATGCGGGTATACCGTTAATTCAAATAATTTTTATTCTTCATCACTGGCGTTTGTAATACATTTGAAGCTAAAGATATATTTAGTTTATAGATGGATATTTGCTATGAAATAGTTCACAGCCTTCCAAATTTCAAATAATAAAAGTTAGCAATTAATTATTAAGGCGTGGGTTACTTAAAGTTATTAAATTAATATATTAAATAACTAATGATTTACCCAGTGGACGATAGTAAGCAGATTTACATCCAATAAAAAAGTTTACATGAAACTAATATAAATGAAACTAATGTAGATAAATTTATTTTCATAAAGCATTTTAATACAGCATTGATAGAAAAAATGGCTTTATAAAGAGTTAAAATAGTTACGGAAGAAAACAATATGCTTTATTTAAGCTTCGAATGGAAAAAAATAGTTTATTCCACCCACGAAATTGTTACACCAGAGTCGGATTTTCAATTCCAGATCCAATCATTTAGGTAATTGTTAATATCAGTGGAATTGATTTCTATGCTTACGCTTGAATTCAGATCTGAGATGACAATTTTAGGGAAATAATAATCCTCACTTTCCACTGGTTTGGTCTGTATTGCAGTACTGTGGAAGAGATTATTGGAATGCGATCATGCTGCTAATTGAAATATTTTTCATAATTTATTATTGAAATTTGGGATACAGTTGAAGCTAACAATGTATCAATTTTATTTGTGAAAATCCTATTTTATTATATAATTGTTCGCAATTTACCAAACCTTCAGAAATAAGATTTCACAAATAAAATTTTTATGCGTCGTTTATAAAAAAAGTATATTGATGAAAAACTCATTAAAGTATCCGTCTACATTGAAAACGTCTTTTTTTTTTGCCAAAAATCATAATTTTTTAAATTTCTCTATTGTAAAATTTCAACTTTTAGACTTCTAAATCTGTTTTTGTTTTGTCTCTATGACATTTTAAAGAAAAGTTACATCTGTTTAAAAATCAGTAACAGCTGTCAAAACAAAATGGAAGTAGCGTTTTCGGAACCGGAAGTTATGAATTTAAAGCCTTTTAATGAGCATTTTTGGACGAAACTTTTTAAATTTTCATGAAGATTAGTTTAAACATTTTTCTAGTACTTTTAATAATTAGCACCTTGGCAATTAGAAAGTTTTGAAGCAAGACAGTGTGGGGAATTTTAAACATGCATTTTATTTTTTTAACAGTTAAAGTTGCTTTCATAAATTTCAAATACGTTTTTCTCAGAATGGTATTTTTAATAAAATGTTGAAACTTGAAATGTGAAAGTTCTTAAAATATTTTGTTAAAAATTATTATGAATGCTTTTGATGGTATTTACTAGTAAATGACCTAAAAGCTTTAAATTTGGATAATTTTTAATGATGTTACACTCATAGTTAGATATAAAGATAATGAAAATTCGTTAAAAATTCAACGTGTATGATTTTGAAGGACCAAAATTTTTTACCAAATGTAAATTAAGCAAAGATTTTAAGTGATTCACTAGTCCAGTGTATAAGAAATGTGTTGCATCAAAAAATATTGAAATAATTTATTAAAAAATTAGACCTTTTGAAAAAACCCGATTTTTTACTAAATTTTCTTCATTTATTAGAAATTTTATAAAAAATTCTCCAGGAATAAATTTTTAAGTGCAATTCTCTATGATAATATAAGAAATAAATCTAAAAATGTAAAAACATGAACTAGTTTCTACGCTTAAAGAAAAATGTTCTCCGAACGTAGACGGATACTTCAACTTACTAAGTGGACGGAGGTAAGCATAATTCCATCCATAAAAGAAGTTTAAAACATAATTATAATTTTATAACTTAAGTTACCATGTTTTCGTGAATCAATCTGAATTCAAAAAAGTATTTTAGCACAAAATTGATATAAATAATTAGCTTTTTAAAGGGTTAAAAGAGTTACTCTAATGATTAATTTTATACTTATCAAGGGATTTTATGCTTTACTAATCAGTTATCCTTGCTTCAAATCTAAGACAAAATTCCTTCTTCTAAATACCAAATAGACTACTAAAGTTGGATGTACAAATACAAATCCAATCATTTAGGCAATTGTTGACATAAAAAAGAAGCTTATTTCACATCTAAAATAAAACACCAGAGTGGGAACTCTAATTCCAGATCGAAACACATAGGAATTGCTGATATCAGTTGAATAGATTTCTGTGGTTACGCATGATTTCAGATTTCAGATGAAAATTTCAGGGAAATTATAATCCTTTCTTTCGACTGGGTTGATATCTAATAAAATTATTACAGAGTGAGCATGCTGCTATCTGAAATTATTTCCATTTTCGATCACTGAATATTGGAATACAGTTGAAGCTAACAATATGTTACTTTTATTGGTGGAGATTGCATTTCATTATAAGATTTTTCACGGCTTACCAAATCTTGAATAATAAAATTTTACAAATTAAAAGTTAAGGCTTTGGTTATTTAACATTATTAAATATTTGCCATTTAATATTATGTTATTTAACATTATTTAATAATGAATATTTTAAGCAGTGGATTGTAGTAAGAATAATTTCATCATAAAGTTAAGTTAAAATCAAATTAATATAATCTAATAATCAAAATGAATTTATTTTCTTGAATCAATCTTAATTTTACAAGTATTTTAGTACACTAATCCTATTAAAAATGGCTTTATAAAGAGTTAAAAATATTGAGGAAAACATAGCAGTAGTTGTACTCATGCTGCGAATAAAAATCATTAAGCCTATTCCACACCTCAAATGTAACATAAC
Organism: Pardosa pseudoannulata; assembly: GCA_032207245.1. NCBI lineage: Eukaryota > Metazoa > Arthropoda > Arachnida > Araneae > Lycosidae > Pardosa > Pardosa pseudoannulata. The sequence goes on from CM063508.1 coordinate 18,859,173, forward strand.
AGTCGGATTGCTAATTTCAGATCAGATCACTTAAGTAATTATTGATAACAATAGAATCGATATCTGTTCTTACACATGATTCAGATTTGAGATGAAAATTTTAGGGAAATAATAATCCTTCCTTTTGTCTGGGTTGGTATGTATTGCAGTGATGGAAATGAAATTATTACAGAGTGAGCATGTTGCTAACTGAAACAATTTCCTTTCTTGGTCACTGATTATTGAAATACAGTTGAAGATAACAATGTCAGTTTTACTGATGGAGATTGTATTTCATTATGTGATTTTAAAGGGTTTACCTAATTTTGAGTAATAAAATTTTGCAAATTAAAAATTAATGCGTTGGTTATTTAACATTATTAAATAAGTATATTTAATAATGAGTATTTTAAGCAGTGGATTGTAGTAAGAATGATTTCATCATAAAGATAAGTTAAAATCAAATTAATATAATCTAATAATCGAAGTGAATTAATTTTCTTTAATCAATCTCAATTTTACAAGTAATTTTAGTATACCATTCCTATTAGAAATGGCCTTATAAAGAATTAATAGTGAGAAAAACATAGCAGTAGTTATACTTATGCTTCGAATAAAAAAAGTCTAATTCGTATTAGATAAAAATTTCAGGGAAATATTAATCCTTCCTTTTGAGTGGGTTGACATGTATTGCAGTAAGGGAAAGGAAATTATTACTTATCACTGAATATTGTAATACAGTTGAAGCTAACAATATGTTGGTTTTTTTGATGGAGATTGTATTTCATTATAACATTTTTCACGGCTTTCCAAATCTTGAATAATAAAATTTTACAAATTAAAAACTAAGGCGTTGAGTACTTAAAATTATTAAATTAGTATATTTAATAATGAATATATTACGCAGTGAATGGTAGGAAAAAATAATTTCATCATAAAGATAACTGAAAATCAAATTAATATAATCTAATAATCGAAATAAATTTATTTTCGAAAATCAATATTAATTTTAAAAGTAATTTAGTACACCATTCCGATTAAAATGGCCTTATAAAGAGTTAAAAGTGGTTAGTGAGGAAAACATAGCAGTAGTTGTACTTATGCTGCGAATAAAAAATATAAAGCCTATTTATTCCACACCTCAAATGTAACACAACAGTCGGATTGAAAATTTCAGATCAGATCACTTAAGCAATTGTTGATAACAACGGAATCGATATCTGTTCTTACGCATGATTCAGATTTGAGCTGAAAATTTTAGGGAAATAATAATCCTTCCTTTCGTCTGGGTAGGTACGTATTGCAGTGATGGAAATGAAATTATTACCGAGGGAGCATGTTGCTAACTGAAACAATTTCCATTCTTGGTCACTGAATATTGGAATACAGTTGAAGATAACAATGTTAGTTTTACTGATGGAGATTGTATTTCATTATATGATTTTACACTGTTTACTAAATTTTGACTAATAAAATTTTATAAATTAATAATTGAGGCGTTGGTTATTTAAAACTATTAAATTAGTATATTTAATAATAAATATTTTAAGCAGGGAATTGTAGTAAGAATAATTTCATCATAAAAATAAATTAAAATCAAATAAATATAATCTAATAATCTGAATGAATTTATTTTCTAAAATCAATCTTAATTTTATAATTTTTTTAGTACACCATTTCTATTAGAAATTGGCCTTATAAAGAGTTAAAAAGAGTGAGAAAAACATAACAGTAGTTATAATTATGCCTCGAATAAAAAATTGTCTAATTCATTTTAGAGGAAAATTTCAGGGAAATATTAATTTTTCTTTTCGACTGGGTTGATATGTATTGCAGTAAGGGAAAGGAAATTATTACTTGATCACTGAATATTGGAATAGAGTTCAAGCTAAAAATATGTTAGTTTTATTAATGGAAATTGTATTTCATTATAAGAGTTTTCACTGCTTACAAAATCTTGAATTATAAATTTTTACAAAATAAAACTTAAGGCGTTGGTAATTTCAAGTTATTAAATTAGTATATTTAATAATGAATATTTTAAGCAGTGAATTGTAGTAAGAATAATTTCATCATAAAGATAAGTTAAAATCAAATTAATATAATCTAATAATCAAAATGAATCTATTTTCTTGAATCAATCTTAATTTTACAAGTATTTTAGTACACCATTCCTATTAGAAATGGCCTTATAAAGAGTTAAAAATGGTTAGTGAGGAATACATAGCAGTAGTTATACTTATGTTTCGAATAAAAAAAGGGTTTATTCCCCATCTCATATGTAGCACCAGAGTCGGTTTGACAATTTCAGATCAGATCATATAAGTAATTGTAGATAACAGTGGAATCGATATCTGTTGTTACCCATGATTTAGATTTGAGGTGAAAATTTCAGGGAAATATCAATCCTTCCTTTCGACTGGGTTGATATGTATTGCAGTAAGGAAAGGAAATTATTACTTCATCACTGAATATTGGAATAGAGTTGAAGCTAACAACATCAGTTTTATTGATGGAGATTGTATTTCATTATCAGATTTTTCACGACTTACTAAACCTTGAATAACAAAATTTTACAAATTTAAAATTAAGGCGTTGGTTATTTAACATTATTAAATTACTATATGTAATAATGAATATTTTAATCAGTGAATTCTAGTAAGAATAATTTCATCATAAAGGTAAGTTAAAATAAAATTAATATAATCTAATAATCGAAATGAATTTATTTTCTAAAATCAATATTAGTTTTAAAAGTAATTTAGTACACCATTCCGATTAAAAATGGCCTTATAAAGAGTTAAAAGTGGTTAGTGAGGAAAACATAGCAGTAGTTGAACTTACGCTTCGAATAAAATACATAAAGTCTATCCCACACCTCAAATGTAACTTTACAGTCGGATTGTCAATTTCAGATCAGATCGCTTAAGTAATTGTTGATAACAATGGAATCGTTTTATGTTCTTACCCATGATTCAGATTTGAGATGAAAATTTTAGAGAAATAATAATACTTCCTTTCGTCTGGGTTGGTATGTATTGCAGTGATGGAAATGAAATTATTACAGAGTGAGCATGCTGCTAACTGAAACAATTTCCATTCTTGGTCACTGAATATTGGAATACAGTTGAAGATAACAATGTCAGTTTTACTGATGGAGATTGTATATTTCATTACATGATTTTACACGCTTTACCACATTTTGACTAGTAAAATTTTACGAATTAAAAATTAAGGAGTTGGTTATTTAACATTATTAAATTGGTATATTTAATAATGAATATTTTAAGTAGTGTATGGTAGTAAGAGTAATTTCATAATAAAGATAATTTAAAATCAAATTAATATAATCTAAATATTTAAATGAATTTATTTTCTTGAATACATCTTAATTTTAAAAGCATTTTGGTACACCATTCCTATTAAAAGGGCCTTATAAAGAGTTAAAAATAGTGAGGAAAACATAGCAGTAGTTATACTTATATTTCGAATAAAAAAAAGGGCTATTCCACATCTCAAATGTAGCACCAGAGTCGGTTTGACAATTTCAGATCAGATGATTTAAGTAATTGTTGATAACAGTGGAATCAATATCTGTCCTTACCCATGATTCAGATTTCAGATGAAAATTTCAGGGAAATATTAATCCTTCCTTTCGACTAGGTTGACATGTATTGCAGTAAGGGAGAAGAAATTATTACTTGATCACTGAATATTGGAATATAGTTGAAGCTAACAATATGTTAGTTTTATTGATGGAGATTGTATTCCATTAAAACATTTTTAAAGGCTTTCCAAACCTTGAATAATAAAATTTTATATAATAAAAATTAAGGCGTTGATTATTTAAAATTATTAAATTAGTATATTTAATAATGAATATATTACGCAGTGAATGGTAGGAAAAATAATTTCATCATAAAGATAAGTTAAAATCAAATTAATATAATCTAATAATCTAAATGAATTTATTTTCTAAAATTAATATTAATTGTCAAAGTAATTTAGTATACCATTCCGATTAAAAATGGCCTTATAAAGAGTTAAAAGTGGTTAGTGAGAAAAACATAGCAGTAGTTGTACTTATGCTTCGAATAAAAAGCATAAAGCCTATCCCACACCTCAAACGTAACATCACAGTCGGATTGCCAATTTCAGATTAGATGATTTAAGTAATTGTAGATAACAGTGGAATCGATATCTGTTGTTACCCATGATTCAGATTTGAGATGAAAATTTCAGGAAAATATTAATCCTTCCTTTCGACTGGGTTGATATGTATTGCAGTAAAGAAAGGAAATTATTACTTGATCACTGAATATTGGAATACAGTTGAAGCTAACAATGTCAGTTTTATCGATGAAGATTGTATTTCATTATAAGATTTTTCACGGTTTACCAAATCTTGAATAATAAAATTTTACAAATTATACGTTAAGGCGTTGGTTATTTAACATTATTAAATTAGTATATTTAATAATGAATATTTTAAGCAATGAATTGTAGTAAGAAAAAGTTCATCATAAAGATAAGTTAAAATAAAATTAATATAATCTAATAATCTAAATGAATTTATTTGCCAAAATCAATCTTAATTTTAAAAGTATTTTAGTTCACCATTCCTATTAAAAATGGCCTTATAAAGAGTTAAAATAGTTAGTGAGGAAAACATAGCAGTAGTTATACATATGCAACGAATAAAAAACATAAAGTCTATTCCACACCTTAAATGTAACACAAAAGTCGGATTGCTAATTTCAGATCAGATCACTTAAGTAATTATTGATAACAATGGAATCGATATATGTTCTTACCCAAGATTCAGATTTCAGATAAAAAAATTTAGGGAAATAATAATCCTTCTGTTGCGTCACGCTCAAACTCCATGAGAGGTAAGTTTCTCTGTTAGGGAATGGCAGTAGTTGTGAGAACCGAAAATGGTTGTTTTTGAATAACGTATGAGAAGAAAATGTATTTTTGTTTTGCGTTGTGTAATGCCATTTTTTCTTAAAATATGTGTTATTGTCATCATTTGCCGTTGTCATCTCTTAACAAGACTGCCCGCATCTATTTTTTCATAGTAAATACTAATAGAAACTACATTTCTGGCGCCCCCGGGTGGGCACTTCTTGTTCTGAAGTTTGATACGGTAAGAAATTTGAATTTCCATTTTGAAGTAATTGATATAGTTATATTCTGAACACTGACATTTATCATTGAATGTACGAACTGATTTAAATAAGATAGTAAAGATTGAAATTATTAAACGGAATAAAACGGCACAGCGCGCTTCCTTTACGAAAGCATATACTAAGTTAGAGACTGCGTTGAGTAATGAAAAAGCTGACGCAGAAGAAATTGAAATGTGTTTACATTTGATTAAGCAAAAGGCGGACTCATTAGAGTTGACGCATAATAATTATTTAGATGCTTTAACAGATGAAACCGAATTCAAAACTGAATTTAATATTGTGGAAGATTATAGAGAAAAGGCTTTGAGAATTGAAATAAAGTCTAAACGAGTGTTAGAGAATATTAAAAGTAAGCTAAGTAATAATGAAAGTTAGTAAATCTGGCGATAATTCTCATTTGACTGTGTACGAGAATCCGTATAAAGCGATTTCCCCCCAACTTCCTGAAGTTGAATTGTACAAATTTGGCGGTGAATTAAGAGACTGGCTAACCTTCTGGAATCAATTTAAAAACATTCACGAAAATAAAAATTTAACCGATTGTGACAAATTTCATTACTTTTATTCAATCCATAAAAATTAAATCAGAAGCTAGAGATCTCGTTGAATCATTTCCTATTACTAATGAGAACTACCCCTTAGCGATAGAAAGCTTAATTGAAAGATATGGCCGAAAAGAATTATTAATAGATTTTTATGTTCGAGAGCTGTTAAAACTTGTTTTAAATAACGCTACTAAAAAAAAACAAGATTCTTTAAGTGGATTGTATAATAAACTTTCTACTCAACTTCGGGCTCTAAGTACCCTTTGTGTCACTACAGATCAATGCGGAGTAATATTATACCCGTTAGTCGAAAGTTCATTACCAACTCATATATTCGAAAGGCAAGGGAAAAACATTGAGTCTGAACAGAGTGTATCACCACTTGATGCAATAATTTCGTTTCTGAAAAGCGAAGTGCAATCGGAAGAGAAAATAAAGTTAACTAGGTCTGACATTTTTCACTATGAGCGCGAACGCAAGAACTTGGCAGAGAGCCAACATCCGCTCTCATCGTCTGCAGAAGTGTTTACTCAAGAATTAAAACAAACATGTGAGTTTTGTTTAAAAGATCATGAATATCGCTTTTGTAAAAAGGCATATTTTATTCCATTAGAAGAAAAGATTGCAATAATTAAAAGGACTGGGTTGTATAGGATATGCTTGGTTAAACGTAATCTTGCTTCTACATGTCGATCTCAAATAACATGTCAATTGTGTTCTAAAAGACATTTGAAATTTATGTGTCCAAATATTGTATATAATAAGTCTGATTCACCGAAACAAGATATAAATGACAAATATATTAATGAAAAAACAGTTGATTCTTTACATTCTCGAGCAACGAATGAAGTTATATTGCAAACTCTTGTTGTAAATGTACATGGCATCAAGAAAGAACGTAAAGCTAGAGTTATTATCGATACGGGGTCACAAAAATCATATATTTTGAGATCTACGGCTGAAGATTTGGGTTTTAATTTGCAGGGGGAAGAAGAATTTTGCCATTCCATGTTTGGCGGAACGAAAACAAATAAGTATAAACACAAGTGTTATAAAATTTTTTTGAGTAAACTTGATGGTAACTATACTTGTAAATTAGATGCTTTAGATCATGATGTAATTTGTAATGACATTTCGAGCATAAAAAATGGCTCTTGGATACATGAATTAAAAAATAAAAATATATTCTTAACCGATACTGAAGAAAACACAGGTCCCATTGATATACTTTTGGGAGCAGACGTTGCTGGTAAAATAATTACTGGTCGAAGAGAAGAGTTAAAGACAGGCTTAGTAGCACTAGAAACTAAATTAGGTTGGACTATAATGGGTAAAGTACCCCGATATACACAGAAAACCGATGCAACTATTAATATTGTAACCATGTTATCTCAAGCAGATGTTTCTGTTTCTTCACTGTGGGATCTGGAACTACCTGGTATACGGGATCCTATTGAGCAAAATTCAAGAGAAGAAACGGGAAAGGCTGTTATGTTTCACTTTCAAGAAACAGTTCGACACAATGAAGATGGAAGATACGAGGTTCATATGCCTTGGAAAGTGGATCATGCGATTCTAACAAACAATTACGAGTTGTGCTTGAAAAGACTTGCATCTACTACCAGAAAGTTGGAAAAAATCGGATTTTGAGAAAAGTATCACGAAGTCTTTAGAGAATGGTTAGAAGAAGGAGTTATTGAGGAAGTTCCTGGGAAAGAGTTACTTGGTACCCATTACCTTCCACACCGACCCGTCATCAAAGAAACATCCACCACGTCTTCTATGAAGATAAGACCGGTTTTTGATGCCTCTGCTAAGATCCATAACCATCCGTCATTAAACGACTGTTTGGAGACTGGAAATAATTTAATCGAAACAATTCCTTCTATTTTGACGAGATTTAGACTGAAGCCAATTGGTGTAATTTCAGACATCAGGAGGGCTTTTCTACAAATATCCTTATGTAAGAATGATCAAGACTTCCTACGATTTCTTTGGTATGACGACGAGGGTAATATACGAACTTTCCGACATGCTCGAGTTGTCTTTGGTGTCACCAGCAGCCCTTTCCTATTAATGGCGGTTATTAATTACCATTTATCAAGAGAATCAATAAAAGAACGTTACTCTGAAGAATTTCTTAAATAATTACAAGATAGTTTTTATGTCGATAATTGCGTAACTAGTGTACAAAATTATGCTGAACTAGAAACATTCGTCGAATCAGCAACTAATGTAATGAAAGAAGGAATGTTTGATCTCAGAGGATGAGAAAGTTCTGTCATTCCTGGATCTTCTGAAACCACAACGTCACCAGTATCAGGATTATATAATACTTTGAAACAATTAGATTGGGCTACAATTGAAAGTGAATTTAGAACCAAAGAAATTTGTTGGAAGTTTAACCCACCCGCCTCTCCATGGTGGGGAGGCTTCTGGGAATGTTTGATTGGAATTTTGAAAGATCTTTTAAGAAAATATCTTGGACGCTCCTGCTTGTCTTACGAGGAATTGCATACTCTCGTCTGCGAGTGCGAATCTATTATGAATAGCAGACCATTAACTTACATATCCGAGGAGCAAGAGCTGAAAACCTTGACTCCCTCTATGTTTCTTCAGGATATTCCTTCATATGATGTCCCCGATTTGGATCAAACCGAAAAGACTAATGTTGTTTTGAGATGGAGATATATTCAGAAGGTTCGTGAAAACTTAAAACAAAGGTTTAGAAGGGAGTATCTGGGTTTCCTTCGATCTTCAGTTTCCAAAAGAGAAGATAAATTAAAGGTAGGTGACATAGTATTAATTGGCTCAGATGATACTAAACGGCTGCATTGGATGCTGGGAAAAGTATTGGAACTCTTCCCAGGGAAAGATGGAATCATCAGACTGGTAAAATTACGAACTGAAAAGGGAAACATACTAAAACCAATCCAACGATTGTACCCTTTGGAATTGAAACCAAAAGACGTGCAAATCGTATTAGAAACTCAGAAGGTTCCGGAGATGAAAAATAAACATCCTGATCTTAACACTGACTCGACTGAAACTGTTCCCGTGACTCGCTCAGGACAAGAAATAAAACCAGTTAAAAGAATGGATTTATAAACTTTCCAAACAAACTTTTGAACTTTCTAATTTGAACTTTAAAATATTGATTTGAATTTATATACCAGTATTTAGAAATATTCGTATTGTATTTGTATTTTTTATATCATTAATTTTATATTTACTGTTTTGAGTTCGCATTACCAAACTCAAGGTGGGGATAATGTTGCGTCACGCTCAAACTCCATGAGAGGTAAGTTTCTCTGTTAGGGAATGGCAGTAGTTGTGAGAACCGAAAATGGTTGTTTTTGAATAACGTATGAGAAGAAAATGTATTTTTGTTTGGCGTTGTGTAATGCCGTTTTTTCTTAAAATATATGTGTTATTGTCATCATTTGCCGTTGTCATCTCTTAACAAGACTGCCCACATCTATTTTTTCATAGTAAATACTAATAGAAACTACACCTTCCTTTCGTCTTTGTTGGTATGTATTGCAGTGATGGAAATGAAATTATTACAGAGTGAGCCTGTTTCTAACTGAAACAATTTCCATTCTTGGTCACTGAATATTGGAATACAGTTGAAGATAACAATGTTAGTTTTACTGATGGAGATTGTATTTCATTATATGATTTTTCACGGTTTACCAAATTTTGACAAATAAAATTTTACAAATTAAAAATTAAAACGTTTGTTATTTAACATTATTAAATTAGTATATTTAATAATGAGTATTTTAAGCAGTGTATGGTAGTAAGAATAATTTCACAATAAAGATAATTTAAAATGAAATTAATATAATCTAATAATCTAAATGAATTTATTTTCTGAAATCAATCGTAATTTTATAAGTATTTTAGTACACCATTTCTATAAGAAATGGCCTTATAAAGAATTAAAAGTAGTGAGAAAAACATAGCAGTAATTATACTTATGCTTCGAATAAAAAAAAAGTGAAATTATAATAAAGGAGGAGTTTAAAATTCATATAATCTAAAATTTTGAAAGAATATGTTTTTTTAAGAATATTAATAGAAAAATTATTTCATTACATTATTGCTAGTTAAAATGGCTTTATAAAGAGTTGAAACAGTTAGTAAGGAAAAAATTATAATAAATTGCTATACTTTATGATTCGAATTAAAAAAAAAACAACCTAAAAGCTTATTCTCCATCCTGAATGGAACACCAGATTCAGATCGTGAATTAGAGATCCAACCCCTTACATAATTACTACTATCCCTTTAATCGATTTCTGTGTATCAATTCAGATCTGAGAATATTTTAAGGAAGTAATAATCCTCCCTTTCGACTGCAATGATCTACAGGACAGTAATGTGAAGGATAATATTAGAATGTAGGCATGTTGTTAATTGGAATATTTTCCGTTCTTGATCATTGAAGATTGGACTAAGTTGAATCTAACAATATATCCATTTTATTGGTAGAGATGTACTTTATTATACGATTGTTCGAGCCTTAATGCATCTTCACAGATTTAGTATAGCTCTAATACTAAATTTAATAATATTTCAAAAATTAATTATATAATCGTCGTTTACATAATATATATATATATATATATATATATATATATATATATATATATATATATATATATATATATATATATATATATATAATATATTTATATATATGTATATTATATATATATATATATGTATATTATATATATATATATATATATATATATATATATATATATATATGTATATATATATATATATACATATATATATATATATATATATATATATATATATATATATATATATATATATATATATATATATATATATATATATATATATATATATATATATATATATATATATATATATATATATATATATATATATATATATATATATATATATATATATATATATATATATATATATATATATATGTGTGTGTGTGTGTGTAATCCATCAAAATAATACCTGCCAGTCACAATCATTATCCTGGCCTTATTGTTTTTATTTGCTTGGGCTACTGGACAAGGAGAAGCTTAATAATAACGAGCAATAATAACTTATGATGCAGTTTGACCACATTGATGAGAACGCCACAAGTCTAAATAAAATTTTATTTTAGAGCTGCTAAAAGAGACATCTTTACTAGTAAACGACAGACAAGAGAAAGACGCAAAAATCACTCTGAGGTGCACACAAGAACAGAGGTGCTCCCAAGAGCGAAGACAGAAAGAATTTTCCCAAGGGACAAGAAATTTATTCAGAGAATTAAACTCTTAAGATGAGGGAAAACGCGGAGGCATTTCGCGGCGACAGCTGGAACACGTGTTGAAGTGACAGAAAATTTACATGTATAGGACAGAAAGCTTTGGGAAATGTATCGAAAGAATTTTAAGTTGAGAAAGCTCTTTTGATTAAGGCATTTAGAGGCTGGGTAAAAGTTTTTTAGGAATTAGAATGGGAGAGAGGAGGTTTTTAAGGAAATATTTAAAGTTGAATAATTTTGATATATATTATATATATATACATACATATATATATATATATATATACATATATATATATATATATATACATATATATATATATATATATATATATATAAATATATATATATATATATATACATATATATATATATATATATATATATATTATATATATATATATATATAATATATATATATATATATATATATATATATATATATATATATATATATATATATATATATATATATATATATATATATATATATATAATATATATATATATATATATATATATATATATACATATATTCATATACATATACATATACATATATACATATATACATATATATATATATATATGTATATATATACATATATATATATACATATATGTATACATACATATATACATATTTATATACATATACATATATATACATATATATTTACATACACATACATATATATATATATATATATATATATATATATATATATATATATATATATAAAGAAGTTAAAATCAAATAGATCTATTCTAATAATTTAAATTAATTATTTTTACTTTGGAACAATTTTAATTCAAAATGTAATACAGTACACCATTGCTACGAAAAATTTCTTTAGAAAGTGTTAAAAGTTTTACTGAAGAAAACGTAGTTATAAATTTGTATATTTAAGCTTCAAATAAAAAGAAGCAGTTTATTCCACATCCCAAATGGAACACCAGAGTCGGATTTCCAATTCAAGATCAAATCACTGAGGTAATTGTTAATATCGATTTCTGTTCTTACACGTGAATTCAGGTTTTTGATGAAAATTTAGGGACATAATAATCTTCCCTTTCGACTGAATTGGTTTGTTCTGCAGTAATCTGACGGAGATTATTGGAATGCAGGCAATTAATAATTTCCCTATCTTGATCACTGAAGTTTGGAATACAGTTGATGTTAACAATGTGTCAGTTTATTGGTGAAAATTTTATTTTATTATATAATTGTTTACGATTTACAACATTTTCAGTAATTATATTTCACAAATTAAAATTTCGGTTCCTTAAAATTATTAAATAATCCATAATTTGCCCATAGGGTAGTAGTAAGAATAATTCTATCATAAAAAGAAGTAGAAATCGAAAGTACAGTCGAACTTTGATAACTCGAAGTCCCAGGGGACCCCCAAAAATATTCGACTTCTCCGAAGTTCGAGTTATCGAAGTTACCTACTATTCCTCTCAACTGGCACTTCAGGTAGGTCGACATGGTTTAAATGCTTTTATATGTGCCATAATACTATAGTTGTACGCATTTCAATTTTTAAATAGCCTGTGTAAACAAGAGAAGAATGGGTTCAACAGGTTTATTAAAACTCAAGAAATATTTTGCCTCATAACATATTAATTAGTATACATACCATTAGTATAAATCTCATTTCAAAAAAGCAGTTATTTTTAAGGTTGGTGGCATTCACAAAGTCACCTAATTTTTAAAAACAGTTAAATAGGGTGTTCTCTGTACCTTCGGTGGTCTCCAGGTATTGTTGTAAGATATAAATAGCGTCCTATGCTTGCTCGTGACCTTCGAGAACGAAGGTTTTCGCAGATCATGTTTGAACTGGCATTCGAAGTTTTGAACAGAATTGTGTTTTTTACTGGGGAAATCTATCACAAAAACTTCGACTTAGACGATGTTCACTTCGAGTTATCGAGACAATTTTTTAAAGAAAAGTATAGAAAAGATTCGGGACTTGATTAAAAGTTCGACTTATAGGAAGTCGAGTTATAGAAGTTCGACTGTATATATAACATAACTACCTAAATGAATTTATTTTCTTAATCAATCTCAATTCAAAAAGTATCATTAGTATACCATTGCTAAGAAAAATCACTTTATAAAATGTTAAAATGTCTACTAAAGGAAACATAGTAATTTCTATACTTCTTCAAATGAAAAAGAAAATAACTTATTCTACATCCCAAATAGAACACTAGAATTGTGGAGCCGAGGCAGCTCAGTCGGCAAAGGCAAAGATCTCTTAACTGAGGGATTGCTGGTTCGGAACACGAGCCGGCCTAAGATCCGCAGTGTTCGGTAAAGGTAACTGGGGCACGTTAAATAGGTTCTTGTTCACAATGTCCTCCCTGTTCTCAATCAATACCTCTAGGGGGTTGTCCAAGCGTATTTGTCTTCAGCTTGGTCCGTGCTTCAAAATTGCGAGGACCCACTCAAACGTAAGTCCTACTTTCACCCTTCAGGTGCTCGTTGAAACAAAAGCCGCACCCCTTAGCCTTAAAGATTAGCCTAGGGCTCATATCGAGCTTGGTTTGACCAAGTGACATGAAACAACAACAGCACTAGAGCTGTAATTCCAGATCTAATCCCTAACGAAAAATAAGAATATCTGTGGAATATCACTGTGGTCAGATTTCTGTGCTCATGCATGAATTCAGATCCACAATTTAGGGAAATTTAGGGAAATCATAATCCTCTCTTCCGACTGGGTTGCTTTGTATTGCAATCATGTGGAGGAGATTATTGGAATGCGTTCATGCTGTTAATTGAAAAAAATAATCTTTTTGATATTTAAAATTTAGAATACCATCGGAAGCAAACAATATGTCAATTTTATTGATGGAAATTCTATTCATATTTATCGAAGTATTTTATGCTATACATAATCTGTACTTTATATATACTTATTCCTCATACTAAATAGAACACTACAGTTGGATGCCCAATTCCAGATCCAATCAGTTAGATAATTGTTGATATCAGTAGAATCGATATCTGAGCTTATGCATGACTTCAGATCTGAGATGAAAATTTTAGGGGAATAATAATACTCGATTTAAACTAGATCGGCCTGTGCTTTAGTAATATGGAGGAGATAATAGAAATGCTGGTATGCTGTTAATTGAAATAATTTCCATTCTTGTTCCTCGAAAATTTGGTTTATTTGGCGCTTTGTAGGCAGAAATAGTGGCGTTGAAAAAGATAATGGAAATTCATCAAAGGATTAAAAATTATAATTCTTAAGCTACCAATTAGCTCCAAATTATTAAATAATATGATTGGAGTTAAAATTACTTAACTGGGTCGAAATATCATTATATACACTCATACTACATATATATATATATATATATATATATATATATATATATATATATATATAACTATATATATGTGTGTGTACATATATATATATATATATATATATATATATGTGTGTGTGTGTGTGTGTATGTGTGTATACATAAATATATATGAAGAGATTATATGTGTTTATGATAGCAATTGTATATATATCTGGAATGTAAAATAAATTAGACAAAAGAGATAATCTAGAATAATTCACAAATGCACTGTTCAAAAACATAAAATGTTAGGTTTTGAAGAAAGTACAATGATAAAAATAAATTCTTTTTATTTCATATAAAAAAAACAAATTACCTTACTGTAAAGTAAGCATGAAACAACGAAATTTCACTTCTCTATTCCTGATCTAATCACTTAGGAAATTATTAATAGCAGCGAAGTCGATTTCTGGGTATTCGCATGCATGCAGATCCTAAAAAAAATAAGGGAAATAATAATTCTGCCATTCCAATTCAATTGGTTTGTACTGCAGCAGGCATGAGGAGATAATTGAAGAGCACGCATGCTGTTATTTGAAATAATTTTCATTTTTAATCTGTAAAATGAAAAATAGATCAGCAGTTCGAACTAATGTAGCCCGTTCTAGTGATTAAAACATTATATTATTATTATAGAATTGTTTAGTGCTTGCGAGCACTTCGCCAATTATATTGAGAAAACATCGTTTACATGTCTAATTTTGTCAATTTAAAAAATGGTATTTTTAGATTAAAGAACTAACGTTAATGGTATTAATGCTTGAATGATTGCAGTAAATAAAAATAATTAAGAATTTTTGTTTCTTAGAAGATGTAATATATACATATACAGATGTCAGAGAAATCGATTTCTGTTAGTTAACGTGAAAGCAGATCTAAATGAAATCTTCAGGGAAAGAATAACTCTTCCTTTCAGTAATTGATTGGTTATTGCTGCTGTAATGGAAATAAGATTATTGAAGTGTGGCCATGCTGATTATTTAAATAATTTCTATTATTTATTATTAGAAATTGAAACAAAGAACCGTGGTTGGAGCTAATAATGTGTCAGTTTTGGAGACAGTTTTGGTAATACTGTAGGATTAGTATGGCTCGCCAAGACTTATAATTACTAATTATATCATTAAAACATTGGTCAAATGTATAATTATCTCAGTTTCGAATAATAATTTTATTAGATTATTGAAGGCTATTTATTTAAAGGAACCATTTCTAAGAGTACTAATGTTTGAATAAAGCAAAAAAAAATTCAGAACTTTTATTTATTACAAGAATTCATACATTCATACAAACATATCAATGAAATCGATTTCTTTTCCTTCACGGGCACGCAGATCTAAATGAAAATTTCAGGGAAATAATTATCCGGAAATAGATTGGTCTGTGCTGCAGAAATGGATAGGAGATTATATATATATACAATCTTATTAATTGTGTCCTATTAAATTAAAGGAACCGTTTCAAAGTCACAGAGATCACTCTGATTGGACAGAGGTGAACCCAAGAGCGAAGACAGGAAGAATTGGTAAAAAAAATTGGTAAGAATTTAACTGTAAGACCAGTAAAAACTCGGAGCCATTATCCGGCGACAGCTGGGAAACGTGCTGAATAGACAGAAAGTTTAAATTTTTAGGATAGAAAGCTTTGGGAAGAATGTTAAGTGGAAAACACTCCTTTGATTAAACTATTTAGAGGCTGGGAAAAAGATATAAAGGAGATAGAATGGGAGAGAGGAGGATTTTATGTAAATATTAAAGTTAAATAAATTTGATATATTACACACACACACATATATATGTATACATACATACATACGTACATATATGTATATATATATATATATATATATATATATATATATATATATATATATATATATATATATATATATATATATATATATATATATATATATATATATATATATATATATATATATATATATATATATATATATATATATATATATATATAGTCTTATCATTGTGTCCTAATAAATTAAAGGAACCGTTTCTAAGTGTACTAATGTTTGAAGAAGCAAGAACAATTAAGAACTTTAATTTTTTGCAAAAATTCATACATTTATACATTTATACATTTAAATATATCAATGAAATAGATTTCTTATCCTTCACGTGCATGCAGATCTAAATGAAAACTGCAGGGAAATAATAATTCCTCCTTCCGGAAATAAATTGGTCTGTGGTGCAGAAATGGAGAGGAGATTATCCAATCACCAGTTAAATATCTAATTATCTCACTTTTAAATAGCAGTCTTACAAGATTAAACAGGATATTACAGTGTCCGTTTCTAAGATTACTAAGGTTGGATTAAAGAAAAAATATTGTAATAGTTTTTATTTCTTGCAAATAATAATACATTCATGCAGAGGTAATAGTTAAATCGTTCAAGTTCTTTTCATTTACGTTAATGTAGATCTAAATGAAAAGTCCAGAAAATAATAACCATCCTTTTCAGAAATACACGGATCTGTGTTGCAGTAATGGGCAGGAGATTATCGAAATGTGGGTATGTTGTTAATTGAAATGGCTTCCATTCTTAATCATTAAAATTTGGAACTTATCACAATAGTTAAAGCTAATAATCCGGCAATTTTGCTGATTGAGAAGATATATTATTATAGCATTGTTCAGTAATCGTTAGGGCTTAGATATAAAGATTTCGCGAATTATATTATTAAAACATTAATTAGACGTCCAGTTATCACAAATTTTAATAATAATCTCATTAAGTTTATGCAGATGTTTAAATTAAAGGAACTATTTTTAAGAGTACTAATGTTTCAATATTTGGAATAAGCAACAAGAAAAAAAACAACAATACAGATACCTTTAAAATCAATTTCTGTTCGCTCACGAGAATGCAGATCTAAATGAAAATTTCAGGGAAATAATAATCCTCCCTTTCAGAAATAGATTGGTCTGTTCTGCAGTAATGGAAAGGGTATTATCGAAATGCGGGCATGCTGTTAATTGAAATTATTTCCCTTCTTGATCATTACAATTCCAAACATAGAGCAGCAGTTGGAGCTAATAATGGGGCAGCTTTGGTGCTCGAGAAGTTATAGATTTGTTAGGGGATCACTGAGACTTAAATAATAAGATTTCACCATTTATATTACTTAAAAATAGATGGCATAAAAATGACATAGATTGACATAAAATAAAATGACAATAGATTGACATAATATAAAATGACAATAGATTGACGTAAATGACATAAAATGAATAGAATTGTTAGGGGATCAGTTAGACTTAAATAATAAGATTTCACAATTTATATTACTTAAAAATAGATGATATAAAATTACATAGATTGAAATTAAATGAAATGACAATAGATTGACATAAATGACATAAAATCAATAGATTTGTTAGGGGATCAGTTAGACTTAAGTCATAAGATTTAACAATTTATATTACTTAAAAATAGATGGCATAAAAATGACATAGATTGACATAAAATGAAATGACAATAGATTGACATAAATGGTATAAATTAAGTAGATTTGTTAGGGGATCAGTTAGACTTAAATAATAAGATTTCGCAATTTATATTGCATAAAAATAGGTGATATAAAATGACATAGATTGACATAAAATGAAATGATAATAGATTAACATAAAATGAAATGACAACATATTGACATAAATGACATAAAATGAATAGATTTGTTAGGGGATCAGTTTGACTTAAATAATAAGATTTCACAATTCATATTACTTAAAAATAGATGGAATAAAGATGACATAGATTGACATAAAATAAAATGACAATAGATTGACATAAATGACATAAAATGAATAGAATTGTTAGGGGATCAGTTAGACTTAAGTAACAAGATTTCACAATTTATTTTACTTAAAAATAGATGACATAAAATGACACACGGTATGTAATATATAATGGTTGTTTATTATAACCCAGGTGCCAAATTATCCTTACATAGCTATTTTGATTTTTTTTGGAATATTTTTACTATTGTTGTAACTGAAATTCAACTTTTTAAAGATTATTGCATAATAGATACGCTTTTATCATAAAAACGATTAATTTCACATTAAATTGTTAAATAATTTCATCTATGTAACAGCTTATTTTTATCACAAATCGTTTCTTACACATCAGAATGTAATTCTAAGATTAAAGAAGACAATGGTAATTGTACTCTTCTTTGAATAATTTTAATCAAGAAAATATGCACTTATGCTTTCATAAATACATACAAGTTCGAAAAATTCTTCAGGTTTGATTACGTAATTTTAAATTACCCTTAGGTTACGGGTCAAGAATAAAGCAAAATAAGCCCACCATTGTTTTTACGGAAAACTTCTTTAAAAGGTTTACCTAAAGTAGAGGAAATTCTGTTACAAAAATCATATAAAAAATACAATTTTTTTTGTCTTGAGTAACGGGGGGGTGTGTAATATTCTATTCTATTTTTCATGTAAAAGATGTAAACAAACCAGAGACATGTCTTGTTTAATTGATTTAGTTGATAGATGTAATATGCCAGTATACATCAAAATTACAGCATTTACCTATCGAATGCAATAGTCAATAGAAATACTCTTATTTAAGTCATTGTAATAATTATATCAATTAGAGAATAATTAATAGTAAAATAATCTTTTTTTTATTAATTATATTTTATAATTGAAAGACAAATTTTGAGTTTTCAGTCAAAGTTTTTAACTGATTAAAATATCTTTATTTCTTGAAGAGGAGTAATTAAGATAACTTTTTTATATTCTTTTAAACTGCATAATTATATTACTCTATTACTAAATTCTATAAGTTTTCCCACTAAATTTGAATTTATTTTTGGGAGTAAAAACTTTTATTTTATTTGTAATCAAATTTGTAATTAGCTTAAAGCCAATATTTAAAATAATTTTATTAAATTAGAGCACTTTTCTTAAGAGATTTCTGGCAAACTGTCCTTAAAAGACACAAACGTATTACTCAAATGAAATCTCTATGATGGGCCCTGTTTATCATTTTCATTACTGAGTTTTACTAGATTACTAGATAATGTTAGATTAATAAAACCTGCTGACATACTTTAGGTATTACATTTATTTCTATTGTGGGAAAATACCAGATTGAAAACGGGACAGAAAAAATGTTAATATAGTAACTCTATTGAAAACGTTTTCCCATTAAATTTGATTTTACTTTTGGGTGTACCAATTTTTATTTTATTTCTAATGAAGTTTTTAATTAGATTTAAGTCAACATTTTAGATAGTTTTCTTAAAGTAGAGCACTTGAAGTCTTAAGAGATTTCTTGTAAATATTTTATGACTCAATATTAATCCAAATTTAAACTTTTATACTCTGAATGTAATGTCATATATAACAAAAAAATGCTGTTTAACTCTATATATTTTCGATATAATTTATGCAGTAGAAAAAAAAAAAATTGGAAAAGATTTTTAATTTAGTATCGAAATTTAAATGCTAAATTTTTAGAACACAGAAAAAACTGATCGAATATATAAAATTCCAAATATCTCGAAAACGGTGTCTTTAAAAATAACGAAAAAAAAATGCTGTCTTAGACTCTGTATATTTCGATATAATTACTGTTTTAAAACAGGATTAAGATTTTTAAAAATCCTCCGTAGCATATATATTAATGCGAATTTTTCAGAACACAGAAAATTGATTGAATATATAAAATTGCAAAGATCTCGAAAACGGTGCG
This sequence comes from Pardosa pseudoannulata, assembly GCA_032207245.1. NCBI lineage: Eukaryota > Metazoa > Arthropoda > Arachnida > Araneae > Lycosidae > Pardosa > Pardosa pseudoannulata. Next base: position 18,879,297 of record CM063508.1, read on the forward strand.
CCCTAGGTGAAAAATAACGAAAAATTTTTATTATATATTTTCGATATAATTACTGTATTATCAAGGAATTAAAGATTTTAAAAATCCTCCGTAGCATAAATATTAACCTGCGAATTTTTAACACAGGAAAGTGATTGAATATAAAAAATTGCAAATATCTCGAAAACGGTCTGTCCTAGGTGAAAAATAACGAAAAAAATCTGTCTTGAACTCTGTATAGTTTTCGATATAATTAATGTATTATCAAAAAAGGAATTGGAAAAGATTTTAAAAATACTCCGTAGTATCGAAATACTAACCTGCAAATTTTTCAGAACACAGAAAATTTGATTGAATATATAAAATTGCAAATATCTCGAAAACTGTGAGCCCTAGGTGAAAAATAACGAAAAATTTGCTGTCTTAGGAACTCTATTTAGTTTTTCATAAATTACTGTATTATCAAAACAGAATTGGAAAATATTTTAAAAATTTAGCATCGAATTAACCTGCGAATTTTTAACACAGGAAATTGATTGAATATATAAAATTGCAAATATTTCGAAAATTCTCCTTTAGATGAAAAATAACGAAACATCTGTCTTAGGAACTCTATTATTTTGATGGACACAATATTGAGTTTTACTAGATCAATGAAACCTGCTGACATACTTTAGTTATTACATTTATTTTTGTTGTGGGAAAATTTCAGATTGAAACATTGATGTAAAAGTGTAAATTAGTAACTCTATTGTATATGATTTTCCATCAAATTTGATTTTGTTTTCGGGAGTAACAATTTTTATTTTATTTGTAATTAAATTTTGAATTAGATTTAAGTCAATATTTTAAATAGTTTACTTAAAGTAGAGCACTTGAAGTCTTAAGAGATTTCTTGTAAATTCTCTTTAGATGACTCAAATATTTTCTCCAAATGAAAACTCTTTGATGAGCTCTGTTTATAATTTTCAATATTGAGTTTTACTAAATCAATAAAACCTACTGACATACTTTAGTTCTTACATTTATTTCTGTTTCGGGAAAATTCCAGATTAAAACATTGCTGTAAAAATGTAAATTAGGAACTCTATTGTATAAGATTTTCCATCAAATTTGATTTTGTTTTCGGGAGTAACAATTTTTATTTTATTTGTAATTAAATTTTGAATTAGATTTAAGTCAATATTTTAAATAGTTTACTTAAAGTAGAGCACTTGAAGTCTTAAGAGATTTCTTGTAAATTCTCTTTAGATGACTCAAATATTTTCTCCAAATGAAAACTCTTTGATGAGCTCTGTTTATAATTTTCAATATTGAGTTTTACTAAATCAATAAAACCTGCTGACATACTTTAGTTATTACATTTATTTTTGTTGTGGGAAAATTTCAGATTGAAACATTGATGTAAAAGTGTAAATTAGTAACTCTATTGTATAAGTTTTTTCATTAAATTTGAATTTGTTTCCTTGCTTAAAAATTTTCATTTTATTTTTAATCAATTTTTTAATTAGATTTAAGTCAACATTTTAGATAGTTTTCATAAAGTAGAGCCCTTAAAGTCTTAAAAGATTTCTTGTAAATTCTCCTTAGATGACTCAAATATTTAATCCAAATTTAATCTCTTTGATGGACTCTATTTATAATTTTTAATATTGAGTTTCACTAAATAAAATAAAACCTGCTGCGATACTACAGTTATTACACTTATTTCTGTTGTGGGAAATTTCCAGGTTAAAACATTGCTGTAAAAATATAAATTAGTAATTCTATAAGTGTTTCCTTTAAATTTGATTTTTCTTTCGGGCGTAACAATTTTTTTATTTGTAATTAAATTTTTGATTAGATTTAAGTCAACATATTAAATAGTTTTCTTAAAGTAGAGCATTGAAATCTTAAGAGATTTCTTGTAAATTCTCCTTAGATGACTCAAATATTTTCTCCAAATGTAAACTCTTTTATGAGCTCTATTTATAATTTTCAATACAGCGTTTTACTAAATTAATAAAACCTGCTGACATACTTTGGTTATTAAATGTATTTTTAATGTAGAAAAATTACACAATAAATCATTGCTGTAAAAATGATAATAGAATAATTCTTTATCTTAGAAAATGGAACTTTAAACCATTGCTTCTTACAATTTATTTAAGGATGTTTCCTATTTTAAGTTTTAATTGACTTGAATATTTCTTGTAATTATTTATTGCTACATCTTCGAAATGTTTTTCCAAAAACATGAGAGATCTACATTATTGAGTGTTTCACATCTAGAAATTTTTCCTGACAGTCAGAACTGTTCATTATATTGTTACGAATTTGTTTAGTGAACCGTAAATTTAACATGGGACTCTATGGATATCTCGCCAAATTAGCGCGATACTGGCTCGTTGGCGACAGTTTTTGCAACCTATTTTTGTCGCCGAGTTCGTCGCCAAATATCACCAAGTGTCGCCAAATGTTGCCAAGTGTGACCATACGTGACTTCCGGTACCGGTTTCTGCAATATTCATTTCTTCTATATAAATGAGAAACGAGGAGATAAAATTCTATTGCTTTGTTTTAAAATCTTTTTGCATTCAGGTTTCAATTTTTATTCAATTATTTAAGCAGCTATTTACTTCTTAATGAAATCCTATTATTTACAGCGAGATTCTATTTTTTTCTTGCCAGTTGAATTCAGTATCTGTGCTTGCACAGCTCCATATCTGTTTTTCTCTGCTTCTTGTTCATTTTTGTTCCAAAAATAAAAATAAATAAATAAATAAATAAAAATAAAACTAAATGATTATTTAAGTAATTGTCCTTGCAACCTAAACATGTTGTTTGCATATACTCCTTAGTGTACTGCAAATTTCTTTAAGATTTATTGTTACTTTTGTATCACGTCGAAACTATGTATCCCTGTTCCATCCCCTATTATTCTTTTAATTTATGTTATGCCAACTCATTTCATAGTTTCCAACATCAATCTAAATAGTATTCCATTAGAGGGCTAGGCCAGGAAGTGCTGTTTCCAACTCTTCGGGCTTCTGTGAGCTAAACGAGGAGAATCGTTAAGTAGATTTCTCAATGTGAAGAATACGCACGGTGTGTTGTGTTTTACCGATGATTCCGTTTAGTTTGATGAGGAAAGAGGTACGTGCATTGTGCTCGAGTTGTTCCGCAATGATTTTGTAAGCTTGGTACAATTGTGCAGTACCTTAACCTTAATGCCTTTCTGACATAGTATTTTCCAACTGATTGGCAATAAATTATTGTTTTTTCGTGCTGTTTTACTTAAAGTCTATTCAATCCCCGAACCCAGCGTTAAATTTCGTAACAAAATATTTTTTGATTTTAGTTTATTTATAGTTGCTGTTTGTACTTATTCAATTGTCGACAAAATACAATTGTATTTTGTCGACAAGCGGCAAGTTGCCTAAATTAAAGAAAATTCATAGGGAAATAGTGCATATTTTTAACAGTATGTTAATCATTGTAATATTTATTGCTACTGTAGCCTTATGCGTAAACCTTACTAACTCACGAGGTATATATATTGTGAAAGAATAACAGTATCATTTAAAAATTAATTATACCACTGAAACTATTAATTTTAATCTCTAAAATGTCGTCATTGTCTCGGTATTTGATTTATCTTTATTAAAATTTTACAGTTTTACATTTTTATTCGTCATGTTAAAATTCTAAAAATTACGATTTACAAAAATAATAAAAAGTTTCCTTTTCCTACACAAGATACATACAAGGGTCACTCTGAAATTTTTGAGATACAACTAGGTTTTTAAAGTTATACTTACAAAATTTTAGATGCGTTCAAAGTCGTCTCCTGCAGCATCAATGCACTTTTGTTGATGAACTTTCCACAGATTAAATGCCTCAAGCCATTCATTTCTTGGAATGGATGAAAAAAAGCATTTATAGCCCCATCACTCTCTTATTCTGAATGAAAACTACGTCCACGTAAGTTTTGTTTTAGATCAAAGAATAACCAAAAGTCACACATAGCTAGATCTTGTGAATACGGCTGATGTTTTATGACTTTAATCCGGGTGTATGTGAAGATGCATTGTCATGGTGAAGCATTAGTCCCCTAACATTCACTTCTTGTAGAATTTGTGCTAGACATTTAGTTTTATACCAGTTTGATTTACTGTCTTTCGTCCTTCCAACTTGATAGCTTTGACCAAACCCGTACTTCTGAAGTAAACGGCATACATCATATTTTTTCAGTTCGCGTGATCTTTTCACGATTGTTGGTGTGGGATCATCTTTAAAGTCCCATACTTTGCTTTCTTGACGTGTTGGAATATCAAAAAATGGTATGTACGTTGCATCACCAGTTACAAATTTAGAAATGATGCTGTTTGCCACCATCATTTAGCAATTGAAGAGTTTCTTTTCTGATTCTAACACGCTTCCCTTTTTGGTGCTCAGATTATGAGAGACACAACGACAAACTGCTTTTTTATATGTAATTCTTCATTAATAATTTTGTGTATGGCTGCGGATCTAATGTTAAGTTCCTCCTGTATAATTTGATAAGTACAGGGTTTATAATCCATTAACATTTTTCGTATGCCGACGGCGGCCTTCCTGTATGTTCCTCATCCTGAAGAAAATTACGGCCTCTGTTAAATTCTTTCACCCTCCGAGTGGAACACATCTAGAAAAACATTCTCCACAATACGTTAATGTCAGTGGCCAAAGAGTTCTATGATTTTTACCTTCACTCTTTGTCGACTAGAATGGAATATGGAAAACCCAACCTCGTTATTGCCCCTTTACTTCCGGTTATATATTGATATATAAATAGATATTATAGATTGTTAATTTTTAATACACATAAAGCTCGTCAAGTCTCGAATATTATATCATAAGAAATAATGCATTCTAAAAGTACAAATAAAAATATTCTTTGAGAAACTTATTTATATTTTTTACGAAAGTCATCCAAGATATTTAAGGGGTGCAATTACAGATACATCTGTTACCGCAAACGAAATACTTCGAAATAGAGATTTACGAAGCCATGAAAAGCTATTAGCGTCTTTGTGTTTCAGAGGGTCACCTGACCCTCCTACCTCAAAACTCCATGGGGGAAAGCACTGGCAAAAATGTACATTACATTCATTTTCGGTGCATTTTTGGAGGTCGAAAATTGTACGTTTTGAAGTCATCAACGGTTTGGCGGAATTGTACGTGCGTACCGCTTAGAGGGTTAAACCGGCTGAGTAGAGCAGCACGAGCTGGAGATTCTTCCCCAAATGCCAATTTCAACCATTGAAAGCTTTCTTATTGATTAAATCCTTCTTTAAAATACTAAAAATCATAGCGCGAAAATGTTCTCGCGTCAATTCCATTTTCTCTTTTGTTTAAAATTTATTTTAGAATAAATAAGTTGAAGTAAGTCAGTAAAAAATAGTTTACTGTGTTAAAATACTTTGTACTTTAAAATTAAACCGTTATTTTCATTTTGTAAATTCTCATCTGCTCGTATCTCAAAAATTTACGAGTAACCCTCGTATTGTCCTTGTTAACAAGATTTTTAACCAATGATAGAGAAATGCACAACGATCTTTTTCAGTTTTACACTCATAAGTCTGTAGAGGTTTTCATCATATTGCTTCTTTAAGGAAATCCTTTCCTCTTAAACAGGGCATGGTCGAAATATTCCCTATTGAGGACCAGGCGAAATAAATTTCAAGTGTAACAAGAAATGTTCATAGGGCTCACTTATCTTCAACAAAAAATTCCTCTCAACTAGCCTCTGAAAAAAAGTATAATATTATAAAAATTTTTATTGATTTGCAAAATAGTTTTAACTTTGTTTTCTCTAAAGTTATCTAAGTATATTTTCACTTATTTAATGAAGCTTTGCAGTTATTTTCATTACCTCCGTTAAAAAAATTGTTAAACTAAGTTTTAAAACTAAATTGTTAAACTTTCCGAGCTATTTCATCGTAAATATTCTACACATGTGACTAAAAATGGAGTAAAAATATTTTCTTTTATATATTTGGATAAAAATAGAACCAGAAAAATCATAAAATAGCAAATTTTATCTTAGTGTATATAACTAAAACATAAATTAAATCTTAATAAAATTTTGAAAGTTCTGTTGATTTATTTTATGGAACTTCTTGTGCAAAAGTTAGTATTGCACAATATGTCATCAAATGGGTATTGAGAAGATGTATACTTATTTTATATGCATATATTTCATGTTATGCTTTATGTCTTAGGACAGCTTACTTTAGGTACTTGTACTGTATTTTTATGTAAATAAGAATTGAATTTTTATATTAATATTTTCTCCGAAAGACGCATTAGGGTTTGTTTACAGGGATGATCTATTTTACTTAAGAATATGTAATTTTTATGTAAGAGATTCACATTTACACAGAAAGTGTCATCTTTATTTAGACGGTCAACCAATATCAATTTAACAAATACATTTCCAAAACTACGAAAACAAAATACAAATTTCTGTTTCCATTCTCCTAAATGAAATTTTTAAACTGTCAATGGAGTTTCATCTACAGTGGTATATGAAAAAATTACGCCATCAGCTAAAGCAGGGATGGGCAAATACTTTTAAGCACGGGCGAAAATGAAATTTTCAAATGTCTCCCGGGACGGAGGACTATACCGCGTACACTGTGCTCACTCGAATGTTTTGGGTGGAGTTTTTTCCCTGCCCAAGAAATTATTTTGACAAAAACACTATAAGTATCATTTTAAAGCATTTGGACAGAGAAATTTGACAGTTAGTAAAAGATAATAGTAATAATAAATTGTCTTACTTAGGTGTATATGCGAACAATTTGTGTCCAGTAAAATATGTCACGTAATTTTTAAAGAAATATGATCCATTTTATTAAAATAAGGGTAATTAAATAAATCAGTTAACGAAAGATTTTATTTTGATATTTATTTATATCTTAACGATACAAATTATTTTATTTGGTCATAGTTATTACATTTTGTAAATATAATAGCAAATAGAATTATAAAAAGAAAAGACAAACATCGAACGTTAAAATAGAATAGTTTTAGTTAATGCGAAACGTGAAATCTGGAATGTTCATTTCATATTATTTCTTCAAATTTATAAATCACTTGTAGCAATCTTAATACCGAGTGTAGATTTTTTTAATTTGTGATCGATATTTATTTTTCGTAAATTAAATTTTTTAAGATACAGTAAGCATTATAATTGCTTTATTCTGAGCTAAATTTAGAAAAATCAGTAAGACCAAAATGTTATCATCACTAAAGCAATAATTATGACCAAATTAGCATTGTATTTTCCTTCTAACGTTTATTAATTTTAAAATAATATATATTAAAGATTTATTCGCAGGAGGAAGTTTCATTAAATTTCTAATTTCATGTAGACTCCATAAGTTCAGCGGAGGAATGTTTATTTTTGTCCTCATGAGACTAAAAATAAAGAAGCAATGGAGACTAGTCATTAAAATTTTCAATTCCATGGGATCCATAAATAAAGAAAATTCAGGGAGGATTAGTCATTAAATTGTTAATTCTCATTCTCGAAATAAAGAGATTTAAAGGAATATTTATTAAAATTAATTCCTCATGTAAAATAAAAATTCAGCAGGAGGAAGTAGTTTTCATTAAAATTTGTAATTCCTCATGTATACTCCAGAAATAAAGAAGATTCAGCAGGAGGAACTAGTTTTCATTAAAATTTTCTAATTCCTCGTGTAGACTCCAGAAATAAAGAAGATTCAGCAGGAGGAATTAGTTTTCATTAAAATTTGTAATTCCTCATGTAGACTCCAGAAATAAAGAAGATTCAGCAGGAGGAATTAGTTTTCATTAAAATTTGTAATTCCTCATGTAGACTCCTCTTATACGTGCGACTGGCCTCGACGCTCCTCTCGTTCTTCACCTCTACAGTTACCAACCATAGTGCACCAAGATGAGTTTTAATCTACGTTAGATCTACTTGTCTTTCCTTAGTGGAATCCTATTGAAAAACCATTATAGTCCTGTCTGGTATTGTGTTATTTCTCTGGTAATGGTGTTGACTGTGGAATTAGGAGTTTTCTATGGGGAACTAGGATTCGAGTAAAACATAAAAAGGTTTGTACCTGAAAAAGAAACCCATAGAAAAGACAATAAAAAAATATATTACTTAAGTGGGTGACGTATAGTGGTAATACACGTTATGGCTTTAACCCAATATTTAATATATAAATTGAATTTGGCTTTTCGCCAACTTAAGTTTAAAATTAAAAAAAAAAACACACAATAGGCATTAAAAATAAAAGAGAGAAGTTACTGAATTACTGGATTTTATTGACATTAATATAAATTTTTAAAAACTAATAGAAGACGATTGAACTTTTTTTTAAGATAAAATTAATATATAAAAAAAGAGAAAACAAAAATGGACAAAAAATAAGCCGATTATGGTGGATGAAACTCTGAGTTCCTCTTCACGTTATGGTTTCCAGGTCTCTCTATCTCTTCCATCCTATCTGTTCGGATGAGAACCGTCAGTCTGGGAAGCAAGTCAAGTCTTTGTGCAAGATCAAGTCTAACTGAAGAGTATCTCGAGTATGCAGGGTTGAAACGGCTGGCAACCACTGATGGCTGGAATTCTCGTTAATATTCCAATGGCCTGGTGGCACGGTAGAATATCGCCAAGCGCAGGACTAAAACACACCAATGTGTGGAGCGGGGATATGTCATATCATGAAAAGGGCGAAATTATAAAACTACTGCAATGCAGCGCTCGCTAAGGATAACACCAAGTAACGCTCCTGGTATGTGTGATGTCATCTGATTGAATATCCAGAGCGGCTTATGCAAAAAAAAAAAAAAAAATAGGTTTTTCGACTCACCAACGTAATAATTGGGAGCATGGCAGGACAGATAGAAACAGGGAATTTTTAAGGGAAGCTTATAGAATTAAATGTAAACTAAATGGAACATAATTAAAATTAAGGAAATGGAACGTTATGACATCCTGAATACATAGACGTACTACACTTCAAAATAAGGCAGCTCTATTTTTGATTCTTCATTAAAGAAATGATTCAACTAACGGTTTTTAAATAATTTATTGAATAAAAATGAATAGAAATTTAAAATGATGAAAATTATTTGAAAGTATAATGTCGAAAAAATAAAAATATTAGCGAATATATATGACATATCAGCAATTTATTCCAAATCTATTCAGAACTCAATGCTTGTAAAATATTTAAAAAATAGTGAAATATATTTCAATTTATTTTAAATCTCAAAATGTATAAGAAATTGTAGTGAATAATTCAACAGCCTTAAGGTAGACTGTATTGGAGTATGACCTAATGAAAAATTGATGTTTTTGTTAAGACATAATTTTTATGTTGTTTTTCTGTTTCTAAATGATTTCTATACATATAAAAAATCACTTAACGCGTCATTAAAGACTACTTTTAAAAATATTGAATTTACGCATTTGCATCTAAATATTTATTCCAGTTTGCAAAAATAATTTTAATATTATAATTTCCACTATAACACGACGATATTTTAACTGAAAAGCATATTATGTTATTTGAAGTGCATTATTTTCTTATCGGAACAGATGCATCATAGACGCCGGTCCCGTCCGCCATGTATTTTTTTTGGCGACCAACAGAAAAACGCGTGATTTGAAAAATCGCCAAGTAGAAAAACATGGCGGCGGTGCGTGTTTTCTGAAAGATCACAAAAAAAAAAACATGGCGGCGGTCACATGGCGGCATATTTGAAACACAACATTAACAAAACTAAACTTTAAAAGGCAAAACAGATTAGCAATTTAAAGCATTATTAAAATAAAATTAGCATAATAATCATCATTTTTACGTTATTTAAAAAATAAATAACAGATTAGTAATATTGATGATATGTATCAACAGAATAAATACAATATATAGCATTTTAAGCACTAATATTATGAAAATTTCAAAACAAGAAATTACCCCCCGTCAAACTTGTAATAAAAGAAATGAAAAATAAACAATAACACTTTTTAACACTTTCAAAAACAAAATAACTTCACCCGTCATAACTAAATTAACTAAATCCCAGAAAATGATAAAAAGGAAAACAAAATGTTCCAAACCAAAGCATCTTGTTTGGTTTAGAATATTTTGATACTTTTTAACAATTTCAAAACCGAAATAACTTCAACCGTCATAACTAAATTAACTAAATCCCAGAAAATGATAAGAACAAAGACAAAATGTTCCAAACCAAAACATCTTATTTGATTTAGAATAAAAATAGTAAGAACCGAAATAATTACACCCACCATAACTAAAATACTAAATCAACAAAAATGATAAGAACAAATAAAAAAGATACAACCTGATATAGGCGAATGTAAACGAAAAGAGCAGCAAGACGCAAATTTCTGGTATTCATAACTAAATTACTTACCTAACCTAGGGGACACCTTACCACTCCGCGTCTGGAACAAAAAGAACAGCTAAGAACATTAAGAATAGCAAATTTTCATATAGTGCCAGGTAATGACGTCAAAAATCACTTGCACCAATAGGATGCAAGAATATATCGGAGCTTTCATATCCCCCCCACCAAAGTTAGGGTATATACAGCAACCCAGTCATCGCCCCATAAAATTGCCAAGTTTGCCCATAAAATCGCCAATATCATACATAAAATTTTTTTAAATAAAACTTAATGATTTTAAAGTAATAGTATATTTTTCTGTGAATTATCCAAGATTCCAAAGATTTGTTTATCCAGATATGATTCCACAATACGTGATCCCGAATGATACGAACAACGAAATTTTACCTTAAATATACGACTATTGTGAAGCATGACAAAATTTCAGCCAAAGATTCAAAGTTCCTTTTGAGAGTTTGAACTGGTTTCAACCTCTCTTCTAGCCTCCACACTATGGCCAATTGTTCACCACTTCCTGATGGTGACCTTGGTTGATTATTTAAGATTTGCATTCACACACTGGGCCACTAAATGAGCCGAGCATGTGGATTCGTTAATATGGTCAAGTGCGCACTTCCGTTGCTCATCTGGCTGCTTTTGATCTTTGGAGAAAACGTCTCAGTCATCCTCAGCCAAGGTAATTTTATCGTCTGCCTCCGTCGACCACGATAAACCATACCCC
>CM063508.1:18895436-18912936 GCA_032207245.1 Pardosa pseudoannulata
TACTTCAATTTTCTAATCATTTTAATTTTTTCTTAAATGTCTGATATATTTAATGCTTTACATTTGCAGAAAATGTTTTTTATCTTTAATAAATATAATTTTAAAATTATAATTGTGAAAATAAAAATATATATAATTAATATAGTTATATATATTTTTATTTGCACAAATATATTTAATTGTGCAAAAATATTATTTCTAATGTATATATTTAAAACAATTTCTTGCAGTGAAGTTAATTTTATTGTTCCCATTATGTGAACCTATTTTCAGGTATAGATTACTTTATATAAAAATATACTATTTCATAGGACAAAACTATAGATCTATGCGCTATAAAAATTTCGTAAAAAATTCATTGTAAAAGAAGAAAATTTTACTTTATGACAAATAAAGGAAAAAGCTGTTAGGATGAAGATTTTAAGTGTCAAAATATTCTACGTCCTCTTAAACACCAAATAAATTAACTCCGAAAGACCATGGTTAAATTTAACATAGTGTTTGAGGGTTTACATATTATTTTATAACTTTTAAATATATGCCTATTTCCGGGAGTTATATTTATTAATTTGTGTGAATTAATCCAGGTGTTAAATTTAAAAACTATTCCATAAATGATTCAGTTTACAAGTAGAAGTGATCCTTGGAGCATTTTAAAATTATTTAACATTTTTCGACTATATCGATTATACTTTTGCTGTATTTAAAGCTTCAAAACCAATTACATTTGTTTTTCAAAAAAATTCTTAATATTCATAATTATGCAACTTAGTTTTCCTCAAATATTGTGTAAACTAAGAATTTAAATTTTTGTTTACTGAAACAAATTGCCGGAGAAAGGTTGAGAAGAATTTTCCCGAAATTAATTAGGCTTGATTTTTAGGGGAAAATATGCCGTGTAAATAAATAAGGTTTAAAAATAATTCTCTCTCTTTTTCAGAATTTATTTGTAAAGGAGTTATAACAAAACAGTTTAATAACAACAGTTTATTAGCGAAGAAAAAATAATGAATTGACGTCAGTTTATTCAGAATAATTTTCCTTAAAACAAATAAATAAATGGGAAAATTTAATAATGATGAAAGATAATTGGTTATAAATGCGAAAGCAATATTCTTTAATGTAGTTTTTTTACTGCGTCTATCCTTTGGTAATACACTGAATAAATTATTTAATTAATTGAGAAAACAAAATGTAAGTGACTATACGTTTTGAAAGGAAAAAAAAAAGTTTAATTTGATTTTCTTTTAATATTTCTTTCTAAGAAATATTACATACTATAAAACCTTGATTATTTCTTTTCGTTCTTGTTTATTATATTACTGATACAGACAGTAAAGTTTGTTAAAATTCCAGATATTTATATTTAGTTTTATGTCTTATTCTTAATATGTATATGTAGTAAAATTAATTTTCAACATTTTAAATTTTAAAATATTTCATGTATTAAATTGGAAATATAATTAAATATTTTTATGTCAGTATCCAAATATTTCAAAGAGAACGAAAGTATATAAAATTATTTTCATCACTGTCCTGTTGGTAAATATGCTTAAAACTCTAAAATGCTTTTCATCATATTTTATAATTTACTAGCAAGGGTAACAGTGCATCGCTACGGTGAACTTAATATATTACTTTTAAACAAAATTTTTTTTCCTGAAAACTTCTTCACAGTTCAGTTCGAGTCACTGGCATATTTATATATTTCTTTCATAAGTGTATTATAACATTATTCAGTTTTTATAATCAAATTTGTGTCTTATATTAAATTTGCTCAAACTTTTTTATGGTAAAATATAAGTTTAACCCTAAATTACATTACTATATTACTACTGTACGTTGACTAGCAAAGTTAGCAGATCTTGATATATTACGTGGTAGAATAGAAAGCAGAGATTTTGACAGCAACAGTGCTAACTTTGTTAGTATTAATAAATGTTTTCCAAAATTAAGGAAATTTATGACAAATCACATCGTTTTGTATGAAAAAAAACACATTCATATTGACAACCTATGAATATAAAGATAACTATATAAAATGATAGGTTTTTATTTGTCCATGATCGCTTAAAATACTTGCATAGGATTACGTCATATTGTTAGAAATATTGCTTCTTTCACTTAGTTATGATGCGATAAATTATAAAAAGTTAATAGTTTTAGTTTAACCGGGAAAATAATGCTTGGAATAATGACATGAAACGTCGGAAAAGGGGGAAGGAATGGATTTCGAAACTTAAAAATTTTTAAAAACCTTCCTAGGGATATACCTAATAATATACCAAATTTTCACGGTGATTAGAAGTATGTTTTTGAGTTTATTGAGTACAGACAGACAGACACAAATACGTTTATATATATATATATATATAGATTATTATTTATGTGCCCAATAGCTTACACCTTAATTTTAGTCTTCATGAAATAGGGTGTACTTATATAAGTGTAATCCTATAAACTTCTAAATAAAATACTTATGGTTTTGTTATATTATATTTTTGAAACTACACTGTAAGAAACTGATTGTACCGTTGTATATTACGCTGAACCGCTGTATGAAGAAATGCGTATAAAATGTACCAAAGCATGAGAAACAATCAAAGAAATTGATTTTGATTATTTTAATTATAAAATTACAAGTACTTAAAAAGATATTAATTAAAATGTACTATTTAGTTGTATTCAGTGTATTATACAGTTAAATTATATGTTAATAGGCTACGATTTATAGTTATTTTAAGATATGGTATTATTTATCGAGATTTGTTTTGTATATTTACAACATTTTTAGTTTCTATGTAGTCCACTGATATGTTTTAATTGAAGCTATCGTAATGTAGAGAAAATTTTTAGCAAATTAGTTCTACTCATGCAAACATGTCAACAATAATAAATAGAAATGTACCAACAATATTTCGATCCTTCATCCAATATTTTTATCTCAAATGAAACAAGCAATAAGCAACAGTAGAAAGAGCGAAACGCAGAATGTCAATTGAAGTTAGAGCGAAGAGATTTTGAAGGTTTTAGTTGCTTGGTTCGAGTATTGAAAGATAAAATACTAGAAAATTAATATAATGTATAATAAAAATGTTGAATAATAAAACCTTTTTATAAATATAATCAGATATTTTCATTTTTTACTTATAGTGTATATTTACAATGCTTTCTGAATGTTATATGTACGAGGAGCATCCAGAATGTAAATTTCCCGATGTTTTCCCCTTTAAAGTAAACGTAATTAGCCATCTCAATTGTGCCTACGTAAGAGATCTATGACGTATTAATCATATAACAGCTGGACAATTCGAGATATGTGCCAGTAGCGGGGTAGTAGTGGTCCGAAATGGAAACTCTTAATTCCTTCTCCCGCCGCCTGCAAATTTCGGTAGGTGATCTTGAATGCACAAAGCATTGTGCCAATTTAAATTCATCGTCACATCTGTCAGGTTTATGAGGAGAAACGGACACCCAAACACAAAATTAAATGCTGAGGAGCAACACTGTCATTTCTGTTACGGTATCACGATGACGGCGACGAGTACCTCGACAGGATCTTCACGGGTAAGATAAATTCTCACACTGACCCATCCGAAGACATACAGTCACTGAAAATCAAGTCGCCACGACAATAACCACAACAGTAAGGATACTGCAGCTGACCTACGAGAAGTTCCGTCTTGGCTGAAGGATTAATGTGGTCAACCCCAGTAAGGAATAAGCTCTACAGAGGCAAGTTCGGGACTACCAGGGAAGACGAAGAATAAAGATCACTCAGGTGAACCCCGGGCTCGTGACAACCGTGTATACCTAAAGGAGGTATACCTCTCATTTAGCACTACCCGGGAGGCACGTACGGCTTGAACCTTGTGGTCGCAGATAGGAGAAACGTTGAAGGGTAATGAGAATTGGACCCCTGAAACCAAGAAGCAGTCAATGGATTGGCATCATAGTGGATCTTGGGTCAGGATCAAATTCCAACAAACACTGTCGGTACGGAAAGGGATGGTCACAGTGTTCTGGGACAGAAAGGCTTGTTCCATTCACAGGCTGCAGAGCTCTACGACAGAGGTATACAAAAGTTGATCCTACAATACAGCAAGTGTCTCAATTCTAGTGGTGTCTATGTTGAAAAACAGTTGAAACATTGCTGTACTTGTTGCGGATAAATATGTCCGAGAAAGTATCTTATTTTTTTCTTTTAAATGGGGAAAGTTACTTTCTGGATACACCTCGTATTTGTCCATGCTTAAAATTGACTCACTTTCGTAGAGATAGTTCTATAAGAAACATCCTTAAACCTAGTGTTAATAATAGAGTGTTGGTTGAAGTATTCACCAAGTACTGCTATACTCTCTGTTCACTATTGAGATGACAACCAGGACGGGTCAGAGTTAGTTATCACTCACTTCTCGTATAGGACATGTTTTCGTAGGGTTCCTTTTCAGCCAACTGTTAAATATCTCTTCGTTACTTTACTAATGCGTATTGTTGTACAAAGTGACAATCTCATGCAAACTGATCAAAAAGAGGAAATCAATTCACCTTAAAATCCTGAGATTACGTGAACTAAGGTGGAACAGCAGTATCGAACATACATTATTCTTTTTTATACATAGATTATTCAAAACCATTACCATCTCTTTAGAGGTGCTGTATGGTGATAATTTTGGTTTATGAACGAAAACGTTCATTCACATAAGACCGCTAATGTATCGGACATACTAGAATGTGAAAATGGTGGATATATGGAATGGCTTTCTGTCTAGATTCAAATCCTACAGAGATCACCTGGAAAGCTGATGTCAGATGTGTTTCTCGAAGATATCCTCACCTGAACCCCGAGATCAGTAAGAACTGAAAAAAGCTTAAAAGAAGAGCGAGTGTTAAACCCAAAGAAATCTTTAATAGTTCAACAGACAGCATCAGTAACTATTTAATTGAGAGTCTGATATATTTTATCTTTTCGTCAGGTAAAAAATTTAATTTTTTGACTTTACATTATTTTCATACATTATTTTTTCTGATGTGGGAAAATCTAAAGTGTGGGATTACCTTCAGAAGGCTACTTCTATTACGTACATGACCTGTTTATTTTCTTAAATTCTTTCCTGTCACTATTTAAAAATGTATTTTTCCTTAGTAGTTTTCAACCACTGTATGTAGGGTGTATGGATCAGTAATACAATATCAGAATCTAAAAGGATGTGATAACACTGATTTTAAAAATGTGACACTTACGTCGAAATCATGCTGAACACAGTGTTTCTCATATGAAGTTTTAATTAAACTTATAAGTAGTTAAATTATTCAAGACTGATAACCTATCTAATAATATTTTAAAACTAACATTGGTGAACTGACACGCCGATGATTTTCCTCATGGAAGACTTATTACCTTGGTGGCATATTCAGTATGGTGTGTTGTATTCATTTAATTGTAACCAAAACGTACTTAACGCATAAAACTGAGGTATTAAGTTATATAAAATTAGATATACTTTATTTTTAGCTTCAGGCTTTTCCGTCTTTTTTGCTATGCGAGGGTTAATGAGACTAAAACGTACTGCTTTAATGGTATTTCGAATGACCACGAAAGTCCATATCTACAATGGTATTCAAAAACACGAAATGTGGTACAAAAGTGCAGCACAATACGCATTTGGCAAACAGTTATGGATAGTATTCATTATGTTTCTTATTGCCCGTGTATTCATTATAAACCCCATACGCATATTGATCCTAGTCTACACTTCACTTAAACTATGAAATATAAACAATTAAGTTTATACTGGCGCATACAGAAACTATGTCATCGAGCGCAGAGGCCAAATGGTCAAAGCACAAGATCCAGACCCGAAGTTTGTGGGTTGGATGATAGTCATGGCGATTGATCCAAAGTATGGGTTTTTAATTTAAAAATGTTATTTATTGTTGCCTTATGCTCTGGAACATTTTAGATATTTCTTCATTATACAAATTAGTTATTTCTCGAATATACTATTCTGGTATAAAAGCTGATACCCACTAGTTGTTGGCAACTTTTCGATCTTGTACAGTTGCGAGTTGTTACTTTTCTTCTATAAATTCATCTGTTAGGCTAAACGGTGTGTTCATTCGAATATTCGTGACAATACTAATAATGACATAAAAAAGATCTATTACCTTTTGGAACCAATAACCAACATATAGAGTGTTAAGTTAACATAGAAGAGTGGTATAAAGAAATAGGAGTATTATAAAGGATCTAACAAAAATTAATTTGATGTAAGACAATTTCTTAATTACGATACCATCAACAATCAACTCCTATCCTGATACAGGTCTTGTCAACACTGTGGAAAATTTTAACCATTAAACTAAGTCAGTGAACAATTGAATACACGCTCAAGAACTCTCAGTATACTGACACTGTATTTATACATGAAATTCTTTTCAGTCAGCTTAATTTCTTCAAATTTAAGATTTATTAATTTTTTAATTATGTTTTTCCTTTAAAAGAAAGAAGATATAACATATGGGATCAAAAGATTTGTATAACGAAGTATGCGCGGTATTGAGCAGTATAAAATTGGTTATGGCTCTAGATGCACATGTGTTCACTATAAAACAAATTCGAATATGGAGCAAACTCACATGCGAATCAATAGAAAACCTATAAAAGGTTTAGCTGGTTTCCTCTTTTACTACAAATAAAAAATAGCTGTTCTTCGAGAATTTAAAAAAAAACCTATCTTCTAAACTAAACGGGTGGCAATGAGTATTTTACCCCTTTGCTGCTACTGTGGTTACTCGATAAAGAATGAATCTGGCTGCTTCCAGGTTAGGTTTTCAGGACAGTCCTTAGAGATTAATATTAGGAGACTGGAAATTTTCCGTGAAATGATAATAAACATGATACACATATTTTTGTAGTGTGGATAAAATTGCAGGATACATTAAACAAATTCTTGAATAATACGTAGGTTTAACCAAATAATAATTAACAATCGGTCTAGAGGTAAGCCTGGAAGTAGCTTATTCTTCCTATTTCGAGGTTAGGTTTTCAGGAGAATATTTAAAATTAGTATTGTATTTGGAAAATGCAAATTTGTCCATAACGTGATGTCCATAACGTTGCATAAACGTTATACACATATTTTTGTAGCACAATTAGAATGCAGAATATATTAAACACATTTTTGAAAGATACGTAGACTTAACCAAATAATAATTGACAACCCGGAAGTAGCTTATTCTCTCTACTTCCAGGTTAGGTTTTCAAAACAATCCTAAAAAATGAATATTATAATTAGATTGAAAATATTATATTATGATTTTGTGGTGAAATGATACATATACGATCGTGATACACATATTTTTGTAGCGTGCATAAAATGTAAACGATATTAAACAAATTATTTAAAAAACATGAAAGCTTAAACAATAATTAACAATCCGGAAGTAGCAGAGTCTGGATACATACGGTTTAATTCCCAGAAAAGTCCTTAAAAATTGATTTTATTAAATAATTCTACATTTTTCCCTGGAATGATGCACGTACTAGCATAGCACTTATATTTTCGAAGCTTGAATAAAATGCAGAAAATATTACACAAATTCTTGAAAGACGCGTAGGCTTAACCAAACAATAAACTTCATATCTGTTACGTAAAGATCGTAGTCTGTCAAACAGAAATGAAAAATAGTCTGGGGATATTACTGTATTGATTAAAAGAACTATCTCGCTTTAATCTTAATATGTTTGCCAAACTGAAATAAGACGTAATATTGTAACGAAAGTATATCAACAAAACAGGCCATTAGGCTTCTATTCCCCGTGGAAATAACTATTTGGAAAGCGCATGTAATATAACTTGACATGGACATGTCATTAATTCCCATTTCGGACTAATAATGTTGTTTCTGTTAGATCTAATTGACACATTGATTTGAATTAAAACAAAGAATGTAAGTAATCTGGGATATGAGACTGTTCAGTTCATCTGAAAATGTTCTTGTAATTTTATATATTCATGGCATTCATCGTTGTACATATGTTGGTTTTTTTACTTTCAAATATAACATGGTTAATAGAAATTAAAAAAAAAATTTAATATGAATGGGACAAGTGACAGTAGATTTTTATACGGCAAAAATACTTCCTCAGAATGTAACGTTTAAACTCTCTCTCTCTCTCTCACACACACACACACACACACACACATATATATATATATATATATATATATATATATATATATATATATATATATATATATATATATATATATATATATATATATATATATATATATATATATATATATATATATATATATATACATATATATATATATGTGTATGTGTGTGTGTGTGTAGTGATTGAGTGTTAAGGCGAATGGAATAATTAGTCCTTCTTAGTAAAAATATTTCTTTATTTGGCATAGACTTTCTGTTTCAGACATCGCTTGAGCCCTTTTCATTTATTCGTGGCGAAACTAAACAGGGAAAGGTGTAGACTGCTCCATGTCCAAGCGTCAACTGAACTTCTCGCTTGATTAGTCATCATCTTCCTGTGAAATATCTCTACGCTTGACCGCACGACTCCAAAAGGTTACTCAAGCGTGGGTCTTTTTCATTTATTTTATTATTATAAAAGAGTTCCCTTTTTAAAATGGTATATAACTCACGTAACTTCCAACTACCCCTTTTTTAGACAACTCTTCCAATACTTACAACTCTACTACAACTCTTCCAATACTTTCAATTATTTCATTTCTCCTCTTACATTCGAATAACCTTCTTGGCGAATGCCAAATCACCAAATAATATTTTTGTTCGTACAGCTTTCTCGTACACATACAAACACACACATTTGTGTGTTTGTGAGTAATGCCAGAAATACGGACGAACTTCATTATTTAATTCGAAACGGAATTTTCTCTAAACAATACATTAAATTCATTCATAAGCTATGTTTGGGAATGAGATAGCAAGAACCATGAATTGGCTCATAAATTTTGTACAACTCAATATGCCAAATTATCCCTTTAAGTACCGTAATTTCGTACGTAGAGTCTGCAGATTATCTGATTATAAAAAGCAAATTTTTTCAGCCTCGGACTATCTGCCGATGCGAACTATCTTCAGGTTTAGTAGCAATTAAAGCAATTTTAAATTGTGTCTTGGATTACGGAAAAATTGTATGATTTATGAAAATTTTAAATACAAATTTGCGGCCGTGGACTATACGACGGTGCAGACTATACTTGCAAAATCACGGTACTATATTTTAACTGGCCTTGAAAGAAAAATGTTTTCTGCTTCTTTTTGTGTACGAACTGTCAAGTACTATCAATACAAAGCTACAACATTCTTGTTAAAGATGAAAATAATGTGAATGTTTACTTTTTAATGTTTAAGCCATACAAGGAATTTTTACCTTTGAACTGTCCCCATACGAGACAATGAATGTTGTGATATACACTAGGTATAAAGTTTTGAATTTCATACATCTAACTGAAAAATACAATTAAATCTAACACTCTAATGCACGCCGTATTTTTTTAGATACTATTAAAGGATTTTTATGTTTTCTTCTGTTTATTTATTTGTTTTCTTTGATTTTAGTTTTTCTGCTCTTTCTTAACATTAATAATCGAATCGGAGAATCTGTAAAGCCAGTAAAATACATATTCGGTAAAATTATACCGAACTATAGAATGATTCCCTGAAGCATTCTTTTGCTAAATACACTTTTTCAATTAAGAGTAAAAGACTTTTTCATTTAAAAAAAATCTGTGGCTTTAAAGAAAATTTTTGGTTTTAATGAGAAATCAATGAAAAAAAGGAGATAATTACAGACGCAATGCAGAAGTTCATTAATGCATAGCGTATCTTTTTAGGTATTGCTAAAATAGCTTATAGAATTTTTAGAGTTTCTTACAAGGAGTTTTTCTTCTGAGAGTAGGTAGCAGCAAACTTTTAAACAATCCACAAAATTTGCAATTGTATTATTTGCAATTTTATTCTATTATTTATAAATTTTCCATTTTGAACAGCACTGCATGATTTTTCGAGCAATGGACATACGTTTGCTTTTTCGGCATGTACATAGACTGATATCATAACAAATTGCTTTATCTATTAAAAAATTTCATTTTACAGTACTTACTTTACGTGTAATACCAAATAAACGTTTTTAACGTAGTTTTTCCTTTTTTATAAATCGCATTCTACGACCTTTAAACTGATAGCTGATCACTAACTTGACGTAATGTAGTTTCAGAGCTGTTTAAACTTCATATATACTTTATTCTATGCCCTCTATAATAATTTAAATTAATGTATGCATCGATATGTAATCGTCAGAAATGAATCGGGTATTAAAGGTTTAAAAAGCTAGACAAAATTATTTCCGTCTTAGTATATAGTTCATTATGTATCACATATGAAATACAGGCTCATAAAGCATTATATGTGTATATCATATATGATGTATCATACAGACTAAGGCTTAAGAAAAAATAAATGCTTTGTTTTTTTCTTGATTATCTGCCTGATTTTATCATTGCTCTTTCTTGATTTAACATTCATGAGTTTCCTATATTATATATAATATGAAATAATCGGAGTGTTACATATCTAAATATATATGTATATTTTATGTATTAAATATTATCTGAATTATACTCCCCAATTTTCCTTAATATTACTTCCTATCTAATAATTCTTATTGCAGTCCTATTTTTCCACAGCAAAAGTCATTTATTTCTCCTCCGACATGAAATACGCGATTTACATTTTATATGTATTCTTTCACGGATTTCTTAATAGTAAAAAAATGTAAAAGGAAACTACCATTATAGACTTTTCATACCTTGCAAATTACCAGATATACAAACATATTTTTTAAACATAGATCTAACAAATTATTATCTTGAGAATATTATCTTTGTGAAAAATCAGGTTAAAGTTTTAAATTTGTTTAAAGTAAACAGCTGACATATTTTTATTCATATCATCCCTTAAAATTGGAATTTATTTAGTTATTTTTAAAATGTTCAGAAAATTTCTCTTCACATATATTTTTTTCTGAAAAACCAATATTTTTTGTCGATTTTACAGTCGTATGACACACTAAAATATCTTACGATATTTTTCAATCGTCGATAGCAGGCATGATGCACCCTTTCAAGAATTTTCAAGCGGGCAGCTAAACTTATAAATTTTGCAACCGGATATAACATTATTGTAGCATCACAAATGATTATTTGAAAGAGGATATAGTGCTTTAATAGCAGTTAGCCTAACGATTAAAATAAACCTGCAGTTTTCAAAGAGTCCGGCTAATAATTTAGAATTATTGGTTTGTAGCATCAAAAACAGCGAAATAGTCAATAATTGCTGATATTTGTGGTTTTTGCTTATGCAGTATATATACATACGGTGAAGAACCAAAACATTATACCACTCCTACATTTTGCAATGAACTCGCCTGCATGACGTGGAAGGTATGTGATCAGATGGAAGTGGTATTTACCTGCTGCTGGAGAGTAATTCTTTCACTTACTTCTGTGTGTGATGGGAAAGGCTGCGGATGTAAGCGATTTTGATAGATCAGATGAATCCCAGTTTGTTAAATTTGTCACATAAAAGTTAATTTTTCTGTGTCCTTGTCGGTAATTTTAATTGCCGGAGATATTCCCACAGACGTTAACCAAGTGTTAAGTGCTTTTTTACATATAATTTCGTGCTAGTTGACCCTTCAGTTTGTCCTGTCCTTATGATGAAGTGGGAACCCGTCCTTGAACGTTATGTTAATAAAGGTCTTTAGCTTAAACGGTGTCATTTTTATAAGCTATGATTGCAACCACCCATCGGGAAGTCTGTCTTATTATATGCATATACTACTAAATAGATTTTTATATCAAATAGTAAATTTTTGGAATACTTAACTCTATCTCCTCCCTAGCATACACTATAAAAAACACTATTTGAGTCTAATGTAGATTTATTCTTATGATATTCTTATGATACGTAGATTTATTCTATTAATATGGTGAATGCAACTGTTTGTTCTTCTAAAAGATAAATGTTTATAAGCAGGCTTTAAAAATTGTTTAAAAAATTAGTTTTGTATATATAGAATAAATATGTTTTTCAGTTTTCTAGCATGTCACATTAATAGTTCTATATCGGTATGTTTGATCAGAATTTTACTATTTTTCAAATTAGGAATTTTAAGTTTCAAATTAGGAGTTTTAAGAAACAATGTGATTCCAAATGTATTCTGTGAAAGAAAAATTGTTTGGATTTTCTACTTGAAATTATTAGAAATGCATTCCGTTTAGTAGATTTTTGAAAGATGGAACATTTTATTCTGTTCATTATATATTTTGTGTCTCAAAGGAGTATTTTAGTTTCTCCGAATATAATTTTTTAATTGTTGTTTACGAATCACATGATTTATTGTTTATAATCTACCAGCCATTTAAAAAAAAGATAAATGTCATAACTACTAAAGATCATATTGTTTTTTTCAATCAAAACCTTTAGTTGCACCTAAATGCACACAAAATGAAAACTCAAAAGCGACAAAAGAAAGTTCATTTTTAGAATGAACTCTATCGAAAATTAAATCGAAATTGGTTGACAGAACGTTTGTTTCACGTGAATTGTTAAAATTGTTGGACTTACAATACTTTTTAAGCATCATTTGGGTATTTGCATTTTAATAATATTTTAAAGTGAATAATTGTTCTTAACAAGAAGGGTGTGCTGCTTTTTAATAAAAAGAGAGATTTGTTTAAATGAAAAAAACATATTCTGAACTGTATTTTTCCCTAACGCAGCTGGCAATACAGGCACTATATGCATTAATGCCAATACAAGGTACTAGACTGTCACCCATTTAGCACCACCAGAGTAGTATGTGTAGCTTAAGCTATGCTTCGGACTCGAGTAACATTATCCCTTCTGAGTCCACGTAATTTAGAAGCATGTACCAAGCAGTAGACACCAAACTTGATCTGCCACCTCCAGAGGTACTGTTTGAGAACTTGTAGGACATTGTGACCACTAAAGTAATTTACGTGTCCCAGTCGCCTTTAACGAACACGGTGGACTCTTAAGCCGGCTGGAACCCTGAACCCGCAACCTGTCAGTTACGAGGTCGCTGCCTTTGACTGAACTACCATGGCTCTATTCTAAAATATAAGGACACAGGTTTAAATTGCGTTTTATTTTGCACACCACTTAGCAGTGATAGAAGATATTTTCATCGATTTTTGATATATATTTAAGTTGTCAACGCTTTCCCACTTAAATATTTACTATTTAAGTATTTTTTTAAAATATATTATAATTATTTTATTTTTGAAATGTCTTCAGCCAATGTAATGCAACTTAAACACAGCGTAAAAGAACGTATTGAACAGTAAGATTTTTATTGTTATAGTACAGTGGACTCCTCTTACTGTGATCAGTTTGGGACACCGTGATTTTGATAGCAATAACCGATTGATAACAATAAACTATATGCAAAATTAGATAAATTTATACCCCACTCTCCAAATTCAAAGTGTGAAGTCACTTCAAAGTTTGTTAGAAATTCAAACACTAAATTTCAAAGCAAAATGGAAAAACACATATTTATGTACTGTATATTGTCCTTTAAAACATAAGAATTGTATACATAATTTAAAAAATTGATCAATTGAATCAATAATTAATTCAACAATTAATGTAATAGTTGACTGTCTACAATTTTTTCTAAGAAACTCATTGATAAATTGTTCTTAATCGTAATCAACTTGCCATAACGATTTAAAATTTCTATTTGTTCTTTTAATGTAAAATCATTTTGCTTTCTGGCTTCCACATCGACAAACTGCATGTAAGCGAGCAAAGCATAAAATGTGAATACGCTCCTTCTCAGTTCCGATAATAATGTGTTGCCTTCTGCTTATCTGACAACCATTGACCACCAGCAGGGTGTGCGTATTTCTGAAATTTTCCAGGAACGTGTAATACCCCCACTCCTTTGTTCATTCTCCATTTTCCTAGGTTGAAAAGGAGAATTCTCGGAAATTCAAACAACAGCGAAAGAAAAGAAAAGAAAGGGTTCCTTCTGAATACATTGTGAATATTGACAGTTAGAATGGGGTTCGAAAACTGATAACATTAGCCGATGTAATGATTACATAAAGCGATAATTTTAACATACAAATGAATAGAGATAATTGGGACCAAGGGATTTCGATAATAATAAGCGATTTATAACATTAACTGCGATCACATTAAGCGGAGTCCACTGTATTTTAAGATTTTGTAGTTTTTCATACTCAGTTATATACAATTTTTATTTTCTAAATCTTCTTTTAAGATATATACAGATTTTTTTTCATGCTGCTGAGGAAATTGTATACAAAGTCTAGGTTTTGAAACAGAGATGTCAGTTTTATAGTCATAAATGAAAATCTGTGAATGCTTAGGAATTTATACCTTGCAAATAATGTACTAAATTAGGTGCTTTTTGAGATATCATATTTATAAAGCGTTGTTATAAGCATTTCCTGGAAGTAATATTATAACTAATATCAAAAAATTATATTTTCTTATGAGATATCCTAAAATCATATTGTCAATTCTCTATCTATGACAATAATTTCATGAATAATTGTTTTTATCGATAAAATATTGTAAATATAAATAAATTAATTATAAATTAATTTTAACGTAATTCAGGAATACTTTAAATGACCGATTATACAAATAAAAAAAAAATTAAACTTATATACTAATACTTTTTCTTTAAAATATGTTTATTATTTCAACCAAAATGCTTTTTTTGGGCTTTAAAGAAATGATAAGAGAAAATTAATTCTATTGTAAGACTAATATTACTTAAAAAATAAAATCTTTTAAAAAATAAAATTCTAAATTAAACCAAATTAATTTTACAATGTTTTTTACTTTGCAAAATATAATTTGAGAATAATAAGACCGTTAGGTGAATATTTAAAATCCTGTAATTGATTTTAAACACAATAAACATAACCAAATTTTTATATTCCTATTGTTGTTTTTATAAAAATATGTTTATTTCTTTAATTTTCGTATGATATCTAAAATTATACATTTATTATAACAATAATAATACTTTACTTTTAGTACGATAAATTAACTTACAAAATCAAAAAATGTTTTCATGAGTATAATTTTGTTGTTTATAATTACTATACACTTAAAAAATGAAATGCTTTATAATAATACAGGAACAAATAATTTTAAGAGAACATACTTTTCTTCATAAGCTGATCACGTAATAGTTTAAATTCTTATTTCTTTAAATTTATTTTAAGCTAGAATGAAGATATTCTGAAAAAAAACGTAAATCCTTAAATAAATTAAATTTATTGCTGCATTTTTAATATTTATGTATCATTAAAACTCGAATGCTGCCCAGTCCACAAATGTGAGTATAATTGAGGCATAGTATACTTAAAAACTGCAGATTTCCTAAGAGCTGATTACTGTTTTTGTAACGGAATGTTTCACCATATTCAAGTGGATAAGATGATTAAAACTCAAATGCTGTACATTCCAGAAATTTGTTTTTAATTTGAGGCTTAATATACTTAAAAACTGCAGGTTTTCTTATGGCCGATTAACCTTTTTGTGACGAGATGTTTCTCCATATTCGAGTAGATGAGGTTAAAACTCGAATGCTGTACAGTGCACAAATTTGCGTATAAATTGAGGCACAATATATTTAAAAACTGCACGTTTATTAGAGCCTATTAACCTTTTCGTGAAGGAATGTTTCCTATATTTGAGTAAATAAAGAAGGTTAAAACTCGAATCCTGTATATTCCACAAGTTTCCGTATAAGTTGAAGCACAGTATACTTAAAATATGCAAGTTTTCTTAGTGCATATCAATCTCTTCGTGACGGGATGTTTCCTATATTCGAGTATATAATGACAGTTAAAACTCGAATAATATACAGTCTACAAATTTGAGAATATTTTGAGGCGCAGTATACTTGAAAACTGAAGGTTATCTTAGTTCCGACTAACATTTTCGTGTCAGGAGTTTTTTTCATATTCGTAGTAGATAAAGATGGGAGTCTTAGGCTCAGTAGTTTTACCCAAACCTGGATATTTCATCGATATTGGTAGTTTGTAAAATAATAATCAACAGGAAAGAAATATTTTGGAGTGGGGTACAAATAATCATACAAAACAGGACAGATAGAATCATTGATAACGAGAGTTCTTACCTACACCGTAAGACAATATACAGTAGAGAGTAGGAAAATAATTTGCTTGGTCCATATATGTCAACCAAGCACATACTTATGAAACTTTTTGTATCGAAATATCGATTATCCATCACAAAATGCGTAAATCGCTTTTTTTCTTAGGACATAAAATTAAAGTTGCCACAGGAGGATAATTTTGCTGACTATTGCATCAGGAATACCAGATGATATGTGATTGTTAGAAGTAGACCTGTCTGTAATCTAATAGTTACAATGAAAAAGCTACAGCAGTAATTGAATAAGAAAAACTATTAAATTTGATATAACAGTAAACATGCGTATATTCAAAAAACCGCTCAGTTCTCAAGGCTTTAGGAATCACACTGGCCTAGAAGTGTTTAAGATTGGCATTAGTCCAGTAGTGTAGTATATATCTGCACCACATACAAAAATAATATGTGTAAGAGTACCTCAATATATGTTTCAATGCGAACTATTTTTGCGTGTCCTTAGTTAATTTAACAAGATTTCACCTGATATCGCTAAAAAAATTCTATTTTTTTAAACTTTAGTTCTGTCTATATTTGGACTGGTGACAAATTTTCTGCTCCATTTTATAAACTAACTAGGTTATACAAAATCTCTTCCAAAATGTTTTTCAATTTGAAATTTCTTTTATAATTCTAAGTAAAAAACCTATTTTTCAAGAGTTTCAGTTAGTAAAAAAAGGAGGAATATTTTCCTTAAAAGCAATTTTAAGCTGTTTTCAGAGGCATTACAGGGAAAATCTTTTATTTCTCATATATGAAAGCGAACATAGAAATGAAACTGTCACAAGCACCAATAGAGTCTTCTTTCGAATACCTTAAAATATCTTAACAAATATTTTGGTGCCATGATCCATGTTTTTTCATAAAGTCTGTTTTCAGTATTTGTTCAAAAGAAAAGGTTTGCTAAAAAGGCTGACAAGTTTAAAGATATATTGCTTAAGCACTATAAAATGTATTCAGTTGAATGAATCAATACATTTAAAGACTAGAGTAAGAAGATTTTCTTTGCTTCTAATAGAGGGGGATAGACTGTAAGGCATTGCAATGCTTTTACTCAGACGTATTTGCGTCAAAACTGGTATCTAAAAATATGTATCTAACACAAACACGTACACACTCACAAATATATATATATATATATATATATATATATATATATATATATATATATATATATATATATCAAAATTATTTAACT
>CM063508.1:18917936-18935436 GCA_032207245.1 Pardosa pseudoannulata
TTTTTAACATTTTACCATTTAATACCTCTTTATTATATTTGCTACATATATGCATATATATATATATATATTTATTTATTTATTTATTTATTTATTTATATATGTATGTATATATACATACATATATAAATATATATGTACATATATATATATATATATATATATATATATATATATATATATATATATATATATATATATATATATATATATATATATATATATATATATATATATATATTATATACAGATATGGTACATATATACTAACACATAATAATTATAAAATAGACAATCGGACCATATATTTATTCCTGTAAATTATTAATATTCATAGAATAGAAAACAAAATTAATAAGTTTGTAAAGAAAATAAAATAGAATTTACATAGAGAAGTGCAAAATACAAATTATACTTTTGGGAACACATTGATCAATAGCAACAAAATTACTTGGGGTAATATATCACTTGACATATAAAGGACTTAATATACACGTGATCAGTTATTTTCCTCATGCAAACTGGAACAGATTGTAAAAGAACAAATATAACTACAATTGGGATATTAAGAAAAAACAAACACTCTATTCCCCTGAATCGATTCAAATGTAAAGAAAAGAGAAGCTTAATAATAAGTTCGGTACACATTTGTGTTGACGACACTATGATTATCTCAAACATAATCAAAAGAAATAAATACGTTATTGAATTCACAGCCCACTACATTCTGAAAAATATGTTATGACTCTTCATAATCTAAAAATAAGCCAAACAATCCTCAGTTATAATTTTATTAAAGAGACCGTAGGCACTTCAGTTAAAATCATTTCCTACTACAGTTTAGAAGTAAACTACTAAGAGACCAGTCGTTGAATTTTTAAATTATTTGAATATTTCAATAGTAAATGGTTATATAATATTCTTGAAAGCAAATTTGGACTGTAATGAAAAATTAAATATAAAATACGTAATATTTTATTGTAGCTCTAGATTAAACGTTAAAAAACCCTATTTTTAGAACAGAATTCCTCCAAAGAGAAGAATATGTGGCTAAATTAGTGAAAATTGTGTAAATTCTATTGAAAAATAATATGGATTATAATTCCAAAATATCCCGTAAGACTCCAAAGTCCCATAGGAATTACCGGGTATAAGCATAAAAATAAGTAAGTGCTATATGTGTAAATCGGTCCAAATTTTTCAAAATACACGAAGAAAGAGTAGGGAATATATAATTAAGTTATGGATTGAATTAAGTATTTACGTACTGCCTTATTACAGTTTCTGATATATAAACATTACTATTACGAAAATACAGTCATAAATCACGTAACTATATTCATGTACTTCATACGTATTCAAAAGAATATGATTAGTATTACGCTTCAGTTTTTATTATTTCTTTTTAAATATAGAAGAGAACCTAAAGCAAATCTTTACTTTTAATCGTTTTACTTTACATTTCTCATAAGTAATAATTAAAATTTACATTAATCATTTATATTAAATATTTTTTCCTTACTTTATTTCCTTATATTGGATTGATACACACAAATGTTTAAATAGCAAATACTGTAACTAAAATGTTTCATTAATTTAGTTGACTAATTGAAAATAAAAAAAAAGTGATAACTATTAAAATTAGATATACTGGCTCAATTTCGACACGAAAATAGTTTGTTTATAGTCGACGTTAAAACAGTTCAAGAGTTAAATCTTTATGTAAATCTAGTTAACATCGTGTAATTTGCATCGTGTGTACGCATTAACAATGTAACATTCTTTAGAGAATTAGAAATCAATAGTAATATTAATGATTCCTGGAACTTTTTCCCATTACACGATGTTTTAACTTACATCAGAAGGTGTATCAAAAGCTTCCCCGTTTTGCATATTCTGAGAACTACGAACATATACCTCTATCTGTATTACTGTCTCCTATATTTCCTCAATCAAATGATCCCATTAAAAGATCTAGATCCTCTCTAAAGACTTTAATTATTAAGTAACCCAAACGTCACTACAAAGTCATTAGTAGAAATGAGTTCTACTTCCCGAATGTAATGAATAATTATATTTTGAAGATGAATTTCATGAATAAATCATGAATTTAATGAATAATATTATTACATCTATAAATGAATATATAGTACTATATATATATAGTATTATATCTATTGTATTCTAATGAATATATAATATTGTATGTATTGTATAAATCTAATAATAATAGAGGTGTTTCAATATAAACAGCAAACAGAAACCGTTATACAGAAAATATTAATTAATAATTTCTATTTATCAAATACAATCATAAGTATGAAATTATTTATACACGCACACACACATATATATGTATATATATGTATGTATATATGTATATATAGGTATATATATGTATATATATGTACATATATATATATATATATATATATATACATATATATATATATATATATACATATATATAATATATATATATGATATATATATATATGTATATATATATATATATATATATATATATATATATATATATATATATATATATATATATATATATATATATATATATATATATATATATATATATATATATATATGTATATATATATATATATATATATATATATATATATATATATATATATATATATATATATATATATATATATATATATATATATATATATATATATATATATATACATACATACATATATATATATATATATATATATATATATATAACTACTCAAAAAGGAGAGAAGGGATAGGACTTTATGAAAGTATAGTAAGCATCTTGTAATATGCATCCTCAGTTCTACATTAACTGTGTAATATTATTTAGTTAATTACTTATTAGTAGCAATGTTATGACTCCTCGAGTTTTCCTCATACCACGATATATTAATACACATCGAATGTTGCACCAAAAGTGTCCATGTTTTGCATATTTTGTTAACTGTGAACATTCTGCCCTTTAATAATATTCTGTAAATTTCCTCAATCAAATGATCCCATAAAATGATCTATCTTTTCTCTAAATGTTCTAATTATTAAGCAACTCAAATGTTACTACAAAGCAGATATATGTTCTTCCTCTCGTATGCAGTCAAAAGGCAATAATTATATGTTGGAGATAATTTTAATACTTTAATCTAATAAAGTTGTTTGCATTTAAATAAAAAATGTTACAGTTATACTGATGATAGCATTTGTTAAAATTTTTTTTAAAATACAGTTAATAATTATGTAAATCTTCCATACACACACATATATGTACACATATGTGTGTAAAAGAAAATAATCTTTTAACATTTTATTACATTTTAGTTTCTTTTAAATATTGAATTTAACACAAACTTTTAATTTTGCAGTTTTACTTTACATTTTTCTTTGAGAAAATTATAATTTATGTCATCCTTTCATCATTTGTATGCTGTCTTTGGTTAATTACAAATGTACATATATGTATATATACATATATATTCATGTATATTTATATATATATATATATATATATATATATATATATATATATATATATATACATTATATACATATATGTATATATATACGCGCACATACACACACACACATATATATATATGTGTGTGTGTGTGTGTGTGTGTGTGTGTACTCGTAACATATATTACAAGAATAACTTTTTTTAAATAGAAAACAATTTTTTTAAAGTTGAAAATAAAATTATAGATACACAGTATGAATATAGTCGACGTGAGCACATCGGACGAGCAAATTCTACAGAGAACAGTGCTGCATACATATATTAAAAATAGTTTTACTCTATACTATATGTAAGAAAAAATAATTTGCATTTATTTCGCACTGGCTTGTGCATATACCAATGCTAATTTATAATCTATCGATTTACCAATGATATTAGTAGTTAAAATCGATGTTATATGTGCATGAAACAAATTTGTGTAAAAAACAGCAAAAAATAAAAAAACAATTTACATATTCTTATGACACATTGTATCAAAAGAAATATATGTGTTTCGGAGAACTTAATTGTAAATGAAAATCGTGCAATATCGATTTTAAACTTTATGCAAGTAATGTGCCGTCTGCATTATCTCATGTATCATTTAGTGAATATATTTCTGTAATAATATTAATGTTTCTCAGAATTTTCAGCATAAGATGATAACATAACTTAGTTAGGATATTGTACCTAAAGTTTCTACGTTTTGCATATTACGGGAAAGACTACCATGCCATCCTTTCTCATTATTACTGTCTCACTTAAATGATTCCATCAAAAAATCTTGTTTCTCTCTAAAGGCTCAAATTATCAAATACCTTATACGTTAATACAAAATAACTAGCAGAAATGCTCCTAAACCTCGAATGCAGTTAGAAGGAGCAATTACATTTTAACTATAAATTTAATACATTAATCTAATAAACGTGTTTGAATATTGATAAAAATTAGAAACCGTTATACTGAAGATAGAAATTATTAATTAATTTATAAAAATGCACACAGAAATACAGTAAATGTTTCCATATTGTAGGAATAAAGTTACGTTAATTTAGTATTTGAGAAGAAGGAAATAAAATTTCATAAAACACACTTTGATTAATTAATATGTCTTCATTAAATAATTTTATACAATAAAATGCCTAATACAACAGGAGTACAACTTATTACTCGTAGATCGGGGAGCTGAGCAACTCTGGATTCGGAATCGGTCTCGTAAAAATGGTATAGTTTTTTGTTTGTCTCGTGTCGATTCAAAAAACTATCCAGCAAGCAGTGGATGCTAGCAACGTCCACCCTGGTAAACACTTATATTACAAGAAGGATCCTGTCCCGTGGAAAAAAACAAGGGTAAGATCGAGAACGGGGAGTCATACCCTGCCAAACCAACGGGCCCTCCTATTGGTTGAGAGAAGTCTGAAGATTCTTCCTGTCCCTGCCCTATTCTGTTCGACTTTGGGGATGATTTACAGTTAGAGAGGAAAAAACGTTGAAGAACTGAATGTAACTTACTGGTATACAAACACACACACACACACACACACACACACACACAATTATATATATATATATATATATATATATATATATATATATATATATATATATATATATATATATATATATATGTATATATATATGTATATATATATATATATATATATATATGTATATATATATATATATATATATATATATATATATATATATATATATATATATATATATATATATATATATATATATATATATATATATATATATATATATATATATATATATATATATATATATATATATATATATATATATATATATATATATATATATATATATACATGTAATAATATCAATATCTAAGCCCTAAAATCTAACCAAAATTATTTCTTTTCTCCATTCATTATTCTAAATCCTAAATTCTTCTCTGACTATTAATCATATTTTCCAATCCATGCAATTAGAACTAGGAAGTTTTAAATCCTTTTGTTGAACCCCGAAATTCTTTCTTTGATTCTCAAAGCAAAAAAATGATATAGCTAGCATTTTAATTAGAAAGTAAGAACTCTCCCACGAAAAATCTGTAACGATCAGTAATAATATCATCTGGAACGCCACACTTTGGCAGATGTCTCTAATCAAATGTTACTCTCTATAAGCAATTAACTGTTGCCTCAGAATTTTCCCACGACACAAAAACACACACTGGTTTTGGTTGTCTCTCGCAAAAGGTTGACATTAGAGAGAGAGTTCTGACACAGTAAAATTTACAAAAAGGATTTCAATATTTTTGTGAAACATTGTCTAAAACAATTACATATCCATTTAAAAATATAGCTATAAATAATCTTGCACTGTAGGGTAAAAAATACTCATGTAATATAAACATGGTTTAATGGATATTTTACATATTGCATTATAATTATAATTCTCTAAACTTTCTCCATGGCATTATACCTTAACTTAGATCGCATGTTGTACTTCACTAAAAGCTTCACTGTTTTGCATATTTCGGGAACAACTAATATTTTCCTTTTCTCATTATTACTATTTTGCGTACTGCATTACTCTTATAATATTATTTAGTGAATACATTTCAGTAGTAATATTAATGATTCTCGAAATTTTCTCCATGGCATTATATCTTAACTTAGATCGCATGTTGAACTTCACTAAAAGCTTCACTGTTTTGCATATTTCGGGAACATCTAATATTCTATCCTTTCTCATTACTACTGTCTGTAGTAATTCCTCAATGAAATGATTCCAATAAAGGATCTATCTCCTCTCTAAAGACTAGAATTATTAATTAACAGATATTTTACCATAAAGTAATTATCAGGAATAAGTTGTACCTCTCGAATGCAGTTAGACATTTTGTTTGGTTTGGAAATCAACGGTTTACTATTTTGCTCACGAAGGCTAATGAGACCGGCAATTAAAAGGAATAATCATATTTTGACGATACCTTTAGTACATAAATCTAATAAAGGTGCATGCTTATTGCTAAAAATAAGTAACAGTTTTAATGATGACAGCAATTTCCACACACACACATATATGATTTACATATATGTATATTATAAATATGTAATAAAATTTATTTTCATTATGTTATAGATTTTATAATTTTTTAAATATTAAAGAGAATATAACAAATTTTTGTTTTGTGTTTTTTATTTCTATTTTTACTTTATATCTTCCATTGAGTGAAAGTTATAATTTCTGTACATATTGCCTCCTTTCTATGTTTTCTTTCATAAAATACTTATAAATGCAAATAAATACTTCTACTTTTTGTCGAATATTTTTTTAAAAATAAAAAAAAATACGTTAATATATTTCAAGCATTGAAAACTGATTTTAATATATATATATATATATATATATATATATATATATATATATATATATATATATATATATATATATATATATATATATATATATATATATATATATATATATATATATATATATATATATATATATATATATATATATATATATATATATATATATATATATATGTATATATATATATATGTATATATATATATGTATATATATATATATGTATATATATATATGTATATATATATATATATATATATATATATATATATATATATATATATATATATGTATATATATATATATATATATATATATATATATATATATATATATATATATATATATATATATATATATATATATATATATATATATATATATATATATATAATATATATATATATATATATATATATATATATATATATATATATATATATATATATATATATATATATATATATATATATATATATATATATATATATATATATATATATATATATATATATATATATATATATATATATATAACTGTTTCATTTGGACCATAACACATTACTGAATATTTGATGTGAACACAGCGGCAGGGCTAACCCTACACTGCATTAGGAATCATATATGAATCGAATATAGTTTCATTCCCCACTATATATAATACAAAAGAATTTACATTTTATTTCGCACTGATTTGTACATCAATAAATCCAAATTTTACATACATTGACTTATTCGTAGATTTATCAAGGGTATGTATAGTTAACACGTTTTTTAATTAAAACAGTAAAAAGTTTGAAAACAATTTCAATATTTTTGTGAAGCATTCTTGTTTTATTTTCCAATACAAGTTGCAATACAAGCTCATATACCTTTACGCCAGTGCATTGATGCTAATTTTTGAAAATAGATACACAGGTTTCATTTGGACCCTAACACATTAGGAATTAAACTTATACTGCATAGGGAATCATATATAAATCAAATATAGTTTCATTCCACATTATACATAATACAAAATAATTTGCATTTTATTTCACACTGGTTTATACATTAATAAGTCCTAATTTTAAATACATCGACTTATTCATAGATTTATCAAGGGTATTTATAGTTAATATTTATGTTATATATACATCCAGCACATTTTTTTGTTTAAAACAATTCCAATATTTTTGTGAAGCATTCTTGTTTTATTTTGTAATACAAGTTGCAATACAAGCATATATATCTTTATGCCAGTACGTTGTAAAACATTGTAAATTAATTTATATGTTCATGGAAAGTACTAAAAATGTAAGCATCGTGTAGTTTTTTCTGCATATTCTATGACCTGTATAATATCATTTATACAATACATTTCATTAGTAATATTAATGATTCTTGAAACTTTCCACATGGATATCATAACTTAGCTTGCATGTTGTACTAAAGGCTTCAGTATTTTGCATATTTTGGGAACAACTAATATATACCCTTTCTCATTAGTACTGTCTCGTATAATTCCTCAATCGAACAATTCCATTAAAAGATCTATGTTCTCTCTAAAGGTTAGGATTATTAAGTAGTCGAAACGTTAATACTAAGTTATTAGCAGAAGTGACTTCTACCACACCAGTGCAGTTAGAATAAATATTAATATTTCAACAATAAATTTAATATGTAAATCTAAAAAAGGTACTTGCATATTAATAAATAATAGGAAAACTCTGTGAAGACTTAAGGATAATATAGATTCGTTATTAAATATGTTTCAATTATTTCAAAAATTATAAAATATATGATATTATAAATGTTTATATATAAAATTGAAATAATTATAAATCTAAAGCATAAAATCAAACAGTTTTTTGTATATTCATGAAGCATTGTATATTGTTATGCTAAAATTAATCATTGCTTATATAGAATATGTTGTAATGTACTTACAACCTTATCACCAGTGTTCGATTACAAAGAGGAAACACAGTAAGAATATAATACTTCATATTGAGATTCAGACATTTATTCTGTACATTCATTTACAAATTTATCCTTGATTATCATACATCATAATCATCAATTATTTATGTCTTATATTTACACCAGAATTATTACAATTCTCTTTATAATGCGTTATTACTTAATCACACAGTTAAATTACTAAGAGAGGCCTAAATGGCTGTTATGAATATTATTTTATCTTTACCTCCATTAAAGGCACAGTGGAGCAGGCAGGGGCTTTCCTCACGCGATGCGTCGGTCTTTCAGTTGGTACAGAGGATCAGGTAGAGACTTTCCTCATGCGGTGAGTCGGTTCATGTGTTCGGGCGCACGGGACGAGTCGGTGCTGGTGAGCGGGGCTTAAGATTTGATGTCCCACTTCTCTTCAATCCCGACATCATCTCCTATCCTTAACTTCTTTTCCCAATTCCTCACCTCAGTTATAACGCCTTTTCTTCCTTTCCAATCGCTTGTTCTTGAAATTTTCCCACATCTGCACCCCCTTCGTGATTGCAGGTGGGCTCAATAAAGTAGCCCCTTTTGTGCAAGCGGACATTATTTTTGCTACTGCTCCCATAACTCACGGTTACATCTCTGTGTGAGCTTGACCGTTACGCTGCCATTCCGTGATCTATACCTTCTCTGCAGGGGTCTCTAAACTCGACGTGAACAATCGGAGTCCTAAATTTCTCTAGGAAATTTCTCCCACAGCTGTGCATGCACGTACAGATCATCGTGGGAAAGTACCTCTGTACAGAATTATTTAGGACTCTTATAAATTTGTAATGTGTTAATAAAAGTTACATAACATAATAAGACAATAATAATTAATCTAAAACGTAATTGAAATACCAAATTTTACAAATGGATAAACAACAAAGTGTTGTTAAAATTAAGAAACCTATAAATTTTTTAAATGATATAGATATAAAATGATTCGTTTATATATCTAAATATGTTAAATTAAATAACTGCATTTTGTATATTAACCCTTTTTATGAACCATGAGAAGATTACTTCCCACCTTAATAACATGACAACATACGCTTGCGAGAAACTCAAAACCCACTATAGTTCTGCTAACATTCCCTGAAGCATCAGTTCGTCAGCTAATATATGGATGTTCATGAAACAATGGAAATGTGTTCTCTTAGCTTTCAAGTAAAGAAATGCGCCTATCCTGATGGTGGACACTCAGTCTAGATCTGAAATTATATGTCCAAGTACATTTCTAACTATAGATGATGAAGGAAACTAGAAAAAAGGCTCAAAAAAGGAGGACCAGTTATATGTATGTAGAATGTAATGTACCCTTGTAGACTGCAACAACCTTTTGATCTATCCATGGCAAATATTTTTATTTTACAAATGTCGCACAATTAGCACCTAAACCATTAAGGCTCTCCAACACTTTTTAACAATGGCTTCATACTGAGAAAGTACAACACAATTATTTAAATGTTCAAAAGTCATTGGATGACTAGAGTAATACAAAACGCATTCCGGTGAATCCACCACTTCAATTCTGTAGAGATGGTCTTGTCATGTCTAGCCTGACCCCTAGAAAGGGCAACTGCAGTCTTTTTCGAATGGAAACATTCGTGGGTTCGAAACCCACTGTGTCATGGATGTTCGTATCCGTTCGGAATCGGCTTTAAGCACTAGGTCCCGGTCTCATTAGCCCTCGTGTTGCAAAAAGTAGACCGTAGCACTTCAAAGCAAACCAAACCAAACCATTTCTCTCTTCCCCCAAAATTCTATATTTCTTGCTCGTCGTCCATTGAATGATATCTTGTTTCACAGTTTTCTTAAGAGTCAGATTAACAAACAATTTAGTTGTATGAAATGAAAGGCGATTCATGCGTTGATCTATCAAGGATCCATTTTTAGCAAGTATATCAGACTGTTCAATGTCCAATATTCCACGATGGGCAGGTATCAACTGGACAGAAATTGTTACCAATGACTTAAGCAAAACCTACATTCTAATATACTTTGGAAACTATCTTGAATTTTCAAAAAAGCTCGAAGCGCACTCTTAGAATCTAACAAGATGCAAAAGAGGGACTACGAACTGATAGCTGTAGAATTGCACACTGCAATAAATTCAATTTTCCATCGAAGACAGAGGTAAGAGTGCCCATTGGTAAATAAAGATTTAAAAACTCACAATGGATCCCTGATCTACCACCGTGTGTTCTCTCCAACATAGAACCAATCAATGACAAACAATCGCCATTAAAGTGAATTTTCTTTATTATAAATTATTTCATGGGAAGTATACATTCCACCCGTAGAATTCAAATTAAACATAAAATTTGTAAAAATAAAATAAATATCTTTAAATTCTAATGTTTAATTGATAATAAAACACAAAAATTCGAAATAAGTTCAGAAGATAAATAAATAATTAAAACAAAGATTTAATAAAACTTTTAAATCGTGTAACATAATACTTTTTATTCGGTTTCTAAATGCTAATTTAGTTTTTTAACAAAGCTACTGTCACAGTATGCAATTAGCTGTAAGACCTGTTTTAAGTATCATGCAAATATTTAAGCATATTTAAAACCCTAAACTATTTATCTACAAGAAGCCGCTGTAGCTCAGTCGGCAAAGGCAACTCTTTTGTAATTGGAAGGTTGTGGGTTCAGAGCCCGAGCCGGCCTAAGATCTGCCGTATTCGTTAAAGGTGACTGGGGCACGTAAAATAGGTTCGTGTGAACAATGTCTTCCAAGTTATCAATCAAAACCTCTGGGGGTGCCAGACCAAACCAATGGGTCTTTTGCTTGATCATTGCTTTAAAATTACGAGGACCAACCAGTTCAAGAAGTCGTACTTTCAACGTTGAAGTGCTCGTTAAGACGAAAGGCGCACCCATTTGCCCTAATACTAGTAGCATAGGCTCAATCGTGTTTGGTTTGACCAAGTGGCATAAGACAACAACACCAATTTTCTACAAAAGTAAGCACCAGAAATATATCCGAAATATTCAAAATTTGCATTTTTAACCTCAGCAGTTAATACACAGAAATAATACCAGGTTATTAGATTATGATGTATTTTTAAAATGTTAGGAATTTTTTAAAACACAGTTTATAATTATTAAGATTATAAAATATCTGTTTTCAGTAAAATATTTCAAATAATTGTAAAATGTATAAGAATTTCTTTAGTACTTATTTTTCTCATACAAAGCTTTATATTAATATAAAAATACTGTGGCCACAAAAATAACAAATGATCAAAAAGTGAAAGCAAAAATACAAGCTAATGTTTCTCAATTTTTTTCACTTACTTATGAATGAATTAACTTTAATATTCTGTAAATAGAAGTAAGTATTGACAGCTCTTGTTATTGTGGAGTTAAAATAACTTACGATATTTATTTCATATTAATAATACAAATTCTATTAGAAATATACTTTTTTTATTTTTCAGCTTGAAAACGTAAATGTTTCTGGTGTCATAATTCAATGTCATACTGAATGCAACATGCAAACATGTTGCATTCTGTTTGACACTCATCCTCTATTTTAGCTCTTTTCATTAATATCACAAATACTACCAATGTAAAAGAAATAATAATCAATCAAGTAAATGTCAAACTCAAAGCAACTTCTTTAATAAATGGACCGGCTATCAATTTTATCTAAGTACCAACAGATTGACATGTATGTCAATATGACTTAATGTCTTTCCAAACTTCTAGAAAACATATTATTTATGTATGTCCAATATAAAGACTCATTTCGTTACCTAAATTAAGAAGGAAAAAGACTTCATATTTTTTTATGAATGTACTTATTTTGTTATATTACATGAAGAATTTATAAATATAAACAAAATAACGATAATTATTTCCTTAAAACTGAAGCTCATAAACAGTTGCAAAATTTTGGAGGCTTTTTATCTTTTACTTAAAGAGTATTAATCCATGCCGAAAGTGTATTTCTTTCTATATACTGTAAGTTTTAAGATTTAAGAAAAATATGTGAAAAATTAAAGAACTTTTTCTACCTGTTATATAATTATGAAATAATTGGTTTTAATTAACTTTAAAGATAAATTAAAAATTACATGATTTAAAAAATGAAGAACAATACATGTTATATTACGGTTTGTCCGACAATTTAATTTAATTTTTATCTATTAGCCAATAACGTAAATTACAATAAACTGGAAACTGTATTCTATAGAATGAATTAATATTCCAGAAATCTTCTTGATATAAAACTGTATAAAACTCATGGAAATTATAAATAATGATTTTCATGCATTTCAAATGAAATTCATAAGTAAGATATAATAAAAATAAAATTAATTAGTAAATAAAAATCATTTTAAGTACATGAATATAACAATTCCCTCAGCAGATAATGCAAATATATACAGGCAGAAAAAAATTAGATTTATATGGATTAGACTTAATAAAATTCTATTGATACTAATGCAACATATTTTTTTTACATTTCATCTATATTAATTACTCCAATTATTTTATTACGAACAAATAAACTAAATAATACCATAATTGTATAACATATGAAACAAATCTTAAATATTTCACAATTTTTTTTAATATTATTGTGTATTTAAAAACTGATGATAGGACAAAAAATACAATTTTAGTTTTTACCGATTCACGAAGAAATAATGAATTAATAAATCTCATAATCCCTAAAGGAACAGTTGACTGTCAAAAATAATTGATTTTCTACAAATTTGATTGATAATTTGGTATGTGATTATTTATATTTATATAAAATGTTTTTTTTAAATTTCAAATTAAAATATAAGTTATTTCATAATCTATTTTACCTGATGTCAGAAATTAGCATTATTAAAAATATTTTCTGTGTTTTCCTTTTTCACATAACATTTTATTCCAAGGAACCTTAATTATTTTAAAATAATAGTGGAAATGACTAGTATTTTTGTATATATCAGTTACATAAAATCTTTATATCAGCAATTCATTTAAACCTAATTTAAAGTAGTCTTAAATGTATTAAAAATTTGATATATGAAGTGATAAAAACAAGATAACTGAGTAGGGAATTTTCTTTATAGAATATTTTGTCTCTGCATACCAAGAAGGAAATATTTTTATCGTTAATACTCCAAACACCTCAAGGCATAATCCACAACAACACATTTAGAGCGTATAAGTGTATTCTTAGGTGTTTTAAATAATAGTAAAAATGACTAGTATTTTTGCATATATTAGTTACATAAAATCTTTATGTCAGCAATTCATTTAAACCTAATTTAAAATAGTCATAAATGTGTTAAAAATTTTAGCGATA
This sequence comes from Pardosa pseudoannulata, assembly GCA_032207245.1. Classification (NCBI taxonomy): domain Eukaryota; kingdom Metazoa; phylum Arthropoda; class Arachnida; order Araneae; family Lycosidae; genus Pardosa; species Pardosa pseudoannulata. The sequence continues at coordinate 18,932,092 of CM063508.1, forward strand.
AAAACAAGTTAACTGAGTAAAAATTATTTTTAAAGAATATTCTATCTCAGCATGCAAAGAGGAAAATATTTTTATCGTTAGTGCTTCAAGCAAATGAAGGCATAAAGTACAATAACACATTTAGAGAGTATAAGTGTATTCTTAGGTGTTTTAAATAATAGTAAAAATGACTAGCATTTTTGCATATACTAGTTACATAAAATCTTTATATCAGCAATTCATTTGGACCTAATTTAAAGTAGTCATAAACGTGTTAAACATTTTAGCGATAAAAACAAGTTAACTTAGTAAGAAATTATCTTTAAAGAATATTTTGTCTTAGCATACAAAGATGAAAATATTTTTATCGTTAGTGTCTCAAACAAACGAAGGCATAAACAACAACAACACATTTAGAGCGTGTAAGTGTATTCGTAGTTGTTTTTATATAATAGAAAAAATGATTAGTATTTTAATATAATAGTACATAAAATCTTTGTCAGTAATTCATTTAAACGTAATTTAAAGTACTCATAAATGTGTTAAAATTTTAGTAATTAATACAAGTTAACTGAGCAAGAAATTATCTTCAAAGAATATTTTGTGTCAGCATATCAAGATGGAATAATTTTTATGATTAATGCTTTAAACAAATGAAGGCATAAACTACAACAACAGTTTTAGAGTATTTAAGTGTCACAGTTTGTCATATAGAAAATATTTTTCAGGTAATTAGTTTTCTTACTTTTGTACTCATTATAACATTGAGGAAAATCTTAGACTTTATTCAATTTGTCTTCTGGAAATTTCAGTTCATAAAAGAGTTATCCAAAGAAAAGTAGATATTATAAATTTATTTTTAAACGACACAATTAAAACATATAAACTAAATTAAATGTACTTATTTTAACAGTTTAGTAATAAGCATTCAGTAAGTTAATGAAACATATTTATTCTTCATTTAAGAAATTTGTTTTCTGAACTATTTAAACCTGTTTAACATATTATATTTCAAAAGCAGTGTCTATCTACATCTTTAAAAAAAAAAGACAATTTTACTTGCATTTAACAATTCAGAAATATCGACTGTAGGTAATTAGTTGTATAAGAAATATAAGAAATCATTTCCGAGTATGACTATGTAAAATCAATAAATACTCTAGAGATTTTCATCCTTTTTTAATAAATTACAGTAAATTTACAGTTAAGAAGACAGTTAAAATTCTTTTGATACTCTATCCTTTATTTGAAACTGTACTTATGTGTTAATACTATTTACAACCACGTGTCTATTTTTTTATATTTGTGTTCTTTTGTAAACAGTAATTCAGAGTTAATAATATAAAAGTATGTTACCCCCTATTATAATTACTAGTAGATAGCCCATCATATGAGGGGATCAGTAAAAATTCATTTTTCCATAATTGTAAAGTACCCTATGAGGCAGATAAAAAATATCGTTTTTTTTGTCTGAGAATTCTCTGGTACACGCTCAATAGTTTGTTTATCTTCATACTCCTTTGAAGTCTTCCGATACTGTGAATGCAGTTTAGAATCCCGTTGAATTCATTTAAAAAGACAATTGAAAGTTTTCTTAGCTATGTCGAAACTATCGTTAAGTTCTTCCAATTTTTCTTACCACAGTATTCAATGGAACTAAAGGAATGAAACTATTATTTTCCACTACACTCTGAAGGTAGATAGAATTTTTTGTTAATACCGGTGATAAAATATTCATTACAACAAAAAAAAATCGATGATTAAATTAAAAATTATCCCATATGAACCTAATCTATTACTTAAGCGAAGTATAAAAGCAAATTATTTACGTAATATCTGAATTCAGTGATAAAACGTATGACAATAATGCAGACGATAATTAATTAATTTAAAATAAGAAGGGATTAAATGAGATAGTTAAAGAAATGACGTCATAATGCTAGAAAAAAATGTTATTTTTATCTATTTATTATGTGATAAATTAATAAAATTAATCACCTGCTCTTAAACAGGGTAAATAATACTTGAAATAATGGCATTAAATGCTAGACAAGGGGAGAAGGGGTGGATTTCGGACGTTGCTAATTCATCAAGAATCTAATATGGATGCCTCTATCCCTTCAAGGTACAACTGCTTCATAAATTAGAGGACAGACGGACAAATAATTTAGGCTATTATTATATACTTGATGTGTTCATGTTTAGCATAAAAGCATGTTTTCTCTTATTTATTCTTACATTGAGGCAGACGTTATGTTTCAATGATGCCACATACTTCATTCTGAACATCGTGGATTTAGAGCTTACAGTCCCCAAGTGCCACGAACCCAGATACTTCTACATCCATAGCGGAATTCAGTTAAAAAGGATTTTAAAATATTTATTTTTAAAAATAAATGCGTATTAAATTAAATATATTATCAAATGTAAACATACTAATATTTCCATTGTTTTCTTAAAGAATTTTAAATTTTATCTGTGTTGCATAATTTCTTAGTTATGTTGGATTTCAATCAGAGGAGAAATCAAAATTGCTCCGTCTGGTTCTATTTACATGGAAGGAAAATCATCGAAATATAAAAATTACATCTACTTAAAAATTAATATTTACGTTTGTTATATTTTTTGTGAAAATATATCTCTAAACTAATAAATAATAGATCACTCAATAGTTTTAATGGTATACTAAATGAATTTAGACAAAAATTAAGGACTTCTTTAAAAAAGAAAAACTTAAGGGATAAAGTTAATTAAAAATTTAATTAATTTGCTTTTTCTTAAAGTTTATGCCCAAATTTGCTTTTAGAAAGGGAGCTTTATTAATGAGTTTCAAAAAGTAAGTCTGTTTAAAAACTGAAATTTGAAAATAATCTACACTTTTTACTTGCATTGACTTTAAGCATAGCTCTCTCATAATGGTAAAAAATATATACTTTAGATTATATAGTTACATAGCAGCAAAGAAATTTAAAATAATTAAAATTAAATGCAGTACTTACAATCAAGACAGAAATTTTGTCTTAAAAGATAAATTTAAACTATGAGAGAAATTTAAAATAAGAAACTGAATTTTAAAAAACTATAGTTGTTATTTTTCATTTAAGCAAGCAAGAAGGAGATGAAATTGCACTATCATTCTGTTATCTATAAATAATAGTTAATAATTAAAATAACAAACATTCCTAAAACAAAACTTTTAGGAAAACTTAATATAAGAAAGTGATTAATACACGAGTTTTTCTATTGCAAACATATTGTGTGATCCATAAATGAATTTAGGAATTTTTGTCATTTTCTGAAGTCTTATGACTGCCAAATACAAAAGATTAATTAATTCTTAATATCATTCAATTTGTATAAGCTTTC
>CM063508.1:18937936-18975436 GCA_032207245.1 Pardosa pseudoannulata
CACATAAAAACCTGTACGGTTCCATGTGGTGTCATTTACCAGGTAATACTAGCCTCACGCATTCTGACATTGATTCATAGAATTGTGTTGAATTATTTTTTGCATGCTTTTTATCATTATATATATATATATATATATATATATATATATATATATATATATATATATATATATATATATATATATATATATACAGCAACATATCGGCATTTTCCTAAATATATTTCATACACTGGTAAAGCAAGGAAGTTTATATATTTAGTATAATTTACATAACGAAATAAAGATTTTGCATATGCAAAATTAATCTTCTATTTTCATATTAGTGTTGAATCTTCAGAATATAAATATTTATACATGTTCTGCTTTAAAGCTTAATTGGAAATAAAATTAACTATTCCTTTCTATTACGAGACATGAAGGCAATTTGTTCATGACATTTATTTACTTTTCTAACTAGTCTAGACGCTCCTCGTATTATATTTAAAGTTTTACGTAATGACTGAAGCGGCAGATATTTATCTACACTTTCACATACTTGATTTTTAATCTACTCTCACAGTGATTTTACATAAAATTTTAATGGCGATAGTCTTGAATAACTGAGTAGCTAATAGTACCGTGTTGCAGACTTCTTTACGGCTTAAGATGTTATTAACCACCATCGCTAACTAAGTAAACTATTTTGAGAAACACGCATAATATAACATGTTGATCTGTAAAACAAAGTATTGAGTATTCTCGAAATCTCTACAGGTGAATTCTTCGGTAAAAGAAATCAATTTGTAAATCCTCTTCAATTTTTAATGAGAAAAGTCTGTAATTTTCTTCTATTGTAGTTTCATGTCGGAGGTTTGATGAAGTTTCCACAAACAAATTTCATAAGCACTTTTTTCATAAAGTTATTGTTGTTTTATTCCACTTGGTCAAACCAAGCCCGATATGAACCAGTGGCAGCTGGATTTATGTGAATGGGTGAGCCTTTCGTTCCAACGAGCATCTCAAGGGGGAAAGTGCGACTTATGCTCAAGTGGTTTCTCATAATTTTGAATCAGGGACCAAGCAGAAGATCCATAGGATTAACTTGCCATCCCCAGAGGTATCGATTGAGAACTTAGAAGACATTGTGACCACAAACATATATTACGTGCTCCAGTCACCTTTAGGAAACACGGCGTGTCTTAGGCCGGCTCGGGTTCCAAACCCGCAACCTCTCAGTTACGAGATCGTTGACTTTGCCAACTGAGCTACCGCTGCTCCGATTCCATAAAGTGATCTTTGTATACACAACTGTTATCATACAAACTACTGAAGATAATGTAGTTTGTAAATGATACATATATTACGTGCACATATACATAATACATAAATATAGTGATACATATATTTATGTATTAAGTGAATGATAAACATAAAGAAGCTTCTGTAATCTGTATGTATCTGTTCCTGTATCTGTAATGAACATTTCTCCTTTTTCAGAACTTTTGGTGGAAATACTACTTTGATTGAGAAGTGGAGATTATTTACATTGCTTTCGAACAGATTATTGCTAGAAGACAGCTTTCGAATAAAATTGTTATTCTTTCAGATTCTAGTGTTGCACTCCGGGTCATTTCTAGTAATAAAGTGTGACTCGAATTATATTTATACGTCTCGATCCACTCTCACTCTTTGATATGGAAGGAAATGAGAGGAAGTACTTCTTCGTAAAATAGGTAGTATCATTCTCCAAAAGTCAAAGTCGTTTTTGAGCTTTCATTCTGAAAAACTGTAATTATACTTTATAAAGCTCTAATTTTATAAATGACACAAGCCGCGCCATTAACTAGGCAATAGAGAAAGCCTGCAATGTTCTATTTTTTAATATCTAGAGTTTTCTTCATGCTTTTGCTATTAGGATGTTTCATCTTTTCACTGAATACGACTGCCTTAGTGTTCATTTGTTTCGGATTGGATTTAATGACACTCCTAACTGTAATTTATGAAACTCTGGTCATATATGAACTAGAAACATTTGAACACATTACTCGTTCCACTGTCTTGCAGTGAATTCAGTCTCACTCTTTGATATGGAAGGAAATGAGAGGGAGTACTTCTTGGTAAAAAAGATACTATCATTCTCCAAAAGTCAAAGTCGTTTTTGAGCTTTCATTCTGCAAAACTATAACTATACTTTATAAAGCTCTAATTTTATAAATGACACAATCCGCGCCGTTAACTAAGCAATAGAGAAAGCCTGTAATGGCCAATTTTTTAATATCTACGAGTTTTCTTCATGCCTTTACTATTAGGAGGTTTCATCATTTCACTGAATACGATTACCTTAGTGTTCATTTGTTTCGGATTGGATTTAATGACACTCCTAATTGTAGTTTACGTAATTCTGGACATATATGGACTGGAAACATTTGAACACATGCCCAGCATTGTATAATTTCATTTCTGTTGTTCAGAAATATTGAAAAACTAGAAGGCTAATTGTTTAGTTGCCAAATGCTTGGCATTTGTAAATAAATAAATCTTCTGTAATAGCACATTTATGTACATATTAAACATTACTGTTTCTTCTGAGTTCTTATAATTTAATAGAAACTTTTAGATAATCATATCAGAGTTAGTAAGTATTCCAAACTCCTAAATGCAGTTGAACACCTCATTATTTGTAAATTCATAGCTAGTAATGACACTTAGATACACTTTTGTATAGTTAAAATACATTTAGAGTGTAAAATAGTAGTAAAACATGTTACAATATTAACAGTGAAGAACAAAAAACAAGCAGTGAGAAAGTGTACCATTAATTGCTCATGTACTACACATTGAAGTACATTAGAATGCATGTTATATTCTTCAGAGGTATACCACAGATCAAAGTTGTAAGGCTAAAAGGCTAAATGTTTTTCAGAAATTATACAAGAGGCGAATGATAGTTGATTAATCTCTCACCATGATAACATATCTTCTTATTCAGTAAGATTTATAATGAACTTATAAAAATAAAATAAAATCTGATTAAAGTGATATAATAGGTTTATTATTTTCATAATCTTGCAATGAGTAACTTTAGATTGTTTGTGAATGCACACAAATAAGTGTCATTTTCATTACAATAATAAAATTTATGAAATATTTTTTTTTTATTTATTTCAATAAAAGTAATAATTTAATCTAAGGAAAATTCTCCTACAAAACTGCATCCTTGTTAGATGGAACTAGTTAGAATATATTATCTTAGTTAAATTTAAATTATTTTGTCGCCTTTTAAAATCTTCAGCAGGCCTCAATTCTATCTGATAAGTATATTCCCTAAATGAAGAAGCACTTTGGCTATATCTCCATCCCGACCAGTTTATAATAGTGTTCCATGGACATTCCTGTCATTAAATGCCCATACAGTTAAGCAAAAACAGTAGAGAAATACTTACTATTTTTTCTGTAGAACATGTATTTCTGTTGTTTCTTCTGAATGTTCAGTTTATTTTTTAAATATTTCCAAAATTTTAATTATAGTCGTTTATTTAATAGGGGCATTAGAGGTAACTTTAATCCATTTGTATTTTTAATGGCTCATTCTTGTAAATTATAATGCTGATAATGCGATATATGAATAAATTCAATTAAGATGGGAAATTGAACTTTAATGATTTACTTTTACTACCACATAATTGATCTACTTATATTTATTATCATTTATATTATATCATTTATTCATTTTATAACGTACTTTCATTATCAAATAAACTAAATTAAAAAAAAATTCTTAGCAGTTAAAGTTTAATTATTTCACATATATCCGGCTAGACCGTTTGACACTATGCACAGTGTTCTAAACGGTCTTACATGAAAATGTTGAAGGTTTAGCACTTTTTTAGTTTATCAGTTTGGTATTAAAATGTCATTAGTGTAGGCCTGAAAGATACAAAATAAATACAGCAGAATTAGGAGTTTATTAGTTTAACCTTTAAGTTTTAACATAGCTATCTCTGACGATTTAACACAATAATCGGTGAAAATAGTAATAAAATTATACACTTTTTTTTAAACAATCAGCGAACTGAGAAAATGCATTTATATTTAAAGTAGCAAAAGGAATATTTCAAAGAACGGATAAATCAAGATAAGATGAATCATGCTAATCAGGATTATAGAATTATAACTTTTTATGCTCAAATGTATAAATTAAAAAAATTAAATGGTAAAAATACATATTTCTTCCGCAGTATAGTATTTCACGAATGAAATCATTTAAGCAGACACAGTAGATACGAATGAGCAAATAAAAAAAATGTTTTTTTTTAGAGCACGAATAATTTTATTTACATCTGAAAAAAGTCATTTCTACACTTTTTTAAACAATCAGCAAACTGAGAAAATGCATTTATATTTAAAGTAGCAAAAACGACTCAAAGAAAAAGATGCTTATTTTGTTTTAGGTATTTTTTCTTCCCCCAAAAAATGAAATTACTTTCTCCATCCTTCTATTGTAAAAAAAAAGTACTGTTAATAAAAATATCTGCTATGGTTTTACTTAATATATTAAATTAACTTTTCATGAAAACTTTCGTTAAATTTCAGCTGAAAACAGAAAAAAAGTCACTCATTACGTAACATTTAATTCAAATAAAACAAATGATTCTTAATAACCTATTTTTGTATTAAAATTATTAATAAACTAAATATTTTCTCAGGAAGTTTTCTTTTTAGAAATCAATTAAAGCTGTTTAAAATATCTTGACCAGCATGAATAGCCATTCTATAGTATTCCATGTCCATTTTTTAATATTATAAAAATATTATTATATGCTTTTCAAGTTCTGCAATTACAAGGGAAATATCAAGTGGGCACAGGACATTTTCAGTTTCTAATTACTATATATATAATAAAATGAATTTAAAAGTTTATACTATATATATATATATATATATATATATATATATATATATATATATATATATATATATATATATATATATATATATATATATATATATATATATATATATATATATATATATATATATATATATATATATATATATATATATATATATATATATATATATGTATATATATATATGTATATATATATATATATATATATATATATATATATATATATATATATATATATATGTACATATATATATGTATATATATATATATATGTATATATATATGTATATATATATATGTATATATATATATATATATATATATATATATATATATATATATATATATATATATAACTTATCTAGTTTAATTTATAATATATAGAAAAACACAGTTTATGCCTATGAAAATACTATTTAAATTAAAGATTTTAAGTAGAGAAATAAAACATGCGCATCCTTAAATTTAAGAATATGTTTATGCCTCAATAATTGTGGTCAAAATCCCCTATATAATAATAGGTTAAGTTAGCTGTCTTCACATTTATGAAGCGTTTGGATCTGGAATGGATAGGAGCATCTATATTGGATTCTTGATGTTGTATTATTAGCAAAATTCAAAGCAAGTCTTTAAAACATTCGAAATACCCCTGCCCCCCCTTTTCGAGCGTTTAATGGTATTATTTTAAGAAATACTTTCTCCAGTTCAGAGCAGGCTATTAAGTTTATTATATAATAAATAAGAAAAATAATATTTTTTCTAGCGATATGACGTCATTTCTTTAGCCATCTCCTTTAATCATTTCTTATTTTAAATTATTTAAATATCGTCTGCATTATTTTCATACGTTTTATCACTGAACTTATATATTACGTAAATACTTTTCTTTTATAGTTTGCATAAATAATAGATTAGATACATATGTGATAATTTTAATATTAATCATCGATCATTTTTGTTGCAATGAAAATTTTATAACCGGTATAAACAACAAATTCTTTTCATAAAAGTCTAAGAGTTTATTTTACAGACTCATAAATATCTAACTTTTAAGTTATATATCTTTGAAAACTAAGAAGTTTGTTAGTTTGTGTTTTTTCTTATACATAACCACACAGTTTCGCTAAATGATTTCAACGTGGTTCTAAATTGCTTTCACGGTATCGGGAGACTTTAGAGGAGCATGAAAATAAACAAATTATTGAGTGTGTACCAGAAAATTCTCAGCCAAAAACCAAACCATTTTTAATTGCTCCATATCGTACTTTTCAATTCTGGAAAATTAAAAATTTTACTAATCCCGTCTATGACGGGCTATATGCTAGTATATTAATAAAACAGATAACTTTAAATTAAACCAAATATATATACAGAGAGTTTATAAGGAAATGAAAATACATCAATTAAAGAACGATTATAAATATTGATAATCTAATAAAAATATTTGCACGTTGCTCATATTTTTAATGGTGTAAAAATTATACACAAAAAATTGATGCGATGTTTAGAAATATAGATTATCTAGTTTTTAAGCAACAGTGAGCATGATTTCTAAAATAATGAAGTTGGAAAAATCCAATTTAGAATGTCAATTTCAATTAGAGTGGTTTACAAACTGCCATATAAAATTATTATAACTTAGCAATTAGTATGATTTTTCTAATGCGGTTTCTTCGTAATTGTACATATATGTTTAAATATATATCAATATTGTATGGTATGAATATGTTAAAATATGATTGTGTTAAAAGTTAAAATTCTAATCTTTAAAAATTTAATGCTCCCGTGCCCGATTTAGTGATATTATGTATGTCAGGCTAATAGCAGATGAAACGAAAGACTTTTATTTAATCTTTAATTCCATTTTCAAAAGCAAAAATCATAGTAGTGTATTGGAAATGACTTACAAGGAAAAATTCGACTTTTAAGTGACATAATGTTTAAAAATCACGAACTAATAATTTTTCAGATATAAGCTTTTTTAATTCTTACTTTAAAAGCATTTGAAAATCACCAGAAAATGTAAATTCTAGCAGAGAGCATATACAGAGATTTCAGACTAATAGCAGATGGTCCTTACAATCTTTTCTAATTTTTAATTGCGATATCAAGCGTATATGTCATATTAACTTTGTTAATGTCTTAAATGGAAAATTTTGAATTTTACCTATATGTTGAACAATCAAACATCAATAATTTTTAGACATAATATTTTAATTTAAGTTCTCTTTTTAAGTTTAGCCAAAGTATGGTCAATTGGTTAGGGCATTCATACTCGTACCGGAGTTCGTGGGTTCGAATCCCAATGTGTCAGGAATGTTCGCAGCCGTTCGGAATCAGCCTGCAGCTGTAGGTCCCTGTATCATTAACCTTTATTTTTCTGAAAAGTAAAAGGAACTTTAGTAGTTTCGCAGTCCAAATCAATCAAAATCAAACCTCTAAGGGCCGGTCTCACCAAAGTCATTTAACCACGATTAATCTCTGTTTAAATCGAGAATTGGGCCACACCAGTGGTTAGCGCTATTGGTTAATCTCGGTTAACCTTTAAACGACTTTGGTGATACCGCCTTAAGATTGTTTAAAATCATCGGAAAATATAAATTCTAGCCAAGAGTAGATACAGAAATCTCAGACTAATATCCTATGAATCTAATAATATTGTTTAATAATTAATTTCAATATCAAACGTTTATATCATATTATATTGTTAAAGACGTGAATGAAAAATTTCGACCTTTAAGTGTTATGTGTATTAATCAATCATGAATGATATTTTAAAGGTAAGATTTTTATTTAAAATCTCCCTCTAAGAGCATATGAAAATTATCGGAAAATGTAAATTCTAGCCAAAAGGAGATAGCCACATATCAAGCTAATAGCAGATTAATCTTGTGTAATTTTTAATTGTAATATTAAACATATATGTCGTATTATATTGTTAAAGAACTGAATGGAAAATTTCTATAATAATATTAAAAATTTAAATATATTTTTACTGATAGGTTTGATATTCAGGCATCCACAAGTTTCTGGATGTAAGAGTTTTATTCAAAATCTCACTATCCGAGTATTTGAAAAATCTTCGGAAAATGTAAATTCTAGCCGTGAGCAAATACAGCTAATATCAGATTAATTAAATAATCTTGTATAATCTTTAATTGCAATATCAAACTTATAAGTCTAGTATATTATTAATGCTTGGATGAAAATTTTCTATAATTATATTAAAAAATCAGTCATTGATATGTTTAAAAATCATGGATCAATAAGCTTTTAGGTATAAGCTTTTATTGAACTTCTTACTCTAAGAGCATTTGGAAATCATTGAAAAATGTAAATTCTAGCCGCGATTCAGGAATCTCAAACTAAAAGCAGATGAATAAGCTTTCTTCAAAAAATTTAACTTCAATGTCAAGCTTATAAGTTACTAGCAATTGTGCCCGTGCTTCGCTACAAGAAACTTTGTATATTACTTTTAATGAACGATTTTCTTTTTCTTATATTAATCTGTAAATTCTCCAAAGATCAATCCAAGTCATTGGAGAATAAACATAGTTGTTTTTGTTATATGTATAACTCTATCAGTTCTTATAATACATCAAATTGCATTTTCTGCTATGCCATCCAAGCTATTCAGACATAGAAATAGCTACATGATCCTTGGGGCCGAACGATGGCCGATTGGTTAGGGTGCTGGCCTTCGGTACCGGAGTTCGTGGGTTCGAATCCCACAGTGGCATGGATGTTCGTAGCCGTTAGGAATCGGCTTTAAACTGTAGGTCCCGGTCTGATTAGCCCTCGTGTTGCAAAAAGTAGACCGTAGCACTCCAAACCAAACCAAACATAATCCTTGGGTGGTTTAATTTTTCACCCCATTTCTGCGCACTAATCTTTCGAGTACCAGAGTTATATACCATATAACTCTCCAGTATATCCCAAAATTTGTTGGTGTCTTTGTCTTTCTACTAATTTTGTTAAGAATAATAATGTTTGAAAAATTAAAATTCTTACTTCTAAACTCGCCGTTTGTCATGTGATGCACTATTATGACTGTTAGTCCTAACACTGGAAAATATTTTAATATTACCTAAAATATATATTGTAGCCATCTTTCAAAGAAATTCAGTCATCGGGATTTTTTGTTAGTGGAATCAGTTTCCCTCCAAATAAGTCCGGATAATCAGCGTTCTATAATATTTTCATTTAGCTATAAAAAATGTCGAGAAAAGTTATTTCAATATCATTAATTTTGTATATGAATCTGTTATATTTGGCTAGAAATATGAATTCAGAAACGTGCAATCAGAGTTAAGAACTTTCTTAATGTCATATAAGATTTTACATAATCCTTGCACATGTTCTTTTTTTGCTCATCCCTCTTCGTTCTTCCTGAGCGGCTTAACTATTGTTCCGTTTGGGTTTCGAAATCAGAAATATGATTTGTTCTCAGTGGTGTATATAGCTGCTCAAAACAACGTACTTTTCCTATAAAATACCTTTTATTATATTTCCGTATGCTCATTAAAAAACAGAAAATGTAAAAACAGAAGAATTTAGAGCGTAAATAATATTAATTCCTGAAAAACATAAAAGTAAGTCCAGAACCATTTTCTTCTCGCATACGAAAGAACAACGATGTTTTTTCTAAAATAAATATCCTTCGTTGCCATTCACAACTTAAAAAGAAAAAAATAAAGATAATATGCGGGTAGAACATCAATTTTAACAGACGATCTGACAACTATTACCCCATGCTCCTGTATCATATAACTCTTTTTTTCCATTTTATAATCAATTGCTGTCCTTGTCGCTTTATTAAAGCTGTATATATATATTTTTTAATTTCAAGAATTAACTTCTTAATACACCGTTTGTAATATACGAAATTTTGCCGTATAACTTAAGTTACTTGCCGCAAAGGATCATTTTAATATTATAAATTTTCTATGAAAGTTTATTTGATTTGGCTAGAAACATAAAATGGTGAGAACATTCCGCTCTTTCTTTTCACACAAATCAGAAATCCTGAGGTAGGCCAAATTTTTATTATCAGCTATATATGTATAAATTTTTCAGTCTTATATTTTCATATCACGTGATAGCATGGGCAAAAAGGTATAGCCATAACACTTATTTTTCGGTATTAAATAACATACTCCAAAATGTATTCCATCTGTGACTGATCGGATGTATCAAAATAAAATAAAATGATTTTTTTTCCTTCATATACATAAATAAGCAATAAGATAGACACTTATTTTCCAGTAATTTTATCTCCATCGATTTCCTCTTAAAAGTTTCAAATTAGAACGGAAATTTTGGTGAAAACTTTGATATGAAATTAACATTAAATATAACTTAACTGATTGCTGCTGTACGTTAATTATCAACTTTAAGGGCCATATTCAACAAAATCAGGGTATCCAGGATCAAAGATCGGATCAGTGAATAGGTAGATCAGCGATCACACGCCATTAACTGTGACTTAAACTGGTGCCATATGCACCATGAGTGGATTCCCTGATCTATAGATTAATTATTGCAAATATGTAAACGATGTTTTGATTGGTCAATAAAAGAGATTCTCCGGGGATAGTTCTCATGCTAAGTTGATTTACATATTTACTCAACCAGACATAAATATCGTTTGAGGAAATTATAAATTTAGTCAAGGATCTGTAGTTTTACTGATATTTGCTCACGAAATAAGAATGGAAGAATATAAAAGGAAGAGTTTTGCTGAAACCGAGGCAGAATCTTTTGTGAAAAATTTGGAAAGATCCAGTGGCGAAATACCTTGATGCTAACAAAAATTTTTCAGCAGAATATAGAGCATTATTCTTTTGCGAATGAGCTGAAATCGTGTCATCTAGCATTCGAATTAATGATTCAGCTGTATATTTATTAAAACGCTAACGTGACCGAAAGTCCACATCATCCAAACAATCCAAATCATTTGATCTTTTGGATGCACAAATCTTTTCCTGCGGCTTTCTGTTTTTTCCAGCATTTGTAAAACTTCAAAACTTCGAGATCTTCTATATCTGAAAATATATCCGCCATATTGGTTTTCAACGCAAAGCGCATGCGTAAAATGTAGTATCCGTGGATTAGGCAATTAATCCTCCAAATTCGGGGAATCAGAAACAGGAGATTAAAATGAGCTGAAAGCTGCGGATTCTTGTTGAAGAATATGAAAATGCTGATTCGCGGTTAGATCTGAGTATTAAAATCGTGGTGAATATGGCCCTTAAATATATTGCCATATCATGATATCCAGATGGAGAGCAGAGAATTTAATACTGACAGTGTTTATTTGGTGGTAAGAATGAATGTTGTCAAAAATTTGATCAATCGACTGCAAACATTGTGGTTTTTTTATAATAAAAGACACACAAAGAAACAAATTTCTTAATTTACAAAGATTTATAAATTAAACGCTAGATATTTATTTTCCTGTAATTTAGACTCCCTGTAAATTAGATTTTAAAAATCAAAAATATAACCGATGATTAAATTACGACAGATGTACATAATCTATTATGCTAGTCAAATATAAAAAAAAATTAATCGCATATCTAAATTCAAAGATAAAATGGATGAAAATTGCGCAGACGATATTTAAATAATTTGAGATAAGAATTGAATAAATGAGATGTTTAAGGAATGACGTCATAATGATAGAAAAATGTTATTGCAACCTATTTATTATGTGATAAATTGATATTTTTAATCGCCTGCTCTTATAATGCTTGAAATAATGGAAATTGGAAAAATAATGCTTGAAATAATGACATAAAATGCTCTAAAAGGGAGGAAGGAAAACTTTGATTTAAAAATAAATTTCAAAAACCTTCCTAAGGATATGCCTAATGATTTCCCAAATTTTAAATTTTCATGGCGATTGGATGTATGGTTTTTGTGTCTATCGAGTACAGACAGACACAAATTCATTTATATATATATATATATATATATATATATATATATATATATATATATATATACACACATACATATGTATATATATATATATATATATATATATATATATACATACATATGTATATATATATATATATATATATATATATATATATATATACATACATATATATAGATAGATAGATATTGTTAATGACTTGAAAGGTAAATTTTGATCTTTTTATCATTTTAATAAATATTTTTCAGATATGTTTTTTATTCAAATACTTACTATAAAAGCGAAAATGAGCGAAAAACGTAAATTCAAGCCGAGAACCTACACAGAAAATGAAATATACTAAATCTGATAGGTTAAAAAAAGCGACTCAAGAAAATATTACTCAACACCCATGAACACTTTGAAAAAAATAAATAGTTCTTTTTACACAAACATATTGATTTGTCGTTTAGCTACAAGGGCAATATAGATAAGAAACTAAAAAATATTCAACCTTTAACATTTAAAATTTAATATACTTGAATATATTCATAAAGTAATACCTTGTCAAAAAGTAAGTATATTTATCGTATACATTGAGGCACATACATTAAATACTTCCATTTTTTAATAATAGTCCTAAGGTATATCATATTAATCTCAAGTCTCTGGGTATTTAACTTACTTAATATTTTTATTCTGATAAAGCAAATTTGAGTATCTCAAAATTTGAAGACGTTGCGACTAAAGATAAAAAAAAAATGAAAGTTATATCAATATTTAACTTGTCGATAAGAAGGAAAATATGATTTTAGTAAATGATTTAAAACTGTACGTTAATTAAAGTATTTTGTTAAAAATTTGTTGTGTTCATTTAGGAGGGTGATAATTCCTTATTAATTTTAATGAGCTGTTCACATAATTTAAAAATAATGTTAATTACGTCAAACTGTGAAGTTGTTTGTTCTGAAGCTTTTTCAGAGATATTTTTTGGTATAGTAGCTAATGTCATCAAATATTATGACTATATTCTAAGTTTTAGCAAAATCATTTTTGTTATCCTTACGGTATTAAGCGGATGGTGGAATTTTCAGCTAAACGAAATGAAATGAAAAATTCGATATTTCTGTCTCATTTAATTATGAAATATTACGAAGAAATACTTGTAAAAAGATTTTTTAATGTATATAATTATTAATACAATGAACATTTTCTCTTATCTCTTCTGGGAAGTCTCTAAGCGTTGTTTTTTATGTCTAGTAAACAGTTGTCTTAGTCCTTTAATGCTCTAGTCATTTTTGCAGATTATATGTCAATGCATATCCTAAATCTTTTTTACTATAGACTGCACAGAATAAAACAAATATGAAGTTTAAATAACACTGAATACCACAGTACTTTACATTACTGGTTAGCTATCGTTTTAAACATTCAGGATGCCATTTGTGGAAAAGTAAAACCTTCATTGAAAACATATCTATTTTATAGCATCAAATGATATCATCGAAAATTGAATAGATTTTGAAATTGTTTAATGATGTTTAATACATTTCTTTCAAAGTCATTAAAGTACTCAGCAGAAAGTTGTGAGTAATAAAATCTGATATATCGATCGAATATATAGTATTTAGGACTTTCTTTCCAGAGTGTGAAATTTTAATTATTTACCAATACAAAATCTTTAGGAGAGTGAACCTTATCCCAAAATAAATAGTAACCAAATTTTCATACGCACAAAATGGGATAAAATGTGGACGTGCACTTAGAAGCATTTTACTTCAAAAATGCTTTTCATATTTTACTTCATGTTGCAAAATGAGTAAAAGTTCTTTTCCGTGTTTGGCATAAAGATATATATTTATATTGCCAGTTGCAGTTGAAAAACAAAGCTTCTTAGAAATAGCTTTTAAATGCTTAAGCCTTTAAATAGGCTGACTCAATTATATAATCAAGTTAAAATAGAACATAAATTAATGAAAAATTCTCAAACCATTCTAGCGACTGAATATAATGCAATTATTTGTGTGTTAAATCTTATAATGTGGTTAGAAAAAAGTCAAACCAGGGAATAAGTTTAATTGCTGAATTTTATGAAGCAAAAGTAAAGCCACTCCTTAAGTAATTCAGCAATTAGTAAAGTTCATCAGTAAAATCATGGAAGAATTGTAAGTGGTCCACTAAATTCCACATGAAAGATCTATGAAACCACGTTCAGTCTTCTCACAGTGCCTTCTTGCCGGCAATTTTATCTACTTATATATTATATATTTGATTTGAATTAGATTCCCTTTTAAGTAATTCTACCATGAAAAACCATCACAGGAATTAAAGATATCTTGCATTGATGTCGCCTTTTAAAATTCTACTTTAGTACAGGTCTTCCTGTCATACTAAATGGCCCAATAACGCAACTTAATTCTCTTGTGTAAAATAATTTACAATTTTAAAGGTATAATAAAAATGCCTTCTTATTACACATTTTAGAACAAATCCAATCAAGATTTTATAATTTAAAATAGTAATCTATCTTTATAACAATAAGTTACTCAATACCGTTTTATGATAAATCATATGAAACTGTAATGTATTACTACTGAATAGAAATAATTTAAAGTAACAGAGAACTAAACTTTTCTATTCTAAATCTTCTCTGAGTTAGACAGACAGTGCTATATTAATGTATTATTTTGTTGATGTGAATTAGATTCCATTTTAAGTAAATTCTACCATGCAAAACCATGACAGAAATGCGAGTTACAAGATATCTTACTATAATCTTACATTGATTTCGCCTTTTAAAATTCTACTTTAGTACAGGTCTTCCTGTCATACTAAATGTCACAATAACGCAACTTAATGTTCTTGGGTAAAATAATTTACAATTTTAAAGACATAATAAAATGCCAATAGTTCTTATTACGCATTTTAGAACAAATCACGATTTTATGATTTAAAATAGTATAATAACACTCGAAAAACCTCCTTCCACAAGTTGAATAAATACACATAAATATAAGCATTTTATGCTTTTCTCTGTAAACTAATATCCCCAGAAGATGAAAGAAGAGGAAAATTTTTACTCCGTGCATGAACTGAACTCTACTAAATAGTGATACAACAGTTTTTTTATAAATAACAAAACCCCAAATCCTAGCTTATTAACGAAAGGAAAAAAGCAATTGATGCTTTATGTAACCAAAATGAAAATATTTACTCAAACATCTAAGGCTGATAATATCCATTACAAAAAATTCAACTTCTATTAAAAGTCTCCAATCGCATTTTCTCGTCCGTTAAAAGTAGTTGAAGCCATTTTAAAATACTCTAGATGTTCAAATTAGGAAAAGTTAGAATGAAGAATTTCCCTTGAATGTGAAAACGGGAATTTAAAAAAAAATTGTTGTTCCTCAGGGACCAGTTTAGAGAGTAAAGTTGTCGCTTTATTCGTATTTATCAGAAGAATCTATTGTCAAGAGAAGTTTAGTACTCTTACTTTAAATTCTTTTACAAAGATTCAATAGGAATACATTAGATTCAGATGATTTATCGTAAAAGATCATTGAGCAATTTATCGTTATAAAGATAGATTACTATTTTTTATCATATATCTCGATTGGATTAGTTCTAAAATGTGTCATAAGAACTATTGCAGTTTTTATCATGCTTTTAAAATTGTAAATTATTTTGTCCAACAACATTATTGTGCCATTTAGTAAGACAGGAAGATCTGTACCAAAGTAGAATTTTAAAAGTGGATATTAATGAAAGCTTATTGCAAAACATCTTTAATTTGCATTCCTATTCTGGCTTTGCATTGTAGAATTCACGTAAAATGGAATCTAATTCGCCTGAACTAGAAAACAGAATAGTGTTGCACTGTCCGTCTAACATAGAGAAGATTTAGAAGAAAGAAGATTAGTCCTCTGTTACTTTAAATTCTTTCTATTCAATAGGAATACATTACAGTTTCAGATGATTTATCGTAAAACGCTATTGAGCAATTTATTGTTAAAACGCTATTGAGCAATTTATTGTTATAAAGATAGATTACTATTTTAAATCCTATATATCTTCATTGGATTTAATCTAAAATTCATAATAAGAACTATTGGCATTTTTATCATGCCTTTAAAATTGTTAATTATTTATCCCAAGAACATTAAGTTGCGTTATTGTGCCATTTGAAAGACCTGTGCCAAAGTAGAATTTTAAAACGCGATACCAATGTAAGATTATTGCAAGATATCTTATAGCTTGCACTCTTGTGATGTTTTTGCATGATAGAATTTACTAAAAACGGAATCTAATTCACCACAACTAGATAATTCAATAATATGGAATTATCTGTTTAACATAGAGAAGATTTAGATGAGGGAAGTTCAGTACTCTATTATTTTACATTCTTTCACAAAGATTCAGTAGTTATTGCTATAAAGATACATTACTATATTAAATCATAAATATCTTCATTGGATTTGTTCTAAAATGTATAATAAGAATTACGGTCATTTTTATCGAGATACTAAAATTGTAAATTATTTTGCCCAAGAACATTAAATTGCATGATTGTGCCATTCCGTAGGACAGGAAGACTTGTACATAAGTACAATTTTTAAAGGCGATACCAATGTAAGATTATTACAATATACCTTATAACTTGCATTCATGTGTTGATTTTACATGGTAGAATTTACTTAAAATGTAATTTAATTCACCTCAACTAGATAATACAATAATATGGCTCTATCTGTTTCACATACAGAAGATTTAGATGAGGGAAGTTTAGTACTATATTATTTAAATTCTTTCACAAAGATTCAACAGGAATGCATTAAAATTTCAGATGATTTATCGTAACACATTAGTAAACAATTTATTTCTATAAAGATAGATTACTATTTTAAATCATAAATATCTTCATTGCATTTGTTCTGAAATGTGTTATAAGAACTATTGTTATTTTTATCATGACTTTAAAATTGTAAATTATTTTGTTCAAGAACATTAAGTTGAGTTATTTTGCCCTTTCGTAAGACAGGATGACTTGTACAAATGTAGAATTTTAAAAGGCGATACCAATGTAAGTTTATTACAAGATATCTTATAACTTGCATTTCGGTGATGGTTTTGCATGGTAGAATTTACTTAAAATGGAATCTAATTCACCTCAACTAGATATTACAATTATATGGCTCTATCTGTCTAACATGCAGAAGATTTAAATGAGGGAAGTTTAGTACTCTATAATTTAAATTCTTTCACAAAGATTCAACAGGAATACATTAAAATTTCAGATGAATTATCGTCATTAAACAATTTATTGTTATAAAGGTAGATTACTCTTTTGAATCATAAATATCTTGATTGGACTTGTTCTAAATTGTGTAATAAAACCTACTGGCATTTTTATCACGCATTTAAATTTGTAAATCGATTTTGTTCAAGAACATTATCCAAATTACTGAATCATTTATTTATCACAGGAAGAGCTGTACCTATGAAGACTTTAAAACGGTATATCAATGTAAGATAATTGCAGAATTTCTTGTAACTTGAATTTCTGTGATGATTTAGCTTGGTAGAATTTACCTAAAATGTACTAGAATTCACCTCAACTAGATGATGTTATAACTTCCCACTGTTTGTCTAACATAAATAACATTCTACCATTAAGTATTTGGAACCCTATGCAAATCACGGCCTCCGCCGGTATACATCGTGTAGTAAACAGCATCGGCATTATTCTAATGCAAGATTCCGCGCAGTTCAGAGCACTCTGATTTTGAGAAAGGTATAATTATCCGGTATCACAAATGTGGGCGATCTTTAAGGAACATATCTATCGATCTGAAGTACCCAAAATCTACAGTGGCCTATGTGATTAAGAGGTGGAAGGTCAGTGGTTACTTTGCCCTGAGTCGACATACCAACGAAACTGGGAGATAAAGACCGACGAGTGCTGTCCAGAGAAATTCGGAAGAAATACACCCAACCGATGGTCTCATCCGAGAGAAGTTTCAACAGGCATCCGGGAGTATTGTTTAAATGAATACCACCCGTAAAGAAGCACATCTGCTTGGTTTTCATGGTTGTGCTGCTGCCCATAAGCCTTTGATCACAAAGTCTAATGTATAATGTATGCAAAAGCCCATCGAAATTGGAACGAGTTCTTATATATCGACGAATCAAGGTTCACCCTTTACCGTATATATATATATCTGTATATATATATATATATATATATATATATATATATATATATATATATATATATATATATATATATATATATATATATATATATATATATATATATATATATATATATATATATATTATATATATATATATATATATATATATATATATATATATATATATATATATATATATATATATATATATATATACATATATATATATATATATACATATATATATATATGTATATATATATATATATATATATATATATATATATATATATATATATATATATATATATATATATATATATATATATAATACTAAATTTTGCATAGTATTTTGAAATTTTTCTTCATTCTGCTAAGTTACACATTGTGTAAATTTGTAGTATATGACCGTTAAAAAACAGAATCAATTTTAGGAAAATCACACTTCATATCAAAGAATATGAAGGAATTGAACAAATATATGTACATCGTAGTAAATTTTGACATAAACAGTATCATAAATAAAACCAGAATAAAAGGTATTTGTTTTGGAAATTAAAAAACAATTAGTAAGGAAATTTTAAAGAAATAAACCAATTGTTCAGAGTTCATTACGGTAAAAGATACAGTAAAATAAACAATTGACATTATAGACTGCTAAATCATGTATCTTTTTTCAATTATTCACGTATCATCGTTGTTGAAATAAGAACAATTTAGTGATTGTAGTACACTAATTCATGTTACTAAATAAAGTGGCATGAAAATTAATTTCTTTAAAATGCATGTGTAAATCCTTAGGGGTGGGAATAACATACTTTAAAACTGCAGAAACAAAAAAAAGTCTAGCTAAGTAATTATAACTTATTCTTAAAGCAACCTACAACTAAGATTACGCAAAAAGCTTGGCAATCGTATTAAAAGTATTCCCTTTTTAATATTAAAATCTTCTAAGAATAAGTATTAAGAAAGAACATATAAAAGATCTTTCCTTTCTTTTCTTTATACTTTTCAAACACTTTTCTTCAGATTTCACAACATCATTTTAATTATCTTAAGAGTATTTGAACCTAACTATGTATTCTCCAGACATATAAGTTACGAAACTAAATCTCATCAGAAAATTGAAATATCCTTTAAAATATTAAAAATTGTCATTTCCCAGCTGATACACAAATTCCAGTGACAAAAATTATTTTTGACGTAATTCGTTACTTTAATACTTTTAAAATATAGGCCAATGACGAAATTCTTGCTGTGAAATAGCAAGGATTTAATCTTTCTGTTTAAAACAATATTCTACTTAGAAAACAATAAAAGGATTTATTTCCATAAATTTTTCCATGTATTTTTCTTAAAAAATATGTTTCTACTCAAAAGATGTTACTACTTTTACTGCTATTTACTAAAAATAGAAAGAAATTAAGTAAACAAATGGTAAACAAATGGAATTAAAAATCGTTGATAGAGTAAAAAATTCAGGAAATGCAAAAATGTTTCTACATTTTTAAAATTTAAATTCTAATAACCTAGGCTTTAAAAAAAAGAGATGTATAGTGAAAAATGATTTATTTCTTCTGTACAATCTTATTTTACTTAATAGAAGGATTGGGGTTGCCAATTATTATTCATCTTTATAATTTTTTGAAAAGGTGTAATTTTAGGCAGAAAGAAAAAAAACTTTTTTCGAATGTTGGTATTTGTTAAATTTTCTCAGGGGATAAAAAATGTTATGTTTTGCATTATTTACAACCATAAATTTCATTTAATCTTTTAATTAACTTTTATTAATCTTACTAATATTCCATCTTTATGAGAATAAATTTTATAGACTACTCTTCAATGTTATATAAATTAAAACGCAAACGAATATTTACATATATTGGATACTTCTAATATTTGGGGTTTTGTACTGAACAGAAGGAGTTAAAACCAGTTACCTTGTGACACAAGCAAAATACTTAAATGATTTCCTTTCTCACTATTAGATGGAGTGGCCGATATTTTGCCATCAAAATATGCAAAGTAGTATTTTGTTTAACCCTTTAACGGGCAGTGGTTTCGTAGCAAAACCACCTATTAAATATCTTTTTTTTAAACTTTACTTTTTGGATTACTTTACTTTATCTTTTTATAATTATTTACGACTCCTATCTCATACATCTGTGATAGATGGAAGCCAATGATGTAGAATCAAGAGCTTTTGCAATTAAAAAAACTTTTTGGAGATATAGATGTGTGTTCGATTATTTATATATATATATATATATATATATATATATATATATATATATATATATATATATATATATATATATATATATATATATATATATATATATATATATACATATATATACATATATATACATATATATATATATATATATATATATATATATATATATATATATATATATACATATATATATATATATATATATATATATATATATATATAATATATATATATATATATATATATATATATATATATGTATATATATATATATATGTATATATGTATATATATATATATATATATATATATATATATATATACATATATATATATATACATATACATATATATATATATATACATATATATATATATATATATATATATATATATATATATATATATATATATATATATATATATATATATATATATATATATATATATATATACACATACGTATATATATATATGTATATATATGTATATGTATATATATGTATATATATGCATATATATATATATATATATATATATATATATACATATTATACATTTTATACAATTATATTTTTGATATTTTAAATGTATAACAGATGATAGTTCTACGTGTAACTTATTTATTTCTTTTCCTATTGAAATATATGTATTTACACTTTCTGTACTTGAGAAGTCAGATTCAATTTATCTTACTCATGACCTCAAATAAAAGTATCTATACAAACAGCACTTTTTAGTTGTAAAGCTATTTATTTATTATACCAGTTTAAAGATTATCATTTACTGTTCTTCTAGTATAGTTAAACTTTTAAAAAGGCATAATGTTCAAGCTGTACAAGGGTAGGGGTTAGTCGTTAAACCACTTCTCAAACCCTAATTTGGTATACTCTAAGGCAAACCCTTCTAAGGAATGTGAAGAAAATTTATATATTTTACATATACAAGGCTTATAGATAACATTTATAAACAAATTACATTAAATTCACATGAATTTATTTTCGTGACCTTTAATGGGTTAACAGCCCGTCGTGTATACTTCGAAATTTGTGTCACTGGGAACGCTATATCTTACATCGTTCTTTATACTTTGTCTACCAATAAGTATTTGGACACCTGTGATAGAAAAGGAAAATTTTATTTCAAATCAATAGTTGGTAGAGCCTCCACGGAAGGCAATTACAGCGTGAACCCTACGGGGCATACTTTCCACAAGTCTTTGTAGGACAACTAGAGGTATTGTCTTCCACTCGGTTCTGGTTGCGGTTCTTCTGAATTTCTCTGTTCAGCACTAGTCGGTCTCTTTCTCCCAGTTTCGTTGGTCTACCGACTCAGGGTATATTCCGACAGTCACCGCTCACCTTCCACTTCTTAATCACAAAGTCACTGTCAATTTTGGGTACTTTAGATCACTTAAGATATGTCCCTTAAATATATGCCACATTTTTGATACCTCATAATTATACCTTTCTCGAAATTAGAGAGCTCCGAACTACGCGGCATCTTGCATGAGACTTATGCCGATGCTGTTTCCTACACGATGTATACCGGCGGAGGTCGTGACGTACCTCAGGACCGCAGATATCGTCATTTGCATAGGTGTTCAAATACTTATTAGTAGACAGTCTATGATTTCTGTGGATTTATATCGCTTTGAACATGCTGTTTCTGTTTTTTTTTTAGATATATGCTGTTTAACCCCAGATAATTTGTTTCTTTTTTCAATTTTTCTTCTTTGGCTATTTAATACTTATATACACTTTCATAATCCCCTATATAATAATAGCCTAAGGTGTCTGTCGGCAAATTTTTGAAGCGGTTGTACCTGGAATGGATTCCTCGGCTAAGGGCAGGCGATTAAATTTATCAATTTATTCACGTAATAAATAGGTAAAAAAATAACATTTTTTTTTTTTCTAGCATTATGACGTCATTCCTTTAACCATCTCATATATAATCATTTCTTGTTTTAAATTATTTAAATATCGCGTGCATTATTTTCATACGTTTTATCGCTGAACTTACATATTAAGCAAATAATTTTTCTTTTATATTTGACTTAAATAATAGATTAAGTATATAAGTGATAATTTTAAATTCAATCATCGATTATTTTTTGTTGTAATGAAAATTTTATCATCGGTATTAACAATAAATTCTTTTCATATAAGTCGAGGACTACTAAATATCTAACTTTTAATTTATATATATTTGGAAATTAAGAAGTTTGTTTGTTTGTTATACATAACCACATGGTTTGACTCAATGAATTCCATGTGATTCTAAACTGCATTACAGGATCGGGAGACTCTAGAGGAGTATGACGATAAATAAACTATTGAGATAATTCTCAGCCAAAAAACAAACCATTTTATTACCTGCCTCATTGGGTACTTAACAGTTCTGGAATATTAAAAATTTTACTGATCCCGTCATATGATGGGCTATATGCTAGTCCTATAATAATTTCAGTGGCATCGAGATAGCGCTTTCCGCTCCCTAGACGCAGGTCCAAGTTTTGATCTCGGATTTACTTAACCGTTTCTTAAACATCAGGTACAATCTGTCTCTGGCCATCTACCATGGACTTGTGGCATCCATGCCAAGGCGGGTTAAAGATGTCTTGCTCGTCAAAGGTCGGCCATCTCGTTATTAAGAGGTGGTCGTAATGGTTTGACTCTTAAGTGTATATTGTGTGTTATGTTACATGGATAAGCAGTCACGTAGGCTTTCAATATTAATCTATACATTCTTACACTTTCAAAATAATGAATAATGTTTTCTTAGATAAGAAAAGACATTTTTGATAAGAATACTATTCAATATATATGCACGCACACCCACCCACATATATATATATATATATATATATATATATATATATATATATATATATATATATATATATATATATATATATATATATATACTTGTAATATTACAATCCCTTATTTACATATTTTAATATTTAATAACTTCTCTCCACAAATTACGGTGGGGTTTAAGCGTTTATTCAGACTTTCCCTCCAGACAAGCTATACATTTAATTCAGCCTCTGTCTTTACTTCTTTAGCCAATAATAAACGCATTATCTTTAAACATGGATATTTTTATCGCTTAATCTAATATGCATAGTGATTATATGTACTCTTTTTAGTTTTAGAAATCCCTAATTAAAAATTGTGTGCACGTTTTCAAAACTTTCTTGTCTATTCTATGGAGTTGATATATCGCCACCATTAATGAAATGTGTTGTGCTTTTGGATGAATCTCGCCCATATTTCTCACACACACACACACACACACAAATATATATATATATATATATATATATATATATATATATATATATATATATATATATATATATATATATATATATATGTATGTATGTACGTATATATATATATATATATATATATATATATATACATATGTGTGTGTGTACCTTATGTAATACATATAACATACATACCCACTGCTGTATATAAATATGTGAGCTTTAAAATGTATGATGTGTGTATAAATGGATAGATGTGTCTCTATATATGCAAGTATTTGCAAGCATACATACACAGATAATGTATGCCCATTTGCGTATGAATATGCAGAAATATGTATTTGACAGCAATTCAAGAGTTATATTTTTAATTATATATTAAAAAATGCAATGTTTTATTTCAAAAAGGAAAAAAATGCTCTGAAGAATCTTTAAAACAAGTTTTTTTTAATTTTCCTAATGTAGAGATCTTTGCAAACAACTTTAACTATAAAATTTTATTCTATTAGATTAGTTATATCTGCGAACTGGAGAGAAATATTTTCGTTTTTTATGTGTGGTCTAGCAAGTATAAGTACATTTTATTCGGTATGATATTTGCTTAAGACAACATATTCGCAAAGGTAATAAAATCTTACAATAGAAATTCATTTTTCAGTACTCTAATCTGAACTTGAATGTCTACGAAAAAGCAAATTAACATTTTACATATTTACACTCATTTCTATAGTTCTATTGTAGTTACAAAATGTTTACCCTTATGAATGAAAGAGGGTGTAATTTTTTCGAAAACTTTACTTAAATATTTTTTTGTCTAAGATCTGTGTTTACAGTGTAGTTAAGTCTAATTCATTTTTATGTGAATAATTAATAATATCCAGATCAGAAAGTCGTGAAACGTGGTATGTTACTGCAATACTGTTAAAATTCTAAACTAAACGCTACAGCCCAACTAGTGGGGTCTTGATTTAGGATACCAATCTCTGTTCCATGGAACTTGGGATCCGGTTATGCAATCAACCTATATATGATCCCTACTTGAAATTTACGAGGACCACTTGAGTATAAGTCATACTTTCACCCTTGTGGTGCTCGTTAAAAAATAAAGTCGCATACCTTTGCCTTAATACGAGTAGCCTCCGGAGCAATCGTGCTAGGTTTGACCAAATGGCATAAGACAACAACAACCTATGTATAAACTCCCAGTGCATATTTCCCAAACACACTTTGTCTCAGTTTGATAGTGAATAGATAAAAAGCTGTGCTATCTTTGTGCAGAACGATGATCTTGCGAGCATGGAGTACTACCCCAAAACCACAGGGCTTCGTAATACCGTTAAGATATAAGAAAAGAATGCAAAAAGTGTGTATAATTTACATGTATTATACACATAAACAGCACTTGAAGCACAATGAATTCTCATAATTTCTACGTGATTGAGGACTAGTTGGAATCACTGAAGTTACAAGCATTATAGAGAGCTTATATCAGTTCTTGAACGGAATCTGGTGGGTGTGGCAACGCTGCATGTTGTATCCCGAACAGATCTTACATATTCTCGATAATGTTAAGATTACAAAAATAAGCCGGTTACTGCAAGTGCTTGATATCTTCACTGTCAGGGAGGTCTCTAGTAAGACATAAACATGACAAGGTGTGTTTCTTTCTTGAATATGAATACAGGAGCTTTGGTACCTCAACAAATGAACAAGTATTCCGTATAGGTATCTTGTAGCATTAACAGACTTTGTGGCTCAAGTAGGTGTTTTTCTGTGTGACCATCCAGGATAACGCCTGCCCAGAACGTGACTATAATTGAAAACTAATGTTTTCCGGTTATGTTTTCTAGATGAAAATGTGTTTCATTTTCTCTTCATACTGTCATCCGGAATACGACATTGATCCACGGGTTCAAACTGCAGTATTGATTTTTCCAAATCACAGTTTAAAGAGAACGTTTAATGGCATGCATGAGGACTGGCTGTCTGGAATACAGACCAACAAGATTCAGTTTCTTGTAAAATATTTGTCTCCAAACTCGTACTTATGCGTCTGTGAGCACTGAATACATAGTTTTCAGTTATTGTCAACTATCGGTCTTACTGAATAGTTATAATTTTTGCTCGACCTTGTACTTGACATCTCTTCTACTTTGAAACTTCTACCAGAGCCTAGAGATCAAGCACTGACTTACAACTAGATTTCTTGTTACTTTGATTTGAGATCGTCTAGATTTCTAACTTCCGGTGAGCCTTCGTTTCAGATATATGTTAAATTTGGCATTTTTGTACCACAATTAGCCATATTTGACTCTTTAACTCAGCGTTCAGCTCAGCAGTTGCATAGTTGCCCCTGGTTTCTCTTCCTTCGGCGATTGAGAATCCATTTTACTTATTCTGTAAATCGCGAATATTTTGCACATGTCGACATCGACTGTAATGTTTAGAATATGCAAATGTTTCTTTCAAGTAATGATTTTCCCCAAAACATTCATTTCGAATGATTTGATCAATATTTTCTCACATTTTCCTTATGGCCAAATGGGTAGAATGCTGGTCTTCGGTACTGAAATGTGTAGGCTTTTGGACAACAGTGCAAAACAAATTCATTAAATTATTCTAGGTGTGTAAATAAAGTTCAGGGTATTTTTTATAATATATATGTGTTTTATAACAATTGTTGTAGACCCGACATAACTTCCTTGTTCGCCTATTAAATTTTGCACATTATTTGCTAAATTTGAGTTTGGTTCTAGAAGTTATTAGAACATTTATTATTCTACTGAAACTGAGTTCCATAATATTTCCCTAAAGTACAAAAAAGTACCCTATTTTGCTGATCTCTGGTCAAGAAGTTTACCAGTGTTAGGTAAATATTAAATCTTATTATTTATCCCAAATCTCGTAATATGAAATTAAAACTATTTCTATAAAACATGTAAGTTAAAATCGATGAACGATGGACAAGACAGTTCAGAAACCGTGCTACTGTATTCGTCTGTTGGACATAAGTCATTCTCCATTAAGTCAAACAAATTCGTTCTAATTTCAAATGTCTTATAAATCTAAAAGACAGTATTTTTACAGGTTTTGGTTCAAAATATTATGGAAAGACAATTTTTCTGTCGGAAAATTAACAGGTTTTATAAGAAATATATAATAAATGCTTACGATAAGTATACTTTTTGGCAATAAATTATTATTCCTTATGTTATGAATTTTATTATTTTTTATACATTTAAAAGACTGCATCTATTCCATTTTCATTTAAAAGTTAAAGAAAAACAGAAATGCTGAAAAAATTATGATTTTTTGTTTCTAATATTACAAAATTTTGTGAATCAAATTGAACAAATTACATGCTCAAAGGACAGAAAATTAGAAAATACTTCATTTTTATTTTTAGGGTAATTTAAATTGTCGTCATATATAAATTATTCCGTGACAAAACAGTTATATTAAAAGGGTTATAATAATTTCCATTATATTATCAATTAGTGTTTTTAGACAGTTTGCATTGAAATCGCTACATTAATCTTCATATGAGCTTAAAACAGTGTAAAATGTAACAAATGATAGATCGTCATATATAAATTATTCTGTGTGCAAAGCATTTATATTAAAAGGGTTATAATAATTTCCATTTTATTTTTAATTAGTGTTTTAGACAGTTTACATTAAAATTGCTACATTAATCTTCATAAGAGCTTAAAACAGTGTAAAATGTTACAAAGGATAGGCATTTCTTAATACGAATACTAGAATAAGTATAATTATGTCCAAATGTGTTTATGATAATTCGTCAAATTCAAATTGATGCATTTCAAATTCTGTTTTAACCACATGAAACTCTGCACAGCTATTAATTAATTTTTATATGATATGTATTTACAATTTTCAATTTTGAAAGCAATAACTTTCAAAATATTATACACAAGACAAAATAAAATAATCATCATCAAAATTTCAAACGTTTAACAACAAAATTTTTGGACAAGATTTTTATAAATCCCAAATACAAATTGATACATTATTTTACTCTATATAGAAGAAATAATTTTTTAAAAAAGCTATTCATAACTTATATAAAAGTTAAAATGCATTTAAATTTTAAAGGTTTTAATTAATATATTTCAAACTGATACATTTAAAAGATTCAAAACAGTACATTTCAAATTCTATTTTAACATCATGAAATTCTGTACAAATATTAATCAATTTTATGTGATTTACATCTGGAATTTTTAAAATTTGAAAGCAATAACTTTCAAAACATTGCACACAAGACAAAAAAAAATCATCCCCAAAATTTCAAACGTTTAAGAATAAAAGTTTTAACAAAATTTTTTCAAATCCCAAATAGAAATTGATACATTATTTTATTCTATATAGAACAAATATTTTTTTTAAAAAAGCTATTCATTTATAAGTTATATAAAATTTAAAATGCATTTAAATTTTAAAGGTTTTTCTTGATATATTTCAAATTGATACATTTAAAATGTTCAAACTAATATATTTCCAATCTAGTTTAACCACATGAAATTCTGTACAAATATTAATCAATTTCATGTGATTTGTCTCTGGAATTTTAAAATTTGAAAGCAATAATTTTCAAAATATTGCACACAGAATAAAAAATCAATCACAAAATGTCAAACGTTTAACAACAAAAATTTTGAAAAATATTTTTAGAAATCCCAAATACAAATTGATACATTATTTTACTTTATACAGAAGAAATACAAAGTTTTTTTTTTTAAAAAAAAGCTATTCATAAGTTATATGAAAGTTAAAATGAATTTAAATTTTAAAGGTTTTAATTAATATATTTCAAATTGATGCATTTAAAAGATTCAAAACAGTATATTTCGAATTCGATTTTAACATCATGAAACTCTGTACAGATATTAATCAATTTTATGTGATTTGCCTCTGGAATGTTAAAATTTGTAAGCAATAACTTTCAAAACATTGCACACAAGGCAAAAAAAAGCATCCCCAAAATTTCAAACGTTTAAGAATAAAAAATTTATAAAAAAAATTTTCAAATCCCAAATACACATTGATATATTATTTTACTTTATATAGCAGAAATATAAGGGTTTTTTAAAAAAAAAAGCTAATCATAAGTTACATAAAAGTTAAAATGAATTTAAATTTTAAAGATTTTAATTAACATTTTTCAAACTGTCATACTTAAAAGGTTCAAACTAATATATTCCAAATTCTATTTAACCACATGAAACTCTGCACATATATCAATACATTTTATGTGATTTGTCTGTTATTTTAAAATTTGAAAGCAATAAATTTCAAAATATTGCACATATGATAAAAAAAATCATCTTCAACATTTCAAACGTTTAACCATAAAAATTTTGAACAAACTTTTTACAAATCCCAAACACAAATTAACCATAAGAAATTTAAATAAAATTTTTACAAATCCCAAATACAAATAGGTACATTATTTTACTCTATAGTAGACAAAAAAAGTTTTTTTTAAATGATATTCATTTTTAAGTTATATGAAAGTTAAAATACATTTAAGTTTTAAAGGTTCTAATCTTTTGAAATTGAAATATTAAAAATCCACACAATTGTTTATACGTACAGTAATTCCCGTTTAAACTTATATTTGAGTAAAAATCTATTGAAAAACTATTATAATTAAAAAATAGAATATTTTGTACAGTCACACCTTAATAAATCGTACCATGAAATTAAATAAGCAATAATGTTCATTAGGGTTACCCCCTATATAATAATAGCCTAAGTTATCTCACCGTCTGCCCTCGTATTTATGAAGCGGTTGTACCTGAAATGGATAGATGCATCTATATTGGATTCTTGGTGAATTAGGGTTAGCAACGTTTGAAATCCAACCCCTTCCCCCTTTTAGATCGCTTAATGTCATTATTTCAAGTTCTATTTTCCCCGGTAAAGAGCAACCGATTAAATTTATAAATTTGTCCCATAATAAATATGTGAAAATAACATTTTTTTCTAGAATTATGAAATCATTCTTTTAACCATCTCATTTAATCATTTCTTATTTTAAATTATTTAACCCTCTAAGCGGTTCGCACGTACAATTTTCGATCTCCAGAAACGCTCCGGAAATGGATGTAATGTACATTTCTGTCTGTTCTTTCGCCCATGGAGTTTTGCGGTAGGAGGGTCAGGTTGATTGTTTAGGAACTGTCCGCCTCTTTGACTGATATTTATTGAGGGATTCACCCCTACCCCCTGACGCACAAAGACGCTGATAGCTTTTCATGACTTTGTAAATCTCTATTTCGAAGTATTTCGTTTACGGTAACAGATGTATCTCTAATTGAGCCACTTATATATCTTGGATGACTTTCGTAAAAAATTATAAGTCTCTCAAGGAATATTTTTATTTGTACTTTTAGAATCTATTGATTCTTATGGGATGATCTTCGAGACTTGACGCGCTTTATGTGTATTAAAAATTAACAAGCTATAATATATCTATATCTATCTATCTATATATCTATATATATATATATATATATATATATATATATATATATATATATATATATATATATATATATATATATATATATATATATATATCTATATATATATATATATAACCGGAAGTAAAGGGACAATAACGAGGGTGTGTTTCTCGTATCCATTCTAGTCGACAAAGGGGAAAGAAAAAAATCATAAAACGCTTTGGCCACTGACACAGTAAAACTTTAGCGAATTATTGGGGGGACTTTTTTTCCTCGATGTGTTCCACTCGGAGGGTTAAATATCATCTGCATTATTTTCATAAGTTTTATCACTGAACTTAGATATTACGTAAATAATTTTCTTTTATATTTTGCTTAAATAATAGATTTGCACATGTGTGATAATTTTAAATTTAATAATCGGTTATTTTTAACAAGTTCTACCTCTCTCCAGGCAGTAGTGTGGTTTTATTTCTTTACTCTTACATTAATTATATTATCAAAAGAAAACTTTCAACATGATTCTAAACTGCATTCACAGTATCGGGGGACTTTAGAGGAGTATGGAGATAAACAATTTATTGAGCATGTGCTACTTAATTCTCATCTAAAAAACACTTGATTTTTTACCTACCTCATAGGGTACTTTACAATTCTGGAAAATTGCAAAGTTTATTGATCCCGTCATATGACAGTCCATATGCTAGTCATTATATAAGCGAAAAAGAAAGAGAAGTATGAAATTTATTCAAACAGTATGGACAGTATTCTGCAAATATTTATTTACATTCTCCAGATTGAAAGAAAAATAAAAACATCTTGAGTCAGACGAAATAACAGTAACTCCGCTTTCATTTCGGATGTGTAGTAAGTTTTATTTCAAAGGAAATGCCGGAATTTCATCTTCTGTAATGGGAAAATAACCCTTTGCTTTGAAACCGAAAGTCTTATCTCGAAATCTTTTCATCTTTCTACTTAGGTCTTTTTTTCGTTTTCTGTATACGAAATGCTTTTCCAGGAATGAAATTTGAATCAAAATATCTCGAAATAAAAAGAAAGTTTCTAGTAAATAAACGAAAAAATGTATTTTGTCTTTCATATTTAAAGATTTCAAACATGATGAAATGCAAAGCATTCATTCTATAATTAATTTCAGAATTATTGGACTTTAAGAAATTCTTTTTGAGTTTACAAACAAAAGAATCCCCTATATAATAATAGCCTAAATTATTTGTCTGTCCATCCTTGAATCTAGGAAGTGGTTGGACCTTGAATGGATAGAGGCATTCATATGAGTTAGGGCTAGCAAAATTTAAAGTGAGGTCGAAAACGTTCGAAATCTACCCCTTCCCCATTTTTAATCGTTTAATTCCATTATTTTAAGCGCTCGGTTTCCTCGGTTAAGAGGAGGTGATTAAATTCTCCAATTTATCGCATCATAAGTACATAAAAATAATTTTTTTCTAGTATTATGGCGTCATTCCTTTAACTATTTCATTTTATCATTTCTTATTTTAAAACATTTAAATATCTTCTGCATTATATTCATACGTTTTATCACTGAACTTAGATATTACCTAAAAAATTTTCTTTTATATTAGGCTTAAATAATAGATTAGGTACATGCGGGTTAATTTTAAATTTAATTATCTACTATTTTTTGTTACAATGAAAATTTTATCATCGGTATTAATGACAAATTCTTTTCCTAAAAATCTAGGTATATGTTTAACAGACTAATAAATATCTAGCGTTTAAATTAGTTATCTTTGAAAATTTAGAATTTGTTCGTTTGTGTGTTTGTAGTGTATACATAAGAAGACGGTTTGCAATAGATTCACTAATTCTTGAATATCATTCATATATACCGATAAATAATCACTGTCAATATTAAAACCTCTGATGTCCATCCTATCACGTAATATGACGCAAAAAATTAAAGTTGGCAACTAACATGTCGGTCAGTACAGATAAACAAATTATTCCGCGTGTACTAAATAATTCTCATCCAAAAAACAAACCACTTTTTTACATGCATCATTGGTTACTTTACAATCCTGGAAAATTAAAAATTTTATTGATCCCGTTATATGAGAGGCCATATGCTAGTCATTATATAAGTGAGAAAGGAAGAGAAGTATGAAATTTATTCAAACAGTATGGACAGTATTCTGCAAATATTTATTTACATTCTCCAGATTGAAAGAAAAATAAAAACATCTTGAGTCAGACGAAATAACAGTAACTCCGCTTTCATTTCGGATGTGTAGTAAGTTTTATTTCAAAGGAAATGCCGGAATTTCATCTTCTGTAATGGGAAAATAACCCTTTGCTTTGAAACCGAAAGTCTTATCTCGAAATCTTTTCCTCTTTCTACTTAGGTCTTTTTTTTTCGTTTTCTGTATACGAAATGCTTTTCCAGGAATGAAATTTGAATCAAAATATCTCGAAATAAAAAGAAATTTACTTGTAAATAAACTAAAAATTATATTTCGTCTTTCATATTTAAAGATTTCAAACGTGATGAAAAGCAAAGCATTCTTTCTATAATTAATTTCAGAAATATTGGTATTTTAGAAATTGTTTTAGAATTTAAATTGATTTGTTGGCATTGTATATTAATCTCGATAAATAAAAAGTTCATTTTTGTATTAATATTCAGTAACCACCTCGTTAACAAACAAAATAATCCCCTATATAAAAATAGCCTAAATTGTTTGTCTGTCCGTCCTCGAATCTAGGAAGTGGTTGGCTAGCAAAATTTAAAGTTAGATCGAAAACGTTCGAAATCTACCCCTTCCCCTCCTTTTCGATCGTTTAATTTCATTATTTCAAGCGCTCGGTTTTCGTCGGTTAAGAGCAGGTAATTAAATATACCAATTTATCACATTATAAGTACATGAAAATACTTTTTTTTCTAGCATCATTCCTTTAACCATCTCATTTAATCATTTCTTATTTTAAATTGTTTAAATATTGTCTGCATTATATTCATACGTTTTATCGCTGAACTAAATAATTGTCTTTTATATTTGGCTTAACTATTAGATTAGGTTAAATTTTAAATTTAATCATCTACTATTTTTTGTTACAATAATTTTATCATCGGTATTAACAGACAAATTCTTTTCCTAAAAATCTAGGTATATGTTTAACAGACTAATAAATATCTAGCGTTTAAATTAGTTATCTTTGAAAATTTAGAATTTTTTCGTTTGTGTGTTTGTAGTGTATACATAAGAAGACGGTTTGCAATACATTCACTAATTTTTTCAATATCATTCATATATACCGATAAATAATCACTGTCAATATTAAAACCTCTGATGTCCATCCTATCACGTAATATGACGAAATAAATTAAAGTTGGCAACTAACATGTCGGTCAGTACAGATAAACAAATTATTCCTCGTGTACTAGATAATTCTCATCCAAAAAACAAACCACTTTTTTACATGCCTCATTGGTTACTTTACAATTCTGGAAAATTAAAAATTTTATTGATCCCGTTATATAAGATAATATTTATTTACATTCTCCAGATTGAAAGAAAAATAAAAACATCTTGAGTCAGACGAAATAACAGTAACTCCGCTTTCATTTCGGATATGTAGTAAGTTTTATTTCAAAGGAAATGCCGGAATTTCATCTTCTGTAATGGGAAAATAACCCTTTGCTTTGAAACCGAAAGTCTTATCTCGAAATCTTTTCATCTTTCTACTTAGGTCTTTTTTTCGTTTTCTGTATACGAAATGCTTTTCCAGGAATGAAATTTGAATCAAAATATCTCGAAATAAAAAGAAAGTTTCTAGTAAATAAACGGAAAATATATTATGTCTTTCATATTTAAAGATTTCAAACATGATGAAATGCAAAGCATTCATTCTATAATTAATTTCAGAAGGATTGGACTTTAAGAAATTCTTTTTGAGTTTACAAACAAAAGAATCCCCTATATAATAATAGCCTAAATTATTTGTCTGTCCATCCTTGAATCTAGGAAGTGGTTGGACCTTGAATGGATAGAGGCATTCATATGAGTTAGGGCTAGCAAAATTTAAAGTGAGGTCGAAAACGTTCGAAATCTACCCCTTCCCCCCTTTTTGATCGTTTAATTCCATTATTTCAAGCACTCGGTTTTCCTCGGTTAAGAGCAGGTGATTAAATTCTCCAATTTATCGCATCATAAGTACATAAAAATAATTTTTTTCTAGTATTATGGCGTCATTCCTTTAACTATTTCATTTTATCATTTCTTATTTTAAAACATTTAAATATCTTCTGCATTATATTCATACGTTTTATCACTGAACTTAGATATTACCTAAAAAATTTTCTTTTATATTAGGCTTAAATAATAGATTAGGTACATGCGGGTTAATTTTAAATTTAATTATCTACTATTTTTTGTTACAATGAAAATTTTATCATCGGTATTAATGACAAATTCTTTTCCTAAAAATCTAGGTATATGTTTAACAGACTAATAAATATCTAGCGTTTAAATTAGTTATCTTTGAAAATTTAGAATTTGTTCGTTTGTGTGTTTGTAGTGTATACATAAGAAGACGGTTTGCAATAGATTCACTAATTCTTGAATATCATTCATATATACCGATAAATAATCACTGTCAATATTAAAACCTCTGATGTCCATCCTATCAAGTAATATGACGAAATAAATTAAAGTTGGCAACTAACATGTCGGTCAGTACAGATAAACAAATTATTCCGCTTGTACTAGATAATTCTCTTCCAAAAAACAAACCACTTTTTTACATGCCTCATTGGTTACTTTACAATTCTGGAAAATTAAAAATTTTATTGATCCCGTCATATGAGAGTCCATATGCTAGTCATTATATAAGCGAGAAAGAAAGAGAAGTATGAAATTTATTCAAACAGTATGGACAGTATTCTGCAAATATTTATTTACATTCTCCAGATTGAAAGAAAAATAAAAACATCTTGAGTCAGACGAAATAACAGTAACTCTGCTTTCATTTCGGATATGTAGTAAGTTTTATTTCAAAGGAAATGCCGGAATTTCATCTTCTGTAATGGGAAAATAACCCTTTGCTTTGAAACCGAAAGTCTTATCTCGAAATCTTTTCCTCTTTCTACTTAGGTCTTTTTTTTTCGTTTTCTGTATACGAAATGCTTTTCCAGGAATGAAATTTGAATCAAAATATCTCGAAATAAAAAGAAATTTACTTGTAAATAAACTAAAAATTATATTTCGTCTTTCATATTTAAAGATTTCA
This sequence comes from Pardosa pseudoannulata, assembly GCA_032207245.1. Classification (NCBI taxonomy): domain Eukaryota; kingdom Metazoa; phylum Arthropoda; class Arachnida; order Araneae; family Lycosidae; genus Pardosa; species Pardosa pseudoannulata. The sequence continues at coordinate 18,973,222 of CM063508.1, forward strand.
AACGTGATGAAAAGCAAAGCATTCTTTCTATAATTAATTTCAGAAATATTGGTATTTTAGAAATTGTTTTAGAATTTAAATTGATTTGTTGGCATTGTATATTAATCTCGATAAATAAAAAGTTCATTTTTGTATTAATATTCAGTAACCACCTCGTTAACAAACAAAATAATCCCCTATATAAAAATAGCCTAAATTATCTATCTTGTACGTCATTGAATTTGGTTTGACCTGGAATGTATAGAGGCATCCATATTGGATTCTTGATGAGTTAGGGTTAGAAAAATTTAAAGTGATAACAACAATGAATTTTTTAAATTCAGTTTCTTACTTTAAGTTTCTCTCTTAGTTTAAATCTATCTTTTAACCCTTTGAGGGGCACCCCCAGAAACTCTTTGGTTTTTAATGAAATTAGTTTATAAATGTTATCTATGGACATTTTAAATATGAAGTATATGAAAAATAAATTATATTACTCGAGGAATAAGCAAGGGTTCATTGATTGTGTGATCACCTCCCTTGGAACAGCATGAAAATGACATATTTTTTTAATAATATTGGAAAAATAACTAATATTTTTTATTAAAAGGGTGTATAAATCAAATAGATAAGAAATTTGCACTTAAAGCTTAAATAGGTACTTTTATTTTAAAGTCTTAACTTTGAAAAATCGAATTTTTGCTTTTAGGATCGGGTTTGGATAGAGCTTGATTCTAAAAGAAGATTTTGACAGGAATAATTAAAAGAAGAGAAAAAATTAAGTGTCGATAGTTTGATGAAAAATTGAAAATCAAAAACTTTTTTTTTCTATATAAATCAGAGAAAAAATTTTAACAGCCGGTATATTATATATACCAGTGCCCTTCAAAGAGTTAAGATAAATTTTCTCTCTTGATTATAAGTACTGCATTTTATTATATTTATTTTAAATTTCTTTGCTGTTAGGTAACTATTTAATCAGAAATTCATATTTTTTACCATTATGAGAGAGGTATGCTTAAAGTCAATGCAAGCAAAACTGTAGATTATTTAGTTTCTTACTTTAAGTTTCTCTCTTAGTTTAAATCTATCTTTCAAGACACATTTTCTCTCTTGATTATAAGTACTGCATTTTACTTTATATTTTTATAATTTCTTTTCTGCGATTTAACTATTTAATCAGACGTTCATATTTTGAGAAATATTATAATAGAAGTATGCTTAATATCAATGCAAGTAAAAACTATAGATTATTTTCCAATTTCAGATTTTAAACATAGTTACTTTTTTAAATTTTTCAATAAACCTTGATTTCTAAAAGCAAATTTGGGCATAAACCTTAAGACAAAGCAAATTAATTACATTTTTAATTAGTTTAATCCCTTAAGTTTTTCTTTTTTAAAGAAGTTCTTACTTTTTGTCTAAATTTATTAAGTATATCATTAAAATACTGAGTGATCTATTATATAATGCTTTTGAGACATATTTTTTCCCATTTCCCCCCAAAATATTCAAAAGTGAATATTAATTTTTAAGTAGATGTAATTTTTATATTTTGATGATTCTAAACAAATGTAAATAGAACCAGACGGAGCAATTTTAATTTTTCTCTGATTGAAATCCAACATAATTAAGACAGTATGCAACACAGATAAATTTTAAAATTCTTTAAGACAGCAATGGAAATATTAGTATGTTTACATTTAATAAGATAGAAATATACGCATTGATTTTTAAAAATAAAGTTTTTAAAAGCCTTTTTAACTGAATTCCGCTTTTGACGTAGACGTATCTGGGTTCGTGGCACTTGGGTACTGGAAGCTCTAAATCCACGATGTTCAGAATGAAGTATGTGGTATCATTGAAAAATAACTGACTCATTATAAGAATAAATAAGAGAGAACATGCTTTTAAGCTAAAAACGAATACATCCCTTATATAATAATAGCCTAAATTATCTGTCCGTCTGTCCTCTAATTTATGAATCAGTTGTACCTTGAAGGGATAGATGCATCCATATTAGATCCTTGATGAATCAGCAAAGTTCGAAATCCACCCCTTCTCCCCGTTTTTAGCATTTAATGCCATTATTTCAAGTTTTATTTACCCCGGTTAAGAGCAGGGGATTAAATTTATCAATTTATCACATAATAATAGCCTAAATTATCTGTCCGTCCATCCTGGATTTTAACAAGCAGTTGTACCTGGAATAGATAGAGGCATCCAGACTGGATTC
>CM063508.1:18980436-18987936 GCA_032207245.1 Pardosa pseudoannulata
GCTTTTAACCGAGGAAAACTGCGTTTGAAACAATTACTTGGGATGACGTCACATTGCTAGAAATATTGCTTCTTTCTCTTAGTTATCACGCGATAAATTAAAAATTTAATCGTTTGCTTTTAACCGGGGAAAATAATGCTTGGAATAGTGACATGAAATGCTCGAAAAAGGGGGAAGGAATGGATTTCGAACGTTAAAAATTTACAAAAACCTTCCCAGGGATATACCTAAATATTTCCCAAATTTTCACAGCGATAGGATGAATGGTTTTTGAGTCTATTGAGTACAGACAGACAGACACAAATTCATTTTTATATATATATAGATTACACGTTTCCCCGTGACATAAAATTTAATGAAAAACAAATCATGGGGAGACCAGGAAGCCATGTCTATCAGATTTTGAGTAATATGCAGGATTTGTCAGCAAATAAGGATAAAACATTACAAAACTTTATCTTTTATCTTACCTTTTACACACAATTTCGTTCTTTATTAACATATTTCTTTATTAAGTATAGTAGTTCTTTATTTTCCTTATTTGTTTTTTACTTTGACAAAAAACTATATTTTTTCTTAAAATAAACACAAACATTACATAAAGCATATATAGCACTTTATCAATTATACTAATTTCATAATTAGCATTTCAGAGATATTTTCCATATAAGTAATAAATCAGATAGACAAAATATAAATTTCATAAAATCTTATCACATCATCTGTGTATAGTTTCAAAATCATAAACTTAAGTTATTTTTGTGTTTTACCCCAAATTACAATAGCATTTTATTTTATTAATTTTACATATGAGTATATAAGTATCATTTTTAATTTCTTTTAATAATTTGAAATATTTTGAGGTAATTTTCATTTAAAGATCATACAGATAAAGAGAATTAACATATTATTCCTCCTTTCATTTTAACCTTATAATAATCATAAAATGTTTTTGAATTTTTATCATATTTATATAAATTTAATTGAAATGAAAACGTTTATACTTTTACACTTTTTATTAATTTTATATTTTAAAATTTCAGTGAAATCTTTCTCTTCACAATATGTTATATTAAAGACAAATAATTCTAATACTAAATTGCAACATTAAACTAGTGATTATAGCAAACCATCATATGAAAGTAGTTTGGTTTGCAGCAATTCCTGAAATTATATTTTATTTGATTTCATATTTTTTTTTCATTCTATATAGTGTCATTTCCAAACACATCTGGTTGAATCCCATGGTAAAGCCATTTCAGCCTTAAAAGTAATGACAGAATTTTCTGTGAAACATTTCTAAATAAACAAGCTCATCTAATCTACAGTACGCATTAAAGATTCTTGGGCATTTCTACAGATGTAATTGAAGTTTATGGTTACGTGATGGGGTGAATTTTGATGCTTTTGTGGTACCGGAACTAATCTTGAAGAATTACTCTTCGTTATGACACAGCACACGCAGGCGTAAACACCTAATCAATAATTCTGAAAGATTTCTGTTGGATGCGTGATAGGAATTTGTAATTTACGTGCTTAAAAAATTAATTCAGGAGTTTGTTGAAAGAGGTTTTAAGTTGTTGAGCGTCACGATTTAGTAGAACATATATTATATCTTTATTTACTGGGAAAGAAACGTGGCTGTATTTTATTTAAAGCAGTATAATTGTAGCTGTTTCAACTTAAAACTATAATATAAAGCTTTGTTTTTATTGCTAATTAAAAAACTGCCCGAATGATATGAGAACGTATAATTAAAGTATATAGTATCTTAAAGTATATAGTATAAACGTATATATTATTTTAACACATTGTATGCGGGACACTTACTAGTACGTTTTCTGACAATTGGTACATGAGCGCGGGTCATGTACTAGTACGGGTTAGTGTAACAACATGGTTTGTCTGTGGGTACAAAAAAAAAAGGTATACACAGGAAAACACAACCGAATGTCTACTACATAGATTCTAGAAAAACTTAGACAAATAAAAGCTAGTTTTTTACATCAGTCGATGGGAAACCACAGAGCGGGAAGGTTGACCATTTGACAGTTTCATTTTTTCCAGAATTTGGTAAAAAAATGTCACATTTTTTATTGCAATTTTTTGTTCATTTTACATTTTTAAGTAAAGATATGTTATTAAAATTAACATTTCTAATACTTTTAAGCATTTATTACAACTTTTTTCTTTCTATGAAAGCATCATAGAACTGAAATTTACCTTTAGTATCATCGATATCCAAGTTAATTTTTGGAATTCCAGTGAAAACAAATCTAGGAGACGGATCCGAAGGATTACCACAATTAATTTTAAAAAATGGTCTTGCTTGACTGATTCCATCTATACTACTATCAGAGTCACTACTATCCAGGTCATCTAGTAAACTTTCTCTACTATCATTTACAGATAATTCAGTTTATGATTCCGAGTCACAGTTCGAACCACAAGAAATTAGCTCCATACGTTCTGAATTATCCATTATTTAAAAGTAAAAATATATTATTCAACACTTCCATCAATAAAATTATCAGGCAGTTAGTAAAATATAACCAGAAAGCTATACACTGAAAGATAACAATTCGTCTTCTGATACAAAACATACGAAAAAAGCCACGCTTTTGAACCAATCAGAGTAGAAAATACAATAAACTACAGAATATCATTTACTGGATAACTATCAAATAATTTGTTACTAAAATTGGAAAAAATACGGCCATAACAGTACAAGCGAAATAGAAATCAGATTGCCCGTAAGCCGTACATGATATTATATATATGTATATGTATATATATATATATATATATATATATATATATATATATATATATATATATATATATATATATATATATATATATATATATATATATATATATATATATATATATATATATATATATATATATATATATATATATATATATATATATATATATATATATATATATATATATATATATATATGTATATATATATATATGTATATATATATATATATATATATATATATATATATATATATATATATATATATATATATATGTATATATATATATGTATATATATATATATATATATATATTATATATATATATATATATATGTATATATATATATAATATATATATATATATATATATATATATATATATATATTTATATATATATATATATATATATATATGTTTATTTGTCGATTTAAATATTTGTTTATATATTTCAATATAACTTACTAAAAGTAGGTTAAAAAATAAAATAATATACGATCTATTGAGATTCAACTAAATACATAAATTTACTCTCAAAACGCCCGCTCCCGGTACAATTCCGCTTCGAAATGTACCCGCACACAATGTGTTAAGAAACAATAACAAAAGCAACGTGAAATAGTAGATTTTGTTTCATACATCCGTGAGCCACGGTACCTTAGTTGTCATAGGCGGCGATCTCGTAACAGAAAGGTTGTGAGTTCGAGGCTCGAGCTGGCGCAAGATCCGCCATGTTGGTTAAGAGTGACTGGGTCAATCAAAGATGTTCGTGGCCACAAAGTCCACCAAGCTCTCAAACGGTACCTCTGGGGGTGGCATGCCAAGCCTGGGGGTCTTCTGCTTGATCTCTACTTCTAAATTATGAGGACCCAGCGGAGGCCTTGTTACTCGAGTCCGTAGTTTTTCCTAAACTACAAGTGCCAGGTGATTCTAAATGGGTAACAGTTTCGCAGCCATGTTTACCATAAAGGTATATATATCTATTGCTAGCTGCATTGAAAAAAATATTCATTTAGCTATCATATCACCAGTTAAAGCAAATTTGGTTATCACATGAAAAGTCTTAGATCCATTTAACATGATGCCTATATCACTAAACTACAAGAATCAAATTGATGACAAGAATAATTTCTTAACCACTAACACTCACGCATATATGTTACGCATATATGTTAATTCATGTTTAAGAATTTTAGTGCTGACTACATCATTTCAAACAGGCCCTACGGTGAAATATATACAGTGTTTATTCAAGAGCAAAACATATAATTGGTCTAATAACATTGTGTATAACAAACGATTGATTTGTTTCCTTTGATATTTAAGTATTAAGCTTTATGTAATTAATTTTCTACTTCGATATTAATAGTTCTGGGATATATTTTAGCAATTGGAAGCTAGATATCCAGGGTCTTTTAAAAGTTAACTGCTAGGGTCAATTTACCCTAACATCTTCTTTTAGTTGTTTAAAACACTGTTCAAAAGATGTATTTAGGTTTGTGGCATATCAAATTTTCTGTTAATAATCGTTTTTATCTTTATTCAAACAACAATCTAATGATAAATCTGCCTGTGAAGTTATCTAAAAGGGACTTTACATCTTCAAAACATATATCGCCTTTAAATGCCCCTAATTTATCCATTTCGAATTGATTATTTCCTATTTACCTTACAAAAAGCAATGCCTAAAAGTTTTTAATTACTTAAATGGTGCAAAATGGCCTACATTTATGCTTACATATATATACCCACTGGTGCTGAATAGCAAAGTCAGACTTTCGGAACTATACGGAAGAATATATTTAGTTAACTTAGTCTGAAATGTATACAGACAAGCTATAACGTACAAATTAAATGTATATAACAATATATTCGTTGATATCATATCTATAAATATTAGATTGATTTAATGATATCCTACAAAGTTCAGACTAAATGTATATAACTAAATATTCATTGATATCATTTTGATTCAATGTTATACTTATTTTTGTAACTGTTTTAAACACCAATTATCTGTAGCATTTTTAATAAAGCATTGAAAAACACATTGACCTCCCAGCAAACTATATAGTTATCTTTATAACAATGTATATGACTATGCATTTGATGATATTATTATTGGAGAACACGTTTAGTTAACTTAGTCTGAAATGTATGTAGACTAACTATAAAATTCATACTATATATATGTATATATATATATATATATGTATGTGTGTGTGTGTGTGTGTCTCCTGATCGAGTAGTAAGGCTAATGTACGAAAAAGTCTCTCTTGGTAAATCATATATTTATTCAAAGTAAAGTTTTATTTAAAAGCGTCGCCTGGGCCATTTGCACTTATTTGTAGGGAAGCCACGCGTGGAGTGCGTTGACAACTCTACGCCTAAGCGCCAACTGACACATAACGGTTAGCTTAATCATCAAATTCTTCAAAAATCCTTCCGCTCGACAGATAATAATAAAAGCTTACGGGAGCGTGCATTTTTTTTTATTTATTTTGTTATTACTAAAGAGTTCCCTTTTAAAATGTTCACAACTAGCTTAATTTTTCGAACCCCCCCATTTTAGACATGACATATATATATATATATATATATATATATATATATATATATATATATATATATATATATATATATATATATATATATATATATATATATATATACATATATGTATATACATATACATTTATATACATATATATATATGTATATATATACATATATATACATATATACATATATACATATATATACATATATATACATATTCGAAAACAAATTGTTACTCATGTGGTACAAAATTGAGATCATTTTAGTATTATGTCACATAATGAACAGGGGCATAATTATAGTTTGGCTGCAGTTTATTTTTCTGAAATGTCACGATGTTCAACTTTTGGAGGATTTTGCAAGTTGTATGCAGCCGGTGAAATTTTTAAGTGTGTTTGAGGTTTACCTTGATTGTAGCCTTTATTACAGTTTTGAAAGTGAGGGAAACCCCACTAAGTGGCTACGCTTTTCCAATGATTTGTCAAGTGGCCATTTTGACGTTTACGTTAATTCTGTGTCAAATTCAATCCCCTGTATAATAATAGCCTAAGTTGTCTGTCCGTGAATTTATGAAGCGGTTGTACCTGGAATGGGTACAGGAATCCATATTGGATTTTTTATGACTTAGGGTTAGCAAAATTCACCGGGATTTCGAAATCCACCCCATCACCACTTTTTGGACGTTTAATGGTATTATTTCAAGCCTTATTCTTCCCTGTTAAGAGCAAAAGATTAAATTTATCAATTTGGATATCATTCATATATACCACCAAATAATCACTGTCAATATAAAAGCCACTGCTGTCTATTCTATCACGTACGCGGCCCTCATATATTCTAATTAGTTTCTTCACCCTTTGTAGGCCTGGCAAGCTCAGTAGAGTGTCTGCCCATTTGCTTGTACTCCTTGGGTTAACGGTTCTGTCCCCGAAGCTGCCAAATTTTTCTAAATGTAATTAATTTAATATATTCTTTTTTTTAATATATAAATAAATTCCTATTCCTAAAGTTGTTTTATTTTTTAAAAAATAAATTTTTACTATTTTTTTCAAATTTTTATTATGTTAAATTCACGTATTTTGTACGGATGTCCCTGGCCCCATAAACATTTCATTTTTCTATCCTTAAACTTTCTTCTCGTCTATTTTTATGTGTCCTTTCACCTTTTAGCTGTTAATTTTTCTGCTAGCCTTCATTTTTGTGTTTATTGAAAGAAATCTCCGGATTAGAGGGCTCGGCCCATGCAATCAAGGCCCATACCTACCGAGGTGATAGTGTCATTCCTTTACTTCCATTAATTAATGTGGCAAAAAAAACTGAAGAACTTAACGATAATTTTAAGGTAGCTAAGAAGACTTTAAATTATCTTTCTAAATGAATTCAATGTGATTCTAAACTGCATTCACAATATCGAGAGACTTTAGGGGAGTATGAAGATAAACAAGTTATTGAGCTTGTACCTGATAATTCTCAGCCAAAAAACAAATCATTTTTTACCTGCTTCATACAGTACTTTACAATTTTAGAAAATGAAAAATTTACTTATTCCGTCATATGACGGGCTATATGCTAGTGTATATATGTTTATATATATGTGTATATATGTATATATATGTATGTGTATATATATATGTATATATGTATGTATATATGTATGTATATATATGTATATATGTATGTATATATGTATGTATATATATATATATGTATATGTATATATATATGTATATATATATGTATATATATATATATATATATATATATGTGTGTTATATATATATGTATATATATCTATATATATGTATATATATGTATATATATATATCTACATATATGTATTTATATGTATATATATGTATATATATGTATATACATGTATATATATATATATATATATATATATATATGTATGTATATATATATATATACATATATATATGTATGTATATATATATATGTATATATATGTATACATATATATATATGTATATACATATATATATATATATATATATATATATATATATATATATATATATATATATATATATATATATTGGTTAGTCTAAAATGATAAAGATATTAGAAGAAAATCTGGTAACTTTCAACACGAATATGTTATAATTCACTTCATAAAGACATATAACCTCCATTCCGTTTATTTATTAT
>CM063508.1:19002936-19020436 GCA_032207245.1 Pardosa pseudoannulata
TTAAATAACAATATAGTAACAATTTTATTATTCAAAATATAGGAACTCTACAAGAACATAGACAGCGAGAGAAAATGCGCATGGCAACTCAAACTATAGTTACCAAAATCTATCCACACGAGTTATTTGAGTGTGTAAACAAACTTGTTTAATATATTGATATTTTCTTTCGAGCTTTCCCATTGATATTGAGAGAGTAATGTTTTTCACTTGAATGTTCTCTGCACGAATATTTGAAATTAATCATTTTCTTGCAGAGACGTTTATAATCCAAAAAAATACATTTCATGATATTGTGCGAAGGGGAATCGAAATGCGGTAAAAATAGGAAATGAAAGCATAGGTGAATCGAATAGTTAATAATGGGTTTTTCAGGAGAGTATCACTCATTTTTTCTGCAAAAACTGTATTTTATACTGCAATATTTAAGATAGAATCTATTGCAGAGACTTAGCACAGAGCTATTTGTCTTATCTACCAGTCACCCGTCTAAATTGACAATTATCGTGCTATTATATCCTCAACTTACACTTGTGCACTTACAGATAAATTGAGAAATAATTTTAATAATATTACACCGAAATTTAAAATTAATAATTATTAGTAATTACTCAGAGATAAGAGATAATTATTGAAATAATTTATCTACATATTTCTACAATATTAATAATTTCTATATATATATATAAACAGTAAATATGAATTTTTCATATGGCATATCGAATTTATTTCAAAGAAACAAATTGTATTAGTGATTTTATCAATTTTGAAGTTAGGTAAACATAGACAAAGTAATTGAAAAAGATATCTTCATTGAAAAAAAGGAAACAAAAATCAATTTCTTTCTTTCTGTCTTTCTCTTTTTTGAACCTCGTATTTAAGTTCTTTTCAAATTCATATATTTGCGACCCATCGTCACCTCTCAGAGAGGATTTTTTCCCTGTAAACAGATTCAAAAATATGATGACAAATATTGAAGCAATTTTCTTTTGATTCGTTCGTCTGTTGTCTAGAAAAATTGATTTCAAATATTTTCAAGAAGCATACGTTTAAAATTCATTTTAAATAGTATACAAACGCAATGGATGTCTGCTTTTCTGTAGGAATATTTTATAATTTTTAAAGAACAATGATTTTTAAAGCGGTTGTAACTTTTAAAATTTTGATATGGTATATTGCTTTTTAAAATCTTGATATGGCTTGATACGTGGATATGATAACCTACAAAAAAGGTTTTTTTTTATTTATCAATTTTTGACAAACATTTCAAGTGGTCTACATATTTAATGTAAGGGATATTTAAAAGTTTTTTTGATCTATGCATTTGAATAAATTTTAAATTTTAAACTTTCTAAAAGTATATATATTTTTTTCCAAGTTTTCACCTACTTTCCTCGAGATTTTTTCAAGATATATCAGAGCTTTCACAAACGGTGCATAAAATTTTATATATCTCTCAACTTCAATTTAAAAAATATAATCATTCATAGAAAAAGCAATGAAATTTGTCATTATCTTCCATATGCTTGTTCATAAAAAAATAAGCATCTAATTTTTAATGCAAAATTCCATGTAATATTTTATTCTATACATTATAGAAATGAATTAAAAATAAATACATTTAATTTAAATATAATTTAATTCAAATAAGTGTCTCTGTCCTTTAGAAATACATTAGAAAAATTAATGCATAAAATGTATTACTTGCATCTAAATTAGCAGAACAGTCTTAAGATTTCTAATCCAAAAAATTGGGGAAAAACAAACACGAAGAAAAATATATTTAAATATTATTTGTGAAAAAAATGCCACCTACAAAATATCCTTGTTCATCCAAAATTAAGCATCTGATTTCTAATTTCATGAAAAATTTCATTCTATACGTTGTAGTAATTCATTATATATGAATATATTTAATTAAAATATAATTTAATTAAAATAAATGTTTCTCTTCTTTTGAAATAGGTCAAAGAAATTTCTGTATAAAGTGCCTTATTTGAATCTAAGTGAGTAGAACAGTCTTTAGATTTCTAATCCATGGAATTAGGGAAAAACAAACACGAAGAAATACATATTTTAATATTATTTCTGAAAAAATGCCACCCGCAAAATACAAAGACATAAAAGAAAGAAGTCTTCCCCACCAATAATAACCTAAGTTTTGTAATTTTCTTTTTATATATTTTAAAGTACTTTATATATATATATGTACTATATTAGAATTATCACAACTAAATACTTGATAATCAAAGTTCTAATTTTTACTTTTTAATATTTTATACCTAACTTTCAAGTTATGTAATGTGAGATAGCCTAAAAAGGGGATGTACAATCAAATTACATTTATAAACAAAAGCTGCAGTAAATGCTAATTCCCTGTAATTATGAGACAGTAAAAAAAATCGTAAAATCATACATAATTTTTTCTTCAAATGACTAGTATTAATAAATTAAGGCATTAGAAATAAAAACCTACAAAAAAAATTTAAATTACATCTGAATATGTATCTAGCCTATTAAAAGCTAAGTCTAAATTTCGCAATAAACCTTTCTAAATTGAAATTCGTTGGTCGGTTTTAGTAGGAAGAACATTTAGTACTAGCATACATTTTTTTAAATTTTTTTAATTTTCCAGAATCGTAAAGTTCCCTATGACGCAAGTAAAAAGATAGTTTGTTTTTAGTCTCAGTATTATCTTTCAACAAAAAATAATCGATGATTAAATTTAAAATTATCACATATAAACCCTAAGTTTAATTTAAAGCAAATATTTTAATCTAATTCCATTATTTTTCAAGTGATACTGGCGACTGTAGCATTCCTTAAAATACACGTGCTCCTTCGGCAGTAATAAATGTGTACCAGCTTTGCAGCCATGAGTTAGAATAAATGTATATGTGCCTGTATAGCCAGTTGCATTTGAAGAATAAAGATTTTTGAAGTTTGAATCGCAGAAAAATAGTTGCAGGTAAGTTATATATATATATATATATATATATATATATATATATATATATATATATATATATATATATATATATATATATATATATATATATATATATATATATATATATATATATATATATATATATATATATATATATATATATATATATATATATATATATATATATATATATATATATATATATATATATATATATATATATATATATATATATATATATATATATATATATATATATATATATATATATATATATATATATATATATATATATATATATATATATATATATATATATATATATATATATATATATATACATATATATATACATATATATATATATATATATATACATATATATATATATATATATACATATATATATATACATATATATATATATATATATATACATATATATATATATATATATATATATATATATATATATACATATATATATACATATATATATATATATATATATATATATATATACATATATATATATATATATATATATATATATATATATACATATATATATATATATATATATATATGTATATATATATATATATGTATATATATATATGTATATATATATATGTATGTATATATATATATATATATATATATATATATATATATATATATATATATATATATATATATATATATATATATATATATATATATATATATATATATATATATATATATATATATATATATATATATATATATATATATATATATATATATATATATATATATATATATATATATGTATGTATGTATAAACATCATGTGAAATAAAAATATATTTTCTTGCATTCCTTATATTTTCTCAGTCTTGAATTTTCCTCGCGTTTCAATTATTTTCAAATACAAATATTTGTGTCCCATCGTCACCTGACAACAGAAATGTATTTCTGAAAAACAGCACAAAAGACGAACAAATATTGAAGCAATTTTCCTTCGCGATACTCTTTACGGCTGTTGCTTACAAAAATTGATTTCAAATATTTTTCGAGACACATGCATTTAAAGTTTATTTTAAATAACAAAGAAATGATAAGAAATCATTTTTCGCGTGTCAGCCATTTTTATATACCTTATCGGAGAATTATTTTTATATCTAATTCGTGGTTATAAAATATCTCTGAAATAAGATTTTTGAAAATTTTCTAAATATTCTATTAAAAATGTTATTTTCCAAGAAACCGAAATGTTCAGTGCTCTCCTTTAAGAATTATTTCATTTGAAGTTACTTAAAAATCAGTAACAGTTTGAAAAAAAATTTGGATTAGCCATTTTGTTCAAAAAAGCAAAGTAGCATAAATTATAACAAAAATACAGTTGATTTATAATTTGTAGCGGTGTAGTACATTACTTGGACTCCTAATGTAAAAGTCCAAATTTATACAAAACTTATTCTAAAGCAACACATTTTCCCTAACTTTAAGATTTTTGACATTTGGTAAACATAGACAAAATAGTTACTAAATATTCATTTTACACACAAAATGAACCACAATTTACTTTCTTTTCATTTTCTCAAATTCCAGTCTTATTTGCGTTTAAATTCTTATTGAATACAAATATTTGCCGCCCGTCGTAAACTGACAACAGGCACATACGGCTAAAAAACAGTAACAGTAAACATTTAATTTTCATTAAATATGGGAATCACTTTTAATTTCTCATTCATTATGAAAACTCTTGAGGTTGTTTCTCAAAGAAATTTGTTTAAATAATTTTCAAAAGTCATGTTTTTATTGTCCATTTTTAAAATAAAATACTAAATTAGCTGCAAACTTAAAAAAAAATCTTTGTTTTCATATAAGATAATTTTATATCTATGGGCTATGAAAATTATTTCAAAAATGAATTCATGGATAGAAAATGATTTTGAAAAGACTTTATTTATGCAGAGAAAATTTCTGAATATTTTATTAAAAATCCTTATTTTCCAAGCAATAGAAAGATTTTTTATTATTTATTATTTATTATTAAGTTTTTATATTATTTATTTTTTTATATTATTTTATATTATTTATTTTTATATTATTATTTATTATGTATATATATATATATGTATATATATATATATGTATGTATGTATATATATATATATATGTATGTATATATATATATAGGTATGTATATATATTATATATATATATATATATATATATATATATATATATATTTATATATGTATATATATAATTATATATATCTAAAAAAATAATGTTTCATTTTATGGTATTTAAGTTTTTATATTATTCATTTAGGAATATAACAAATTATACATTTGTTCTCTCGCTTTCTATCCTCCCCTATATAATGATAGCCTAATTTATCTGTCTGTCTGTCCTCGAATTTATGAAACAGTTGTACCTGGAATGAATAGAGGCATCCATATTGGATTCTTAATGAGTTAGAGTTAGCAAACTGTCACCCACAAAAGAAACCCTTTTTTTTGTCTGCCTCTTAGGATACTTTACAATTCTGTAAAATTAAAAATGTTACAGTTCCCAACATATGACGGGCAATATACTAGTTTTTTTATAAAAAGTGAAACTTTTCCAAACAATCATGATACAAAATGTTTAATTTCTCTGTGGCCAAAATGAATGGAGATATTTAAATTAAAATTTTTATTTTTTCTGCTTCATTTAGCTTCATTAGTTTAAAAATTATTTACGGCAATTGTGCCCGGGTTTAAAATCAATTCTGCGGCAAAATGTGAATTTTGTAATGTTTAAAGAGCCTTTATAAATAGTGGTCTATGCATAAAGAACATATATACTGTGTTTTTCAGAAAACTGAGACCATAATCACTTTATTTTTCCATAAAAGAAATTTACGGAACCTTACATTACTATAATTAAACCTTTAAATGATTCTTCAAAGAGTTAGAAATATTCTTAAAATATCGCAAACTTTAATTTGAAATTCGTTGGTCGGTTTTAGTAGGAAGAACATTTAGTACTAGCATAATTTTTTTTAATTTTTTTAATTTTCCAGAATCGTAAAGTACCCTATGACGCAAGTAAAAAGATAGTTTGTGTTTAGTCTCAGTATTATCTTTCAACAAAAAATAATCGATGATTAAACTTAAAATTATCACATATAAACCTAATCTATTTAAGCCAAATATAAAAGAAAATTATTTACTTTTTATCTAAGTTCAGTGATAAAACTTATGAAAATATTAATTATTTTAAATAAAAATTTAAAATAAGAAATTATTAAATGAGATGGTTAAAGGAATGACGTCATAATGCTAGAAAAAATTTTATTTTGCCTATTTATTATGTGATAAATTGATAAATTTAATAGCCTGCTCTTAACCAGGGACAATATGGCTTGAAATCAGGGCATTAAACGCTCTAAAAGAGGAAAGGGGTGGATTTCGAACGTTTTAAAAATGACAGTATTTTTTGCTGTGATATGAAGAATATTTATATCAATATATTTTATAATCGGTACGATGGTTTAGGAGATGATAAATTCTACTCAATTTGAATTTTGCTAACCCTAACACATCAAGAATCAAATATGGATGCCTCTATCAATTCCAGGTCCAACCGCTTTATAATGTCGAGGACAGGCGCACAGATAATTTGGGTTAATATTATATAGGGAATTGCATTTATTAGGACGAGTTTTGAATTTAATAAATTTAATCATAAGAATCAGGGAAATGTTTAAAATTTTGATTCTAAAGTTTCCCAAAATTTAATGTTTTTAAATTTCAAAATACCATAAGGGAAATGTTTATTTTATTTTAAACAATTTTGTAATTAAAAATATATATCTACGATATATAGCTCTGGAGGAAAAAATGTAAATTAAGAACTTTAATATAATTTTGTATATAAGACGTGCATATTTTGAGATCCACAAATCCGTATATGCAAGAGTAACTGTTTCGAGATACAGCCCTTCTTTCAAAATTTCCATTTCTTAGTTTAATTTAAAGTTATCTTTTTCAAGGTTATTCTTGAATGCATTCCGCCAGAAAATATAGTGTTACTGCTCTTATAAATTTTTAAATACGTAATGTAGAGAGTATGCATTGCATAAGCTAATTATTTCCAAGCCAAATAATTCCAGAAGTTAAATGACTACCATTAGTAGAGTGAAAATATATTCTTATTTTAAAGTCTGAAATAAAATGAATTTTACCAAAGGAATGTGTACACAGAAACAATTCGGTTACTTTCTCGACAAACATACCACATTCACTGTAAACTAATTTCAAACTAATGCAATGATTCCGGACGTCAAATTTCTCAAATCTTTGGGTCATACATCTCGAAGGAAAGGAAAGGGAAATGAATAATTATAAAACTATTTTTCTGTCTCATATTCATTAGATTTACATTCAACAGAAATGTTTTGGTGAAATAATAGTGTAGTATTTAGATAAAGAAATAAATTAAATATAGGAGGTATTTTTCCTTTCGTTGTTCGTGAATTTTGTGGTCGACAAAATAATTTGATGAAATAATAGTATAGTGCAAGGAAAGATAAAAATATTATGATATGAATTATTTTTCCATTTGCTATTTAGGAATTATGTGCTTGAATTCAAACTAATGCAATGATTCCGGACGTCAAATTTCTCAAAACTTTGGAAATACATCTCGAAGGAAAGGAAAGGGAAATGAATAATTATAAAACTATTTTTCTGTCTCATATTCATTACATTCAACAGACATGTTTTGGTGAAATAATAGTGTAGTATGTAGATAAAGAACTAAAAAATATATAGGAATTATTTTCCTTTCGTTGTTCATGAATTTTGTGGTCGACAATATACTTTAACGAAATAATAGTATTGTACACGGAAAGATAAAAATATTATTATATGAATTATTTTTCCATTCGTTATTTATTAATTATGTGCTTGATTGAAATACTTTGGTGAAATAACAGAATAGTTACAGAAAACGAAATAAATGTTAAGAATTATTTTTCTATTTGCTATATACTAGTATTAGTCATCTTGTACATGTGATAATCCTATGTATTAACAGTTCAAACATTAGATTCATACATAATACATAAAAATAAAAACAAATGATATATTATTTTTGCAGTAGAAATCACATAATGTGTATATGAGACACCTGCTGAAAATTTTAAAAAACCTAAATGTATCATAATATTTTAACTATTTAACTTGTGTTTTTCTGCCAAATATATAATATTGAATATCTAAATGTTTTTACTTCTCAGAATAAAAATAAATGTAAAAAACTTTTAGTGTCACATCTTGTTTTCATTAAAGGTCAGCTTATTTTTACTGTTTAAAAGATATCATTTATAAAAAGAAAAAATGTTCATGATAAGAAATTTATTTAATATGAAATGTGAACACAGAACTGTAAAAGAAAGCTTTAATAGGTATATGTATTATCATGTTTTAGGTGTCATGGTTAGAGGTGTCATGTTTTCAGTCAATGTAACAAGTAATCAGTCGATGAACAAGTAATTGATGCCCAAGGATAAAAAAAACTGAAAGGGCGATTAAAAGGACATATATGCATAAGCAATATTAACAAGTAAAAAAGTATTTTATTATATTTCTATGTTTGTAATCCAAATAAATTAAAATTGTTTGTTGCACCAGAACCAATTAAAGCCGTACCTGCAATAAAGCTTTCCCTTTCTTATTGGGTTTGGGGGGGCCACACTTTGGAAAAATCTGCTTTAAACCAGTAATCGTTGAACCCTCAATCGCGAGTTACAGTAGCTGTTGGAGAGATCATATTTATATCTCAATGAGAGATGTTTAACAGGTCACACCCTTATTTACATGTAACTTTGAGACTCGAGATGGCCAATAATCTAAAAAATTCATTAATAGTGGTTGGGGCAAGTAAAATAGGTTCGGGGTAGTGATGTCTTCTAAGCTCAAACAATACCTCGGGAGGTCACTAGCCGAGATTGAGGGTCATCCGGAGAGATTATCTGCATCTCATGGGGAGATGTTTAACAGATCACACCATTATTTGCATGTAACTTCGAGATTCAGCTGGCCTATAATCTGAAAGATTCAATAATGGCGTTTGGGGCACTTAAAATAGGTTCGGGGTACCGATGTCGTCAAATCTCAAACAATACCTCAGGAGGTCGCTAGCCGAGATTGGGGGTCTTCCGGATAGATCTTCTGCATCCCATGGGGAGATGTTTAACAGATCTCACGATTATTTGTATGTAACTTAAAACTCGAGCAGGACAATAATCTAAAAAATTCCTTAATAGTGGTTGGGGTACGTAAAATAGGTTCGAGGTAAAGATGTCTTCCAAGCTCAAACAATACCTCAGGAGGTAGCTGGCCACGAATGAGCTTCTTCCCATTCACAGGACAATTTGCAGGCAATGTTACTCGTGTACGTAGCACTTCTTAAGCAAAACGTGCTCAACGAGTGTTATTAAATGAGTAACAACCGTGTTTAATATTACACTGTTTATCTGTCTAGTCAGAAGCATTAGAGAAAAAAAGATATATTCTTTTAATACTCAATATAACTCAATATAACAAATAATACTCAAAATAACAATTTTTTAAAACATTTAAAATATTTTTTTATTCATTACACTCTTAAAGGAAGGTAAAAACCTTCAAAGAGAGAGGAAAAATGAACACCTAAAAGAACGCACGAAATCCATGCTAGTAATTCATCTAAAAGATATAAAATAGATATAAGTTATTGGTTTTGACAATAATATAAGGAATAAAGTAGCTTAGAGCCTTAATAAGTTTTACTATTACTGCTTTTGACCGTTGGTGACCATACATTGGTTATTTTGCCCTCTAAAGTCAAATTCACAACAAAATGATATTCATCAACCATATTGAATTTATTGCTTTTCTATTCCCTTCTTCTCCTGATATGTTCCTGCTTTTCAATAAACTGTCCATTTTTATAAAATATATATTTCTATGTTGTTACATAAAAATATATTATTTTACTGCACTTTTAATTTTATTAAAAATCTCAAAGCAGAAAGGCGAAAGAAATAGGAGTTTTATATAAAAGAATAATAAGCATCTAAGGCCTGCTTTGCCCTAATTCTCGAAAGGTTTTGATAAGAATAAAAACACCCTATTAAATTTCTGCATATTTTCGCTTTTCACTCTCTAAAATAACAATGGCTGGAGGAAACAGGAATGTTTATTTTCAAAAGATCCTTTTCCTGTTTCTTTTTTGTTACAGTTAGTTATGTTAATTTAATACGCTCCTAAAGAAAATTTGCTGTATCTGTTTTAGAAAACGAAAAGTTATATACAGAAGAAAATGTTTAAAAATCAATTGAAAGCAATTATTTGTTTACGCAAATTCCAAACAAAGTTTAATCATAGTTCTACAGCGTTCTCCGAATATTATGTTCTGATAATATTTTAATTAGTATATCTTCACAAACATATTTTAAAGAAAAGGCAAACGAAAACATTATCTGAGGTTGATATTTTATTTTTAATATTTAGTAATAAATCTTAATTATATTCTACATTAAAACGGTCAAAAATAGGAAAAAAGCTTAAATTGCAATAATATTTACGTAAAAGCATTATAAATATATTCTTTTACAATTTAAAACTTTTAAAGAAGAAGCAGCTTATTATACAATTTAACTACTTAATATATTTTCACTCCTAATTTTTCAAAGTTTGTTATCGGATAAATTAAAGATTTATCCACTAGGAAAATATTAAACCTAAATTGTTCTTCTGCAGCAGTTTTGTTTCTAGCAAGAAATATTTAAAATAATTCTTAAATTTAAAAAAATTCCTAAATAGTGTATAATATACAATAAACAGTGATGAATATTATAAAATATTAGTGTATACAATAAAAAGACAACTATCAATATATAATTTAGAAACATAAAAATGTGGTGTCAGAAAATATCTTTGCTTATTAATCAAATATTAATTGTTCAATTTTTTTTCATTTTTAAGACTTTTCAACAGCTGTTTCCTCCATCTATCTATATAGAGAGAGATATCTAGTTTTCCTACGTTTACTATTTGAAAAAGTATTTTTGTAAATACTTATTATGCATTTTAAAGATTAAATATTTATGTTTGCCTATCAACTGTGGTGACAATGTTTGGGAAAGTGGTAACAAAAAACATACTGTAATTACAAAAAATCTATTGTAATTTTTTTCAAATTATCGACTTTCCCCTTCTTTCAAATCATACACTTTATATGTTTAAAGACAGTAGCAATCTTCAATTAAATTGTGTATTTTTAAAAATGTATTAATACCAATCTTATAATATGCAACCTATTTTTCAAAACAGTAATAATAGTACATATGTTCATCAATGGGCAGAGAAGGCCTAGAAAATAGACTCTTTCATAAAAATATTCTAACAGGTTGGCTTTAATCCAGATATCATAAATGAATTGTCGTGGAATGATAAAATAAATAACAGAAGGCTAACGTTAAATATTTAATTGAGTTCACACTTAGATTGTATATACTCTTCATCCCACTTAATAACTGGTTTGAATTCCCTTTATTTCCTTAATTGAGAAATTTCAGTTTAAAAATTAATTTTTTTATTTATTTGAGAAATATGCACTAAAGATAATTATTTTTTAAACAATTTAAATATCTGACTTCTTAAGTGCTTTTATACCTAAATGAACACACATACTTTTAATTACATAAAAATATTATTAATAATAGCTGACATACACGGATCCGATGAGTTAATCAGGTAAGAAACCACTAGACACTATCAAATTTCCGAGACTTGACCATTAATGTATTGGAGAGTATTTAGTACAAGATATCAAAATAGACCTTCACATTACAGTTTTTTAAGTAGATATTTGATTGTCCTACATATTTAAGTACATGTTTCGGACCCGTAAGTAAATTGTGTATATGAAAATCACGCTGAGACTTAAAATACTGAGAAAATATTCTAATAGTTTAACTCCTCATAGACCAAGTCATGTTTATTGAATATGCATTGATGATTATCTAAATAGGACATATTATCTTTCAAGCTGTAAAGTCTTTAATAACACAATCTATTTTTGATTCCGCGTAAAATAGTATGTTCTGCTTTGTATAAAATGAAATGATTTTGAGATAATGATAAAGCATTTACCTTTGCAATTTAATTTTGTTGTAGTAACTAATACGCTTTTTATTTAAAAAATCTAATCCGAATGGCAGGGCACTACTTTTCGGTACAAGAATTTCCTGATTCAAATCACCTTCATGCATGGATGTTTATAGCCATTGAAAATCAGCTGTGAGCAGTAGGTCCTGCTCTTATCAGCTTCTGTGTAGTAAAATAGTAAACCATAGTGTTAAAAACGTAGCAAAAAATAAATAAATAAATACAAGTTAAAAAAATGAAAACCCACTTACACGAAAAATTTTGAAATAAATAAATTCGAAACCATTTTTTTAACCTAACAAAAGGACGATAGTTAGCATTGATAATTTGTGAAACTCAGCACTATTTTAATTTATTGCACTCATAAAGCTATTTTGCAAAATTGGTATTCCTTACTAGTTTATAATTATTTTTTAATTTAAAATGTCAAATAAAATGTCAGATACCTTTAAGACTTACAGATTTACAGAATTGAAATTTTATTTATCTTCAATTTAATATAAACTTACATATTTCAAAAGCTATCTTACAGGTAAGAGAAATTATTCTTTTTTCTGTATTGTAAATTTTCTGCTATAGAGTACTTCAAATAACAAATCAAAAAAAAAATAGTTGTTGAAGAATTTGGAAAAAAATCATTGTAATAGGAAAACTTTTTATTTTAAATAAAAAAATAAGTGTTTTCTAAAAAAAATTAGCTTGGAAAGATACTATGTCCCCTTAGTTATTATGAACTGTAGAGTAAAACATAAAAAAATTAACTTTAAGCATTAGAGCTAGTCACCGATAGTGATCAGCTATTTTTATAAACATTTTAAAATTTTCTTAGCGCGCTAGGGTAGTTCAGTCGGCAAAGACAACGCTGTCGTAACTGGAGGGTTGCTGGCTCGGAGCCCGAGTCGACCTAAGATTCGCTGTGTTCGTTAAAGGTGACTGAGACAAGGAAAATATGTTAGTGGTTACAATGTCCTAAAAGTTCTCAATCAATACCTCTGGCCAAACGATGGCAGAATGGTTAGAACACGTGACCTTCGGGTCCGGAATTCGTAGGTTGGAGTGACATTGTGGCATGGATGTTAGTAGCCGTTCGGAATCGGCTTTAAGCAGTGGGTCCCGGTCTCATTAGCCTTCATGTTGCAAAACAGTAGAACGTACTGCTCCTAACCAACCAACCATCAATACCTCTGGGGTGGAAGGCCAAGCTTATAGATCTTCTTGATCCCTGCTTCAAAATAATGAGGACTCACTTGAGCATAAGTCGTACTTTCACCCTTGAGGTGCCCGTCAAAATGACAGTCACACCCCTTTGCCTTAATACAAGTAGCATTGGGTTCTTGGTTTGACCAGGTGGCATGAACAACAACAACAACAGATTATTTCTTGATATGATGAATATTTATCATCACAATCCTGTATTGCAAACATTCCTGGAAATGAAATGTTTCTAATTAGATAAAGCTACTTGTCATGATTTCATTCCATGTATCTACCAAAAAATAAATTTATATGCGAAGGTCTTTTGATTGTTTCTTCTTTCTAAATTATGAATACTCACTTTATTCGTTTCTATTGTCTCAAGGAGTGAAGTCTCATAATTAATTAGCCGATAAATATTTGCTAATTGGTGGTGGTGAATTCTATAAAAAGAACGTGCATCGCATTGACAAAATTAATACTAGTTCTTATCAATTGATTTTATATTGAATTACATATGGTTGTATAAATACTGTTGTATACGGTTGTATATACGAAGCGCATCCAGAAAGTAAGTTTCCCTATTTAAAAGAAAAAAAGAACTCACACTTTTACGGACATATTTATTGGCAAGAAGTACAGCAATGTTTCAGCTATTTTTCAACATAGCCACCACCAGAATTGAAACACTTGTCGTATTGTGGGATCGACTTTTGTATACCTCTGAAGTAAAACTCTGCCGCCTGTGAATGGAACCAGCCTTCTTGTCCCAGAACACCTTGCACATTCCTTTCCGTACCGACGGCGTCTGTTTGAATTTGGTCCTGACAGAAAATCCATTATGATGTCAATGCATTGACTGCTGCTTGGTTTCCGGGGTAAAGTGCGAAATCCGAGTCTCATTGATCGTGACGATCCTGTCGAGGAACTAGTCGATGTCATCGTGATACCGTAGCAGAAATGCCAGTGCTGCTCCTAAGCGTTGAATTTTGTGTTCGGGTGTCAGTTTCGGCTTATAGACCTGATAGATCTGAAGAGGAATTTCATTTGGCATTCAAGATCACCAGCCAAACCTTGCAGGGGCGGGAAAAGGAATTAGGGTTTTCCATTTCGGATCACTGCTACCCCGCTGCTGACACGAATCGGGACTTGTCCAGCTGGCATATGGTTAATAAGTCATAGATCTGTGACGCATGCACAATTGACACGGCTAATTACGTTTGATTTTAAGGGGAAAACATCGGAAAATTTACTTTCTGGTTGAGCTTCGTATAAATGGAAAATAAATAAAACACTTAAATGTGATTAGATGCTACATTTAAAAAGCCTTATTATTTTGGTCTAATAATACATCCTTAACCCTGTAAGCGGTTTGCCTGTACAATTCCGCCAAACCGATGATGTCTTCAAAGCGGTTGTCACGTACAATTTTCAACCTTCAAAAACACTCCGAAAATGGATATAATGTACTTTTCTGCCAGTGCTTTCCCCATGGAGTTTTGCGGTAGGAGGGTCAGGTCGATGGTTTAGGAACTGCACCCTTCTTTGACTAACATTTATAGAGGGATGTACCCTACCCCCCGAGGCACAAAACCGCTGGTAGCTTTTCATGGCTTTGTAAATCTCTATTTCGAAGATTTTGTTTGCGGTAACAGACGTATCTCTAATTGAACCACTTAAATAGCTTAGATGACTTTCGTAAAAAAATATAAATATGTCTCTCAAAGAATATTTTTGTTTGTTCTTTTAGAATCTATTATTTCTTATGCGATGACCTTCGAGACTTTACGAAATTTATGTGTATTAAAATTAACAATCTATAATGTCTATTTATATATCTATTTATAACCGGAAGTAAAGGAACAATAACGAGGGTGGGTTTCACGTATTGAATTCTAATCGACAAATGCGGAAGGTAAAATCATAGAACGCTTTGGCCACTGACACAGTAAATCCTCAGCGTATTTTTTGGAGACTTTTTTTCTCGATGTGTTCCACTCGGAGGGTTAAGTAACAACAAATCAGTTTAAATGTTAGTACTTGAAACATTTAAAGGTACGTTATATAGTTACAAACATCTCTTAAATTACTTTTTTCAAAGTTTTACATAGTTTTATTAAAATAAAGGCATTTTAGTGCTTATGTAATATTTTATGAGGCTCACGTAAAAAAAACTATTTTTTAATCTCTCAAAAGAATTTATTAATGCATCAGAGTACTAAACAAACGGAATGCAAATATTACATAGAATTCCTTAATGCATTAAATATTCGCTTTGTTTCAACTCATTGCAATAGCTCAGCAAGAACCTATTCTAAAAAATACGAAAACATCTGAAAAAGATTAATTCTGCTTACCAAAAATAAATGTAATATCAGAACGAAATGAAAACATCTTTTTGTCTTGTGAAGAGACAAAAATCTCCAGATCGATTTTTTTAAGGTTTATTTATCATGTTTGCATAAGGGCAGGAAAGGAGTCGTGAAAATGGAACATTTTTTAAAGAAATAAAGAGAAATGTAAACCAGAAATTTTTATGCATTTCCTATTTATCATAGCTTTCTCGAAAGTCCTTAAATTGACTCAGCTTTTATTTTACATTTCATGCATATATGCTGGGAAAATGACTAATTAATGTAAAGATTGTGAATGAAGTGTAAACAAAATGATGTGGAAGCGGAATGTAAATATTATTCGAAGCATAAATTTAGTTCGTTATTAATATCTTTACAAATATATATTTTGAGAAATATAAACAAACGTGAATTTGCAATTCCAAAGAAAGGCTAATTTAACTCTCTTCTCTTTAAAGAATTCTGGGAATGCAATATTGAATATGTAGTCTTTTAAAGTTTAAAAGCGTAGTTTCAGTTTAATATCAAATTTAATGAAATTCATATGCAGCAGAAATTGTTTTCCGTTGTTCTCTTTGCATATGACAAGAAACAGTTCATTCTAATGATATATAAATGAAGTATATTGTATATGAGTAAGTAGCATAGTAATATAACTGCTGTCTTAAGCGATTAAATATTACTAAAAGGAATTTTACAGAGTTCTCAAAGTAATACTTTTTAAATTAAACTTGTGGAGAACATAGTATATGTATGGCAGAGTAATGAAAGGGAAAATTTTATGTTAAAAAATATTACTAAGAAATCAGTTGACTATGATGATTGACTATGATTATATATTAATTGTTTATGACAATAATTCAGATTTTTTAAAGGCAACTGTTTAAATTTTATAGAATAGTCCGTGTTTATAGAATAGTCAAGTTTGTCCGTGCTTCGCTAAGGTGAACTTAATATATTACTTTTAAACAAAGTTTTTTTTTTCGTGAATAACTCTCTAAATTCGTTACAGTTCAGTTCGAGTCATTGGCATATTTATATATTTCTATTACAAGCGTATTATAACATTATTCAGTTTTTAAAATCAAATTTGTGTCTTATATTAAATTTGCTCAAACTTTTTTAAGGTAAAATATAAGTTTAACCCTAAATTACATTACTGCATTACTACTGTACGTTGATTAGCAACGTTAATAGATCTTGCCGTATTATGTGTTAGAATAGGAAGCAGAGGTTTTGACAGCAACAGTGCTAATTTTGTTGGTATTAATATATGTTGTCCAAAATTAAGGAAATTTATGACAAACCACATTGTTTTGTATGAAACAGAAACACACATTCATATTGACAACCGTATGAATATAAAGATAACTATATATAATGATAGGTTTTTAGTTGCCCATGAGAGTCGCTGAAAGTTGTACTTTTTGTTGATAAACATTTCATTGTAACGTAAAATTTAACCAAGAATTAAATTTAAAATTAGTTCTCATATAAAAAATGTTATAATTTGCGTCACATAGAAATGAAATTTAATCACTTTATATCTAAATTTCCAGGTCAAATCGAATAGATACTACGCAGACGATGTTTAAATAATATAAAATAAGAAATGAATAAATCAGATATTTAAAGGAATGATGTCATAATGATAAAAAAATATCGTTTATACCTATTTATTAAATGATAAATTGATAATTTTAATCTATTTTTCTTAACTGAGTAAAACTGAGTTTAAAACAATTACATGGGATTAACAGAATGACGTCACATTGCTAGAAATATTGCTACTTAGATATGATGCGA
>CM063508.1:19030436-19052936 GCA_032207245.1 Pardosa pseudoannulata
CTGAAACTGCAGAAAATCAGTTGCAATCCGTCACATGCATTTGGTTGCTGAATGCTACAAAAGCAAGCGTTTGAAAAAACCCCTTTTTGTTTGATTTATTGTAAAGAGAATTTTTTTTTTTTTACTTTTGGAAAGACTAAGGTTTTAGATAATTTTGAATAATTATTAAAAATTTATTAGTAATTAATTTCTTGCTAATTAACCTTTTGAACTCGAGGGCTCCATTTAAAATTTATCTTCAAACTCGAGGGCTCCGTTACAAAGACAATGCAAAGTAATTAGTTTATAAGATTTGTTTTTATTCTTGTGCTAAAAATTGAAAATTATTTACATTGTGTCTGGAGTCCTCGAGTGTAAAGGATTAATTAGCAAGAAATTAATTACTAATATATTTTTAATATTTATTCAAAGTTATCAAAAATTATGGTCTTTCCAAAAGTAAAAAAAAAATTCCCATTACATATGCTATTTAAAATAAACAAAAAAATTTTCAAACGGAGAGGGGGGTTACAACCTTAGTTTGCAATGAACTTGCTGCAAGTTTTAGGTAAACTTGCACGACAAGTGTACTGTAACTAGCATGACAAGTTTGCTGCAAGTTGAAGGCAAGGTAACTTCGAAGTTTGCATGGACTGGCTGCAGTCTTGTTTCCAACTTGAAGACTTGTCATGCTGAACTTGGTGTAAATTTGCAGGCTTGCAATGCAAGACTGCTGCTAGTTTTCTGCAAACCAAATTTGCTACCTGGGTAGTAAGCATATTAGACAACCAAGCCCCAAACCGGGTCCATTTGGCCGTGAAGTCCTCCAGGCTTACCCCTGCGGCGGTGGTCAGATCGCAAGTACTGCTCCCCCACCCCCTACGAATTCGACTCTTTGAAGAACCTGGAGCTCGCCCGTATCGCAAAAGGCACCATCATGGGGTGAACTCAACAGAGTTGAGCATGTGAGGAAGGATAATTCGGAAAACTACTGGATGATTAGCGAACCTCTAAACGCCGGAATTAGGGAGGGTGGAGTGAACCGAGAAGGAGAAAGAAGAAGACGAGAGTGAATTTAGCTTGCTGTACCTATAGACGAGAAGCCGGAAAGCCAAACTAGAAGAGCAGGAAATTTAGAGAGGCGCAACAGACGTAATCCTGGGCCTCTGGACCATCACTCAGGAATCATTGTGACGTACCTTTGGTCTACCCTGCGGAATCTCCGCGACTCAGCGTGCCCAAAAAATGTAAGGATATTAGACGACTGCGTAAGACTGTAAAATTTAGAGAAATGAAAACCACCTACAGTAAAGCGTAAAAATTAATATTATTAATTAATATATATTGCTCTAAATAAAGTTCTAAAATTATTGTGATTCTGTTTTTTAAAGTTTGAAGGCAACAGATTTTAGATTTGCTTAGACTAGGAAAACATTTGGGACTTCGCTGCCGGGAGATGAATTTGAATATTATACATAGCATTATTATTAGTAGACGATAGATTTACTTTAAGCTTAGTTTTTTGCTAACCTTCCCTAAGTAAACTGTTAAAGTTACTCCCTCAAAGTAAAAGTTTGACCGTTGCGCCCAGAATAAAAAACCTTGTTAACAAAACCCACAAGAACATGCAATCCTGCATGAGGGGGGCGAGACCAAAATCCGTTATGGAAACTTATGCAAATTTCACTTGATAAATTTTAATAATTTTACTTTTAGTAGACAGCATCTCAAAACTTTCGCAATATCTAAATACGGAATTTTCTTTATTAAAGTTATACAAAGTTCTATAACATTAAAAACTAACGTGGACGGTTGAAATTTCACAATTGCAGAAAGATACAAATAAATGCTTACATATTTCATATTTTCTATTTACACAGTCTTGCACTCACTAATTGATATTGCTTAATTAATCTTGCACTAATACTCTAAAAAGATCAAAGAGTCGAACAAGAACTTTAAATAAATACAAAACTATATCGTTACTAAAGCTTAAATTTAAAATAAAACTATCTTTAACTAATATTTTTAAATTCAACTTCAGTAAATTTTTCTGTTACACGCTTAAGTGTTGATCATTATCATTTATGCTTCTGAAATTTTATATGAATCGTTTGTAATATAATGTAATAGTTGTAGAAACAGAAAGAAAACAGGAATAATTTGTCTTTTCCAGATGTTGATGCATAACTGGCATTGAATATGAGTTATGGGTTCAATACAGTCAGTTAGGATTAACGTTGATTAATTACAATAAAATCATATGGGAGATAATTACGTGAACAATGATCCATTATGATAATTCCATATCTCAAATCCATCAGATTTATGCAAAGTAAATTTGCAAACACAGATTTTATGCTCTGTCTTTAGTTGCTTTATTGTCCAGAAGTGTCAGTATTTTAATAGATAAAATAGTTTATATATATTAAATCGAAGTATTGACATTAAAATTACATATATACATATATATATAAATGCATACATATATATACATATACATATATATATATATATATATATATATATATATATATATATATATATATATATATATATGTATATATATATATATATATATATATATATATATATGCATTTGAATATATGTATATATGCAAATACAGGGTGTCCCCGAAGTCCGTGTACAAACTTGGAGGGGAGATAGAGAACTTCGTGGGGAACCACAATTACATAGGAAAGCATAGGCGGAAATGTAACCCTTACGAGATAAGAAGACACAAAGACAATAAGGACACACACAGAATGTACTGTAAAACGCTTTATTACACAAAAATAACAATAATAAATTAAAAGTATTACATGATATGTTCGAAATTGCTGCCATTGGCATGAATGCAATCACGACACCTACGCGACATGGTTGGAGGACATTTTCGAAAATGCCGGGCGTTTCACGGATCGTAGAAATAGCAGTGGATATCCGTGCCACCAGGTCCATTGCAGAATTGACGGACGTGTCATACACAAGTCTCTTCATGGCACCCCAGAGAAAAAACAATCCAGAACAGATACATCGGGGGATCTGGGAGGCCAAGCGACGGGGCCACCACGCGCAATCCACCTGTTTGGAAATCTCCAGTCCAAATGCTCACGAACAGATCCTCTTCGAATACTGGTGTTCGTGCTGTTCGTGGCCGTCGAGAACGTTCAATCGTGGCTCTGAAGGACCATATTCCGCGAGGTTCTGATGCACCCAGGCGAACATTTGATGATTCAGTTGCCATCTAGTTGGGTACCTTTTCTGATACAACTGAACAGTAGCACGTCCATTTCCGTTGGCTAGACCTTAGATGAAATGGATATCTGCCTACTCGGCATACGTAAAATTATTCAAGTTCATAGCACATTGTCTGTGTCTGAACAAAGGAAACCACACGTGCCGATTTTGCGAAGTCGCGTAAAGCGCCACCTATTGGTTTCCACCCGTGCATTCCTACGTCAATTTGGTTCCTCACAATGTTCTCTACCTCCCCTCCAAGTTCGTACATGAACTTCTGGGACACCTTGTATATGTAAGTATGTGTATATGTATATATATGTAGGTACGTATATATGTATGTATGTATGTATGTATGTATTTATGTATGTATGTATGTGAAAGCATGTTAGCAAGAATTTTTGATAAAATTTAACATATTATCAATGAATATAACTAAAATGTAAAACAAATTTTCCTTTAAATAGTTTTGTAAAAATACTTCTGAATATAATAATCCCAGGAATGAAAAATTCATTGTCATGTGTATCTGTAGCCATTTGGAATATGCTTCAAGCATATTTGTCTGGTTTCATCAGCATTCGTGTAACAAAAACTTTAACTGTAACTCTCAAAACCAGACCAAACTAATGAAAAACTGAAAAAGAATATAATAAAAATGTACATTTCACATAATATTGCGTTCTAAACCTTATAACTTGATATATAAAATTTCGTAAGGCAGGTCGCAGAGCTTAATTAGAAGCTTTGATACAACCGACCATCATGGATATCGATTGGAAGAGAAAGTTTTCGCATTAAATCTTTCTCAAATCATGCCATGAATATTCAAACAGAAGAATTCCGTGGAGAGTCAAGAAGCATAAACCGGTAAATGGATTTTCACGTGGAACCATTTAACCTCTGAGACTGGGAGGTGGAGGAAATTTATTTGCGGTTATTTCTAAAACCTCGTTTCAATATCTCATCCCCTTCTCTCACTTTGAATTAGTTGTTTCCGTTATTTCAAAAGAGCATAGGAAATATTTCATTCTTTTGACTGTTATGTTAGTTTTAATCTTTATAACTATAAAGTTTGAACCCAAAAAAAATTATCAATAAATATTTGAAGTGATAGTCTTCCGCGGCATCATAATTGTGAGAGTGTAGCTATGTTTTACATAAAGTTTATGAAACTGATCTGCTTGGCGCCCTCACACATTGTGGGTTGCATGCCCAAGTATTTTTTCGCGACTCCTGGAAGCTTGGGGTGTGTCCTGTCTAAAGAACTGCACTTAAATTTCACCAAGTTTGGAGAGTTGTGATTGTTTGCCAGGAAGCGATTCAGGACCATGTCTGGAGTCCCGGTCGATCTGGACAGAACCGGGAAAGGACGCATTGTGCACAGGACAATGGAACAAAGGGTGCATCAACGCAGGATAATTGAAAAAGTATAGGGTTGCTGGAGTAGTTCAGAAAAAAGGAAAAGTGCTCTAGTACTTTGGCAATTTTTCTTTCAGGTGTAGCACGTGCAGTGCTTTTTTACTTTTTATTTTTTTATAAAATTTTTAGCTAATTTCCTTATCTTTTGTTCTATATTTCAATACTGTAATATAGATCAGTTGCATTTTACTATAATTAAAGACATTATAAAGCAAACTTGGGTTGTTAATGGATTTGAAGTAACAACTGCATGTACTACACTACAGCATTTTGGTGCCGTGACCAGGATACTAATCTAGGTTATTGACTACATCACGGCAATAAAATTTGGGGATTTTTGCTTTTCAATGCCAAGTAGATAATATTTAAGCTATAGCATTGCTTAACCCTTTCGTGGGTCATTTATTTCTCACACAACGTTTACAAACTTTCAAAACAAAAGTGCTCATTATATTCAATTGATCGAACGGTAGATGACAATTGAAGCGGAAATCAAACATGCCATCGTTATAATAGAAAGGCCAATATTATAATATGAATCTTGAGCTTCCCACAGGAGTATTTTGTATTATCATGTAGGTGGGAAGTAATCATCCCACGGCCTTAGAAAGGGTTAAATATTTTTCTAGGGAGTATCGCATTGTAGAGTAATGTTTCTTTGAAAAATTATACAAATGATCATAATTTTTTTCTTTTATTATATAGAACTATATCTAGAAAATAACATCTCTATATCTTTTATGTAAAAATTCTTACATTCCAGGATTTTATATTGAATTAAATAAACTTTAATCTAATTCCAATTTATGGTAATCTATGCCAGGTGGATAATATTTAAGCTTTAATATTGAATAACATTTTTCTAGGAAATATATTTAAGCATTAAATGCCTATAATAAGCTTCATAATTTCAGTAACTCATTCACTTTGCTGTTTTCTTTAATTTTTTTTAAAAATACTTTATTTCTCATAAAATATATAATATATATATATATTATATTATTATTACATATTATTATTATTATATTATTTATTATATAAAATATATAATATATACTATATTATATATTATATATATAATATATAATATTTTAAAAAGGGAAAACTTTTATTTTAAATTTTAAATGGGAGGTATAAGAATTTTCCTAACTTGATTCAAATTATAAAATTTCATTCATTCTTAATTTTGTATAATGATGTTTCTTTATTACTATACAAAGTATATTCTTAGTTTTGTTCGTTGATGGTTTATTAAATCTTATCGAAAATTAGTGCCAACATGCTCTCACATATATACATGCATACATACACACACACACATATATATAAATATGTATATACATATATACATACCTACATATACATATATATATGCATATAAACATATATATATATATATATATATATATATATATATATATATTATACACACACATATATATATATATTATACATATACATATATATGTATATATTTATGTATACACTGTCTACCAATAAGTATTTAGACTCCTGTGATAGAAAAGAAAAACTAACTTTATTCAAAATCAATAGTTGGTAGAGCCTTCACGAGAGGCAATTAAAGCGTGAACCCTCCGGGGTATACTTTCCACAAGTTTTTGTATTATAGTTAGTGGTATTATCAAGTGAGCATAAAAATTCTTTTGCTTTTAAAATTTAGAACTGTTACTTGAAATAGCATTTCTGCATTTTTTTTTTGTAGAATTCATACAATTACAAGATTATCGAATAAGGAAAAGTGAAGAATAATTCAGGAATCTACAATTTTGAAAGTAAATGTTTTTATATCAAATGGAGATTTTAAATAAACATACGTTAAAGAAGAATAATTATGGATGGGCTACTACACGTTTTCTAAAACGGATACGTGACAATCCATAATACCGGGATGAAATTTTAGATCTCATAAAATATATTCGAGATGTGCATATGACTTTTTGTTTATGGACAATAATGCTCTTCCATATCGAAAAACCCTCGTTGAGGAATTCTTTAAAAATTAAGACTTTTAAGGAATTCCTTACAGTTTCTAAATCCTAATCTTAAACCTGTAGAGAACTTATGGGTTTACCTTGAAATAACAATTTTAAATAGACATTCTCTTCGTAGAGAAGTAAAGGATCTGACAACGGCATTGCTAGACTTAATTGAGTAACCTGTTGTAACAATAAATTACATTCGGTGCTTCAGCGCTTGTTTTACCTCTTCCCGTCAGCCATCGCCAAAGGCAAATAGACCTGGTCCGGTCTGAACTAGAAAGAAACTTTGGACTTCTCCCAACCAATAGAAGTATTTCTTTGGTTTGGGGGATTCGGACTCCCCGCCGTTCTGGGTTGGACCCCTTTTTATCTGAAGGAGGCAGTCGAATATTTTTAGAGGACTAGATTGTTACCAGAGGAGATAAGAAATGAACGCTTCTGGCATCCGTGCTTGCAGGATAGACCATTTTTTGGAGCGATACGACAAACGGAAAGAAATCCAGAAGACTCATCCATATGAACAAATGATAAGTTGTATTTCAATTGTATTCCTTAGGAATTTAGATTTTATAAAATTGCTTTATCAAGATATATTGTCCATGTGTTTTTTAATGAGTTTAAATTTTTCTTTCCCAAACACTAGGTGAACGTAACATTATTTTTTACATCTGTGTTTAACAAAATTGTTTCCAGTATGAAAACACACTGTAGTCAGTGTGAACACTTCATGAGAATCGCATACTGTCTTAAATTCTAATTTCTAGCAGCTTCAAAATTTTGTTAAAAACCTCACTTAATGTTACATACGTATAACGATTAAGAGGTAGAGACTGACATCTGGATTTAGTGTGTTGGTATATTCCATTTTATTCTACTAGAGGTAATGCAATTCAGAAACTAGATTACGTTTTATACATCTAGCAGTAAAACTTTGACATGAATCATTAAGACAATTTTGTTTTAAAAACAGGAGTCATTTTAAATCTCGAACAGCAAGAAATTTTCTTGGAAACTAAAGATTATATAGCTTTAACAAGTAGTAGCAAGTCTCAGTACAATTACATCTTTTTAGTAATAAAACGTCACTAAAACTTTACCAACCATCTATAGTTTTCCATATTATGAGCTTCTCTAGCAGACAAAAAAGATCCTTAAAATTTCAAGAGTATTTGAAGAGAAGAATTTTGAAAAGTGTAAGAAAAATAACTTATGAAAATAAGTATCAATGTATATTTCTTTATACTTATTTTCATAAGTTATTTTGAATATACATTGCTAGTTTCGATTCTGATAATTTGTAATCGTGCATAATACATTTATTCTTTCAGTTCATATATACTATGCGCTAATTATAAGTATTCCGCGTAAAACATTTTTAAAGTATTACTATTGATAATTTGATGTATAGGAAATAATACAAAAGAAAGTGTCAAGACTATGTGAATAGATATTCCTGTATGAAAACTCAAAGTATTTATAATGCAAATTAATAGCTCTTTTCTCAGAAAATGGAAATTTACTTGTTTATTTGATTCTATTTCAAAAATAGTATTAAATTAATAAAAACGAACGCTGAGCAAAACGTAGAATTACATACTACATTTCTCTTAGTTAGAGCCTCAAAAGATTCTCCCCTAAAAATCCATTAATTTCTGAAATTTTCTGTTAAAGGAAAGCAGATCTCACGCCTTTTAGCAATAACAAGATTAAGCAGAGAAATTTCATTTGAAACTCGAACCTTTAATGGGTAATAATTAGTAACTGAGAGAATATAAAACCTGTTATATATAATGGCAGCTTAAGGGTATCATTTTTCCATGCCTTTTTTTACAAGAAAAAAAGAACACTTAAAAATTTCAGTTCGCAAAAGATGGACAAATATTTCTGTGAAACGTCTTTTAAATTACTGATTTTTCCAAACTTGTGGCAAGGAGATAACTGAAATCGATTAAGTTTTCATTAAAAGTCTGCTAAGTTTTCATGCAGCAGTTAATTGATCCTCATGGATCAATAAAACAGGCAAATATTTTAGAACGGTAAAAATTAGTGATAAAAAACACAGTGTTTTAAAAGAAAATACCTTCAATGACGATGGTCAGGTTTGTAAATTATTCATTATTTGCGAGATGAAAAACTAGTCATAAAACGGTTATATTTGCAATGCATGGCTTTAAAAAGAAAATTCTTTACAGCAAAATTTAAACATAAAATATTTATGAGTTAACGTCTTTTTCACTAAGAATTTGTTTTCAAGAAAAACATGATTGCATTAACAGCATATAAAAAAATTATTATCATTAGTCGTACATTATTTTTGAAGTTTGAAAAAAATTCAAAATATAGGAAAATAAAACAACATAAAAAATGAAATAGATGATGCATAAAAATTTATTTGTGAACATGTTTTTTTGTAACATCTACTCTATTTCTTTAAATTGGTTTGTTAATTAAAAGGCTGGCCTAGCATTTTGAAACACATGCTTTCACAAATTATATGATGTACACTTTCCTGAATTAGATGTACAATTATATCTGGTACTCACTGATATATATGCAAGTATTTATATAATCACATACAAATATATATCCACGTATTGTGTGCATTGCTCAAAACGTTCCTTTAGTTGTCAGTAATTGTGAATTAATGTCAAATCTGATAGAAAAGTAGACTATGAATGGAAAAGAAAGCTAAATTCGATTATGTCATTATAAATAAAGTAATACTCTATTTCTTTTAATTGGTTTGTTAATTAAAAGGCTGACGTAGTATTTTGAAACACATGCTTTCACAAATTATATGATGTACACCTTCCTGAACTACATGTACAAATATATCTGGTACGCACTGATGTATATGCAAGCATTTATATAATCACATATAAATATATATTCAAGTATTGTGTGCATTGCTCAAAACGTTCCTTTTATTTGTCAGTAATTGTAAATGAATTTTAAATCTGATAGAAAAGTAGACTATGTATGGAAAAGAAAGTTAAATTCGACTATGTCATTATAAATGAAGTAATAAAGTGTCATTATAAGTAAGGAGACTAAAAAATAAACCGTTTGCAATCAAATGTTAAATATTAGTACCCCTGAACTAATGTCTTGCTAAACGTTTTAAAGAAATTTGAAGGGGAATTCAATGGTAATATTCTCGCCAAACTTTAAGGAATCTTCGTTAACATAAAAGTTGTAGGGAGAGTTTTGCAGAAAAACAGTTCGAAAATTTGGTGTTGCCCGTCAAATGAATTCATAGTTCATAGTAATAGGTTTATATAATAGGACAAAAATAAACATATCGACACTAGATCTTATTCAGTAATGCAAATAATGTACAAATAATTCATAAACTACAAAATATGCATAGAAAAAATGAAATTGGATATTTTGACCTACCTTTTCAGAATCTCTTTACTCAGTCAAATGAGAATAATTATATTATCTGGCGAAAATGAAATTGCATTTAAAAATATTACTAAAAATCACCTGAGGAGAAATAACATAAGTAGAATCTTATTTTGGAAGCCAGTGGCGTATGTGTAGAGCAACACCCTCCGAAGATGCAGATCCGAAGTTTGAAGCTCTGTCAGCTCAAGATTCACTCAGCCTTTAAAACTGAGGACCAAGTCACATAGCGAACGAAACACTTAGGAATCTTCATAAGGTTGACCACCTAACAGGTCTATAAGCTTTGCAACCCAGGGCTGAAAATCTCGAATACGGAGATTGCCACCGTAAGCTATGGTCCCACGAGGGCTGAAATGCTGGGGAGTTTAGATTAGATTAGTTTTGAATCATATTTTAATTATAATCATTCCCACAGCTTGTACTGAACTCTGCATTTTCTAGAAGCATTAGATAGCAACAAAAAGTCCACAAATATGTTTTTAATATTTCTATATATTCAGTTTTACCCAACAGCAAATTCTCAACTGAAATGATCAAAACAGTAGATCTATAATGTGTACACTACCTCACATTTCGAAACTAGTAAGACATTTTTATTCACTCGAGTAAATGGAACTGCCACTAAGCTGAATATTCCGATTATTTTTAATTAATTATAAATCTTTTTCACATAGTTTATAAAAGTGTCTACAGATCCAGATCAAAAATAACATTTTTTTAATTTAAAAATCTCTTGTTTAAGTCTTGTAATAGTAAATGCTTTCTCCATTCTAGAACGGAGGGGTTATGATTTTCCAGAAAAATAAATTGTTGCCATAATCTTAAAGTTGCAAATACAATTCCAAAGCAAATTCCAGCTCTTACGTAAGCATTTAATATATAAAATTATCCGGTAATTAAATCACCAGTTAAATTATTTAAATTGTCAGTCTTATATTGGCTATTACATTTCAGTTCTATACCCCCTTAATCATGCCACATTAATAACGTACTAGCATATGACTCGTCATATGATGGGATTAGAAAAATTTTTGGTTTTCCAGAATTGTAAATTACCCTATGAGGCATCTTAAAAAATAGTTTGTTTTTTTGGCTGATAATCATCTGGTACACGTTATAATTTGTTTATCTTCATAGTCCTCTAAAGTCTCCCGATACTGTGAACGTAGTTTAGAATCACCTTGAATTCATTTAGTCAAATCATGTGATTATGTATAAAAAACAAACACACAAGCGAACAAACTTCTTAATTTTCGAACATATATAACTTAAACGTTAGATATTTATTATTCCGTGACATAGACTCCCAGACGTTTATGAGAAGAATTTGTCGTTGATACCGGTAATTAAATTTCCATTGCAACAAATAATAATCCATAATTCAATTTAAAATTATCTTATATGTACCTAATCTATTATTTAAGCCAAATATAAAGGAAAATTATTTATGTTGTATCTAAGTTCAGTGATAAAACACATGAAAGGAATGCAGACAATATTTAAATAACTTAAAATTAGAAATGATTATATGAGAGGGTTAAAGGAGTAACATCATAATGATAGAAAAAAAATGCTCTTTTTACCTATTAATAAATAGGTAAAAATAGCGCTTAAAATAATGGCATTAAATCTCAAAAAATGGAAGGGGGAACTTCGAATGTTTAAAAGACTAGCTTTGATTTTGTTAACCTCAATTCATGAAGAATCCAATATGGATACCCTATCCATTCAAGGTCCAACCGCTTCATAAATTCGAGGACAGAATTTCACATGGAATAACCCATACCACCTTAATCAATCGTATTGGCAGCTGTCAGGGAAAACATCAATTTGCTATTGTTTGTTTCAGAAGTTTTGGTGTAATATTATAGTAATCTAAAAAAACAGTTTTCTCGATAAAGCTTCCTCGATTAACTTTATTTGATCCAGTAGATATTTAATCTTGAAAGTTCAGCTTTTGTAGATCAAATCTTCTCCAAAATTCTCTCCTCTTTGATGAATAGAATTTCTTAATACAACTGATAAGTGCCCTCACATATAAAAAGTAGTTGTAATAACATATTTGATAGACTATGCATTCTTTTCGTAACTTACTGATTTATTATCGTTTAGCTAAGATAACTAAATGAAAAATAAATCAAATTTAATTCAATACAGTTAAATATAACCTACAGGTTTCAAATCATCAACATCCGATAATATCATGCTTCTTTTCCTAGCTTAAAACCAGGATATTTATATACAATTTATATACAAATATTTCAATAATTACTAAAAGACTTAGTTATGGAATATACTTAACTGTTTACTAAATATATTCTTCTTTCAATTTCTAGAGTCTTTAAAACTTATCTGATAGACTATGTATACTTTTAGTACATTGCTAACTTATTTTCCTTCTGGAAAAGCTAATTGTTGAGTAGAATCAATACAAAAGAGGCCTGGTACAATAATAAGCGGATAGTGTAACAAAACAAGACGGAACAGACATTTATTCACATATTTACAAAGGTGTTGACAAAAGCGTATGGACGCTAAGTAGAGTACAGTTAGATAATAGTCTCTAGGGTCACTGGACATGCGCAATGAACTATCTGACTCCTCTCTCCTGCTTCGCAGGGAAGCAACTACTACAATTTCTCCCACCATTTGAATAGGTTCGTAGTACACTCAAAATAAACATTTCTTATAACATTATTGAAAATAAAGTTCGTATTTAATTATTACAATATGCATATATAAATCCCTTAAAACTAAATAATACAAACACTTATTCAAAAGAAATGTAAAATATAACACATATAAATCACTAAATATAAAATATACACATATAAATCACTAAATATAAAATATACACGTATAAATCACTAAATATAAAATATACACATATAAATCAATAAATATAAAATACTAACTGAATTAATTCAAAATAATGTAAAATTGTGCAGATATATTTATGCATATGTAATATATCAAAATTAATAGTTCCTTAAATTATAATAGCTTCCTTTAATATTTCCTTAAAAACCTCCTTTGTCCCATTATAATTCCTTAAAATCTTTTTCTCAGCCTCTAAATGTCTTAATCAAAGTAGCTTCCTCGACTTAAAATTCTTTCGATACGTTTCTCGAAGCTTTCTGTCCTATAGATGTAAATTTTCTATATTCAACATGTTTTCCAGCTGTCGCCGGCAGATGGCTCAGCGTTTTTCCAGATCTCAACACTTAAATTAGCTGAGTAAGTTTCTTGTCTCTTGGGGATTCTTTCTATCTTCACTCTTGGGTGCATCTCTGTTCGAGGAGAGTAATTGTTGTATGTCTTTTTTATTTCATTGGCTAATAAAGATGTCCGTTTCAGTAGATCTAAAATAAAGTTTTAATTAGACTTGTGCAGTTCTTTTAAATGCGGCCCGATTGCATCGTTATTACTGCTTGCTGATTAGGTTTCTTCTTATCCAGTAGACCGAACAAGCAAAAACAACAAGTCCTACATAATTATCGTGACTAGAGTAAATAATTATTACATATGACTTAATAAAGAAGAATAAATCAGAATAATATCAAAAGGATCTTTTTATAATTCTACCACTACTGGTGGTTAGAGGCACAAGTCCATAATCTACTTTAAATATTGGATATCCAATTCTAGTCTAAACAATCTTTGAACAGATCATAGTAAGTCTGAGTTACTGAATTTTCAAATCTTAGTGATTTAGAAAAAACCAAATTCTTAAAAATTTCTTACTGTTTGTTGCCTTAACCCTCTGTCATAGCGATTCTGGCAATTACTCTTAAAAAATTTTGTTCCCGCGATTAATTATTTTATTAGTTTTATTTTACCACATTATATCAAGGTACATATTATTTCAAAATAAATTTTTGTGTTATAGGCAAATATATTAATTAACAATAATTTACTGGCTGCTGTTTTTTAGAATAATAAAATATATTAAAAATTATGCATAATCTGTATATAAATATTTTATAATTTACACATGTTATTAAACGAAATACAAAATTTTTATCTGAATACATCTAAATAATAATTTTTAAAACGATCTACCATATATATTTTTATATATTTATTGAAAAATAAGATATTATATGTATATATTGTATATTTTTTTCTTATAATTATTTTTAATATATAAAATACATATATATATATATAAATAATAAATTTAATTATTTTAGAATATAAATATATATATGCAGATAAAATAAAATATTTTATTATTAGAATATATATCTGGTAATATAATAACTTGTTTATCTTATATAATTCTAAATATATATATATATAAATTATATATATATTATAGAAATATATTATAATTATATATATATATATAAAAATATATCTTATATATATTTAATTTATATTTATATAATTATATAATATAAAGGAAATATATATATTATATACACATATAGATAAAATTTATTATTATATACGATTATAAATTTACATATGCAAACAAAATATATATATTAAATTTAAATTATCACATATGTATAATTGTTATTTAAAAAATATAAAAGAAGATTATATTATGTAATATCTAAGTTCAGCGATAAAACTTACGAAAATAATGCAGACGATATTTATAACTAATTTAAAATAAGAAATATTAAATGAGATGGTTAAAAATGTCTTCTTATAATGCTAAAAAATGTTATTTTTATTATATAATATACAAAATACATAAATTTAATCGTGCTGTGTTAAATTTAGATCTGTATATATAATTATTATAGAATTAAAACAATCTAAATTGATCATTAATCTTTGTAAAGAGATAGAGGACCATAAAATTTTATTCACATATTTGTCTTGTACTTTATTTTAATCCCATTCCAGATTAGAATCCCTTCTATATTGACATTAAATAATAATGTATTTTGTGGAGTATATGAGTATAAAACATGAAATTGAAGATATAATTTTTCACGTTGGCGGTCTCAATTTAAGCAAAATGATATTCTTAAAACTATCATTGGACGATAAGAAATAACAATTGAAATAAATATATGAAAATCTTTAAAAAAATTGAAATTATAAAGAAATTAATTGAGAGTCCATATACGGAAGTTGTTCGTGAGTAAAGAAATTCAAGTCAAGACAAAAAGAGGAGTCCGACGGAACGAGTGCGAGAGTCCAGCCAATATAATTTTTTAGAAGTTATCTATAGATTAATCCTGATTAATAGGTACCTATTGGTGTTCAACCTTTTAACCCACAAATACCCCATTTTTACATAATTTTTGAAATTAAGATTAAGTCCTCTCTCTATTCAAAATTACTTAAGTATAAAAAAAATTGTCAGAACTAATTTAGAAGATGCGGACAAAGCTTCTGTTATGAAAATAGCATCAGTTTTGTATGTACATAGATACATATATTTATATAAAAAATAATATATTAAATAATAATTTATTTTTATTATTTTATCTAGTTCAGGCTGTTAATTTATTTTAGTTATCTTCATATTTATGTCTGTATTTTTAATACTGTGGTTTAAATTTATTAAAATACTTTACATAACGCAATAAAAATAAATCACCTATACATTTATCAATTGATACAAATATAAATACACGATACCTGTTCTAACCGGGAAATACTTGAAATAATGACATTAAATGCTAGAAAAGGGATGAAGGGGTGGATTTCGATTGCTAATCCTAACTCATCAAAAATCCAATATGGATGCCTCTATCCATTTTAGGTACAACCACTTCATAAATTCGGAGACAGACGGACAAATAACTTAGGTTATTATTTTATAGGAGATCTTGATTTCTTCTGTAAAATATTTCTTTCTGTCTTATAATAATTAAATGGACTGAATACGTTTAAACTATATATATTACAAAATATCATATTATTCCATCACTCTAGAACTGAAAATATAGAAAATCAAAGAAATAAATACAGTTTCACGAGAAAATTCCGTTCTTTTATTTTATAGAGCTTTATACTTTAGATAAATGAAAATAGAAGTATCATCCTGAAAAATTTGACATTCTGAGAGACAAAGGACTCAGAAATTTTCCAAAACACAGAAGTGGTAGAATTCTATTCTTTGAGACATATTCGCTTCAGAAAAATTTAACCAAAAATTCCACTAGGCGATATTCAGATACCGCGGAATAAAATACATTTTAAAACAGAGATTGAATAAAAAATAAATTCTAGATTTCAGAGTTTGGGCAATGTATTATGCCATATCTCCCATTTTTCCTTCCTACAATGCGACATTTTGGTTTGAAATATTTCTTTCCGGCCATTGTATACTTACTTCATCGATTTTTCTAAACTCTTATCGATGAAATTTTTAAAATAATTTGATCACCGTCATAAGAAAATTTTTATATAAGGACCAATAGATGAACCAAAAAATTTTAAGTTTATGAGATCTTTCATTCATATTTAACATACGTTGTAGTTATTACTATTGTAAAAATTTAGTTCAGTCTTTTTAATTCATTATGCTAACTTTTAGTGAGAATTATAACAAAAAATCTAAAATTCAGTGAAAGATAAGGATTTGTCGTTAATTGTAAACTGTATTTTAAATTCTGTGAGATATTTTACTTTTGATTGCAGATGTAGTTTAAAACGACTTTCTTTAATTGTTTATAGATAAATTAATTTAAATGAATAAATATTCTCTTCTAATTAACTACAAACCCTTAGATATTGATAGTAGTCATTCATATTCTAATTTCAAACTTCAGTTATCTACATATGAAATTAATTAAAATAACATTCAAAAGATGTAATTGCAATTTAAAGAACGTGATCGCTGAGATAAGACTATTAATTTGAAATAATATGAATGTAGAGTAATAAAAATTCAAGACACATGACCAAACAGCTGAATTTGGATAACATCTCGATGAGTATGATTTTGATACATGCTACATTACTATGTAAGATAGTAACATCTTTAAACCCAATACGTAATAGCTTCGGGAATTCAGGACAACAGTTGAAATTGAACCATTGTGTTCTTCAGTATCCATAGATTTGTTAGGCCAGTTCTGTCAAGTATCGTAAAATCGTGGATATAAAGAGGCTTTCTAAACTGATTGGTTATCATACGTAATCAATCAAACGAATTTTAATACAAAGGTTTTTACATTTACCGTTTTCAAGAAACATTAATATATTAGTGATAAGTCACTCCCTAAAGCCTGTGAAGATTAAGGTAAAGCGTATTCTATCTTATCATAAAATATCATAATACATTTAATCTTTGTTTACTTACATTTTTCTGTGTGGTATTAGCTACAGTTTGAATACTAGAAAAAGTTAGATAATATGGATTTTTTAGAACTTTTATTAGAGTTATCAGGGTCATCTACTTTAAACGCTAACGTTTTCACGTCAAATATTTATTAATTTCTTGT
The DNA here is from genome assembly GCA_032207245.1 of Pardosa pseudoannulata. NCBI lineage: Eukaryota > Metazoa > Arthropoda > Arachnida > Araneae > Lycosidae > Pardosa > Pardosa pseudoannulata. The sequence goes on from CM063508.1 coordinate 19,047,905, forward strand.
TTACTTATACTCTAAAACTATGCGTATGGTAAAATATTATGGATAATTATGCATTATATATATATATATATATATATATATATATATATATATGATGTATGTATGTATATGTAAGTGTGTACATGTATGTATATGTATGTGTGTGTATATATATGTATATGTGTGTATATGTATATATGTATATATATGTATATATATGTATATATATATATACATACATATATATATATATGTATATATATATATGTATATATATATATATATATATATATATATATATATATATATATACATATATATATATATATGTATATATATATATATATATATATATATATATATATATTTATGTATATATATATGTATATATATATGTACATATATGTATATATATATATGTGTATGTATATATATACAAATGTGTGTGTGTGGTGTAGTAAATCAAAAAAGCTTCCCTTTAATATCTTTTTTTAAAAATCCTGTCTCCCATTCTAATTCCTTAAAATATATTTTACCAGCCATAAAATGTATTGATTAAAGGAGTATCCTCGAGTTAAAATTCCTCCAACACATTTCCCGAGATCTAACAGTTAAATTCTTGTTCCATGGAAAAATTCTATCTGTATCTCTTTGGTACACCTCAGTTCCAGTAAGGTGTTTTTCGTATCATTCTCTTTTCATACGTTGACTTACAAAGATATCTGTTTAGAAGCTCCTCAATAAATATTTAAGTTGTACTCATAATGGTACTTCTCTTTATTGTGGTTCGACTCCAATAATATTCAATAGTTTAGTTGCTTAACTTTTTCATTGGCCTGTGGCCCGGGCAAGTAAAAAGAATAGAGGATACATAAGAATTGTGACCAGCAGAAATTAAATTGCTGGATTACATATATATGTGTTTGTATAAGACCTATAACCCCTAGACTTAATTTAATAAGTGATGCCCCAAAAAATGCAAATAACCCAGCTAGATGACAATGATGTTAAATATCTCATAAATTGTAACATGATGTAGCTAATAATGTCATAGTCGGGAGCTGAAGCAGTTGTTGACTGCATATATTAGAATTTGCGCATATTATTAATTTCTATATATCATTTGAAACTTCGGTAGTATCGTCTGTGTACATTTTTATCACTCTTCGTGCATACCAAGATACAATAAACCTATTTTTAGAGCAATCATTCATATTGAAATTATTGTAAAGCAAGTTTTAGAGGTAAGAATATACAATTTTGTTTTTCCTACAATCAATTTTACTTATTTTTATTAAGTGTATTAAAAATATTTCGAAGAACTTAAAAATATTTCTGAGTGTATACATCTAAAATGGAAACTACTGAAGAATTGGGTTCTCCTTGGAAAATTTGGCGAAAATATTGGCGATATTTACTAAAACACAAAGGTAATCCATCCAAACATTTTATTTATTTCTTTTTCTGGCGAATTTAATTAATGCATAGTGAGCCACCGTAATAGAATTATATACTCTTACTTAATTAAAAAAACAACTTGAAAACCGGACATTTATATTTATGGGCAATTAATCCCTTAACAGTTTACAAACGCAACAATTCCATATTATTAAAAATCATCTATAGTGAATCATTAATGGTTTGTTATAACTAAATTTTTTAAGCATTTCGCACTTTTAATATATAAGAAAAGAGTGACACAAGGAGAGTAGGATGCAAATAACATATAAATTATAATATAGATACAGATTCTTTGTACATAGTGAGATCAGGAGAAAATATTAGGTGACCATACGGAAACCATTATCGCCAAGTTGGCGGTGGAACCCAATTCTTAATTCAACCCGCTAAAATGTATGATATAAAAAATTTCATGATTTTAACTATGAAAATTTAAATGTATATAAAATAGCTTCTATTACATACATTATCTATTAAATAAGCTCTTTCTATAATATTTTAAGATAAGATTATCTTAGAATAGAAATCGGTCTTGCATTTGAAAAAATATTATTAGATTAGCTTGCTCTGAATTATAATTTGTGACATTTATAAAAAAAACGCTTTCTTTTTCTGCTTGCTTTTTGAAATGCCTGCTTGATAATTCAATTTATACGTATCTATATTTATGCAAATAAAAAACTATGAAGCAGATCCCATAATATTATTTTCACTGAAATCGCAAGTGTGTATGAAAAAACGGAATCCATTAAAAGTATATTTTCTTTAATTACTGAATTAAATATAATGTTCTTATGGGTTCAAAAAGTCAAATCACAAGAAAGAGGATATAAGCTCATTACAACTTAGAAAAAAAATTCCGAAGGAAATTTCAAAAATGCCGCATGCATTAGAAGGAAACAAGCGTATCAAATTCTGAATCACTTTCTAGATTACGATTTTATTATCTTATTACCCAGGCAAAAAAAAGGCATTCCTGGATATCACGGTCATAATTAATGACGTCAGCTATAATTTGCCGGTAAGAAAACAAGGAACGAGGAATTCTTGATGCTGTATTTTTTGTAAAAGACTCCTCATTAAGTGACATATTCAGGAAGACACAGAAAATTAATAGTAACGAAACTTTGAAGGAGAATTTCGCCTCTAATATAATCTCAAGTCATGTTAAATCAACGGTGAAAATTTATGTTAAAGATTTATATTATTTTAATATCATTAAAAGAGAAGATAGGCCTTTAAGAGAAAACTACTCCTCAAAATATGCAAAAAACTGAATTCCTTTTTCCAGTTCTAATTAGAATAAATTTTTAAAGCATCAGTTTTTATCTCTGTATAATTTTATACACATATGAGAATAGTATAAGTAGATATATGTAGAACCAATAAACCTCTACGGTATAATCAGTTATATAGTCTGTTACTTACAGTGCGAAGAAAATTAATTTTAAGTAAATGTAAAGGAAAATTAATTATATTATAAATTATAAAATTATAAATTATAATTATAAATTAATAATATTAAGGAAAATTAATTAAGGATAATATTAGAATATTAAGGATTTATTAAGGATAATTATTTAAGGATAATATTAGAATATTAAGGATTTATTAAGTATAATTAATTAAGGATAATATTAGAATATTAAGGTTATATAAAGGATAATTAAGGAACATAAAAGATAATTAATTTTAAAGGTAATATTAGAAAACAAAGATCTGGGAAATCTGGATGCTTTTATTTATTTACTTGCAAAATTTTCCTTATAAGGGACATATTCAGGAAGTGACTGAAAGCTATGATTGAAGGGAGATTGTGCTGTTAGTAAAATGGTCAGTTATCATAAATTAAAAGGAAAATTCTTGTTAAAAGTTTATATCATTTTCTTTCCCTTAATTTAAATGGTAGCATAAGTTTTTAAGAGGACACAAAGCATAGAACAGGCATTATTCCTTCCTAATTAGAATTGATTTTTCAAGTATCGGTTTTAATCTAAGAAAAATTTTATACACACCTTTGTTTGATTGATACACATAGATTTATGTATTACCAATCAAACTTCTTCTTTAGGTAATAGTCTGTTCTGTATAATGGAAGGAAATTAATATTAAATAATTTTAAAAATAATTAGTTAAGGAAAACTAAGAATGAATAATATTAAAAACAATAATTTTTAAAAAGTGCAAATCTGAATGTTTTTATTTCAAAAAGATCTTTTATTAAGTGGCATATTCAGAAAGAGACAAAAAATTAATATTGAAGAAATTTTGAAGGGCAATTTGGCCATTAATAAAGTCTTCAGTTACGTTAATTTAACAGGGAATTTTTTTATTACTTTTTTTCTTATACGTTAAATGACGCCGTAATTTTTAAGGGAAAACTTTAAAATACACACAAAATAGAGATAATTTCTTCAGTTTCAGAATCAAATTTTGAAGCATAAGTTTTAATCCATTCATAAATTTATACACAAGTTAGTACAATATACATAGATATATGTACCATCAATTAAACCTCTGCTTCGCGAAAGAGTCTGTTACATATAGGGCAAAGAAAATTAATATTATTGAAATATTAAGGATGATATTCAGGAAAATAATTAAGAATGATATTAGACTATTAAGGATAAATAATTAAAGATAATATTAGACTATTAAGAATAATTATTTAAGAAAATTAAGGAATTTTAAAGATAATATTAAGGACAATATTAAAAGAAAAACGGGAAAATATGAATTTTTTATTTCAAAAGGATCTTTATTAAGTGACATATTCAGAAAGAAACAGAAATTTAATATAATCGAAATTTTAAAGGGGAATTTTGCTCTTAATAATATTACCAGGGAAAAATATTGTTAAATACTCATGTTATTTTCTTTCCTATAATTTAAAGGACGAGATATGTTTTTAAAAGGAAACTTTAAAATACGTACAAAACAGACATTATTTCTTCAGTTTGAATTAGAATCAATTTTTAAAGCATCGGTTTTAGTCCATGGATAAATTGATACACAAGTTAGTATAGTATACATAGATATATGTAGTCACAATGAAACCTCTGGTTCCAGAAATAATATGTTATTTATAGAGCAAAGAAAAGTAATATTAAAGTCATATTAAGGATAATATTGAGGAAAATTAATTAAGAATAATGTTAGAATATTAAAGATAATTAATTAGGGAATATTAAACATAATTTATTTTAAAGATAATTAATTTTAAAGATAATAATCGGAACCAAAAAAATCGATGCAGTCTGGGAGCTTGTACTTTTTTATTTATTTATTAACATTTTTAAAAAATTATTATTAAGTGACATATTCAAGAAGAGACAGAAAACTAATTAATTTCCTTTATAGATTTATATTATTTTCTTACCATTAATTTATTTAACGAGATAGGTTTAAAAAAATCTTTTCCTCAAAATACACCCAAATCAAATTAAATTCTCCATTCATAATTTGAATCAATTTTTAAAGCATTCCTTTCTATCCATGAACAATTTTATACATATAGATAAATGCATACACATATGAATAGACCATATATAAAATTATTCAGCAACAAATAATATTCTATTATAGAAAGTTC
>CM063508.1:19055436-19060436 GCA_032207245.1 Pardosa pseudoannulata
GTAATTTTTAGATCAGGAACTTTTCACGTTAAAAAATTAATTTTGCAACTAATTTTCTCAACTATTACTTTTCTTAACTGATTGCAAGGAGTAAAACATATTTTGAAATTTTATTGGTATTCTTCCATTTTAAAATTTGTTATTTTGCATTCCTTTACTTGCAATAGTACTTTATACATTCTTACATAAATGTATTTTTAATAACCTACAAATTATAATCTTCAGTAAAATTAATGTCGAGTTGTTTTAATGCAATGTATGTTGGAAAATATATTCTGCGTGGATTACTTTTCTAAATCTGAAAAGCTTTCCGCCATCACTGTACTATTGACAGAGGATGGTTACATCCCTTATATTGGTAGCAAAGCCATGAAATTTTGCACGAGAAAACTTCTAGAAAATGTCTTGATACTGCCAAAGACATACATTATTACTAAACTCTAGAATATATCGAGTTGAAAACTAAGCTCATTTAACACTTGAACATTACTTGGTGTTGAAGAATAACATTAAAAGATACAATTCATTTGTTATCGAATTAATTATTGAAGCTGTCTTTGTGCAATCAGTTTCGATAGCAATACATATTTTTGATTTTAAATAAAACAATGATTTATAAGTCAGTTTATTCGTGCATATTATTACTGTTTTACACGGCGCATTTAGTAACAGTCCATGAATTAAATTAATCCCATTACATATAATATGACAATAAAGATAACTATTAGAATAGTAAACTTTTCTAGAAATTAAGATAAATTTCTGCTTTGTATTTAAGAAGAAACTAAAGGATTCTTTAAATTGAACTGTTCCTTAATACCTATCTAGTTTGCCTTTTTAGAACCTATTATACTTTTCCCAACCGATTTTACCTTTTTTTATTAATGGTGTTAAATGAAAACACTACTCTATTTTTGCACTTTGATGAAAGAAATAAAAAAGAAAAATATTTCTTTGTTCATTTTTTAATTAACACAAAGAGAGCAAAAACACAATCATTAATTCTTTAGGGGAAATTTTTCTTTCCCGTTAAGATTAACTAAATTTTCTTAAATAAAATAAAGGCCTTCGACAAGAAAAAAAGAATGTTTCTCATTAACTAATAGATTAGTCTAGATCTAATTAAGGCCGTCTGCTCAATCAATGACTAATCCCTCCCTGAAACTAGCCCACTAAGCTCTCAATACTTAATTAATGATGTCATCTACAGTATGGAAGCAAAATTAATTGCGGAAACAACAAACATGGTGTCCCTTAGAATAATTCAGACGATGCAACATTAGTTGCAAAAGATACGCTCTCATTAGCTCATACCAATAAATAGGTAATTTATATTTCGTTGTAAAGGATTTAGAAGAATGTTTTGTTCCAATTTGAATTGTTTTACTGATTAATAGTCTAAATTAGGAATATTCAACCTTTTATACTTTGTTGGAAATAATGAGCTTAAAGTTTTTTCAAATGTATCTTTTCATCAAAGAGCAGGAAAAAAATATGCTATCAAAGTTTTATTCTACTTAAATTTACAAAATCATTATTGCATCTTTATTTTATACCAATCCAATTATCTTAATATATTAATCAACCTTTTATACTTTGGGGAGAATTAGGAACGTATAGTTTACTTGAAGGAATCCCTTGGTCACAGAGCAGAAAAAATAGAATACCAATGTTATTCTGCTTGAATTTAAAAATTTATTATTGCATTTTTATTTTATCACAATACAAACATCCTAATTTATCAACCTTTTATACTTTGGGGAGAATTAGGAACGTGTAGTTTACTTGAAGGAATCACTTGGTCAAAGAGCAGAAAAAATAGAATACCAATGTTATTCTGCTTGAATTTAAAAATTTATTATTGCATTTTTATTTTATCCCAATACAAACATCCTAATTTATCAGTCTTTTATTCTTTGGGGAACATTATGAGCTTGTAGTTTTCTCACAGGAATCTTTTGATCAAAGAGCATAAAATATAGGATGCCAAATCTTTATCCTATTTAAATTTACAAAACTATTATTGCATCTTTAATTTATCTCAGTCCAAAAGTCTTAATAAATTAGTCAATCCTTTATATTTTGGAGGAAATTATAAGCTTATAGTTTTCTTAAAGGAATCTCTTGATCAAAGAACAGATCAAAGAGATTGCATCTTTTTTTTAATCACAAAAGAAATATATTTTGATTGGTAGGGTAGCTAATGTTTTTTTTTTCTGAAATATATCTATGAATAATAAATAAAAGCAACAATATTTTGTTTCGCTTGGTAATACGGAATGCAATACAATTTAAGAGGTCGACTTTGTCCCAGGTACTTCACATGAGGAGGCATCCTTGAAAGCAGTCAACTAAAAACAAAAAAAAACGGATTTAATATGGGATGCAATGTATATCAATGGATTTGAAGCACGAAACTTTCACGAAATTTAAGATTTATTTATTAATATCCATAAGAGCGTTTAATTTTCTTCAAATTTTGCGTTTGTTCCCTCCTTTTTCGTTGGACAAGGCGCTACTTGGGATATCGTATATGGATATCGTACCTAGTGAGTTGGCTGATTATGTTGCTAAGGCAGCTACTTGTTGCAATCATATTGATCACTCTTTCAGTTCTTCTCCAAATCATATCAAACATTAAGTCTTTATTTAAACATTTTATTTCCTGTTAGTAGTCTCCTTGGGATTCAGCTGAGCTAGGCCTTTTCGCACATGAGTTATTACCTAAAGTGAACACTGATTGTAATCTTTCCAACAGCTTTCTTTATCAGGTCATTACCAATCATGGCAAATTCCCATAATATTTTAGAAGATTTTTGAGGAAAAACGTCATCTGTACTAGAATGCAACGGATGTCAGTTTGGCCGGATAACGTATACCGGATATCTTTTCAGAGTTTCAACCGGATATCCGATCTCGTCTTTTATATTTTTTAATTAGTTAACTATTTGTACTATAATTTATTTAAAATTTTTCTTTATTTTAATTTTCAGTATTCAATATGTCAATTCGACATTATTTAATTCGAAAAATGAAATATGAATAAAAGCATATTTAATAGTCCTTTACCTTTCTTCTTTAATGGTTTTTATGTTTGTGTATGACATATTCCCACTTTTTTTTTAGTAAATTGTCTTTATTCTTCTAGCCTCCAAAAAAACAAGTTTTGTCTTTTGTATTCTCAGATGCAAAAACATAATTTTGAAGTTGAGACTAAAAAAGAATGATTTATGATTTTTTCTAATGAAATGTATAAAAAAATCTAATTTTTTTCCATAAAGTTTTTTTTTTCTCATAATACTCGAAAATACTTATACGCATTGTTTTATATAGTATGCTGTTTAACATTTTGAATTTTTTTTTCGTTATATTTATCTTATTTTTCGATGTGTAATTTTTGGCCAGATGTACTGCTGAATAATTGTAATGTCCAGCTACAGTCAATTATCCGATATAGTGGCCAGATAGGCCGGATGCAGTATGTTGGCTGGATATCTGTTTCATCTCTAATCTGTACGTGTGCCTGATCTGTTCCTGATTCTCTGCCATTATATTTAATCTTGTCCTTTTTTAAACGATTTACGTTTCTGTCTTCCCCACAACTTAGTTGACATACCACTTTTTAATGTAATTCAATATCCAACCACATTTTCATCTCTTACCACTCTCATGCATTACGTTGTTGGTCATGAGGACTCGCTCCTTATCCTCAAGTCATTTTTTTCATCCCAGTACTCATTTATTAGTTGTTGATGCTAATTGTTACAACTTTGTTTCTTTTCTTTGTTTTCATGTGCTTTCTATAGTTTGCGAATTGTGTTAAGTTTTTGTCATTTTGTCAGAAACCTCTTTTTTACTGGTAGGTACAGAGTCATTTAAAAAACTTACCTTCTGTTAGATTAATTTTGCCACCGAATTCTAGATGGCGCTATTCAGCGATTGTAAAAACCAAACTATATGAGTGATAGACTAGTCTGATTCGATTCGGGTTGTTTATTTGAATTGGGATGCGTTGTATAATAAAAAGAAAGTGTGTTCAACAGTTGCCCTCAGTTTCCATCTATAATTCGATTTCTATCGATTCTTCATACAAATTCCAAGAATAAACGAAGCAGTTACCTGATTTGATTCTTTATTATTGTTGAACATTTACAGTTATTAATTAACTTAAAATAATTCTTAAAACCCAAGGTTCAAGATTCTTGATCATTCAAATTCTAAACTCATTAACTATTCAATACACCCTCAAAAATGTTTAAGATGTTTCTTTCAAACAGTAGCAGATTTTTTTCTGTGTACATGCTTTTGCTGAACAGGTTAGAATAGGTCTTATTAAACACTTATATACTGTTCATTTAGCTGTTTTAATAAAATTAGACATTAAGTATTTCTTTACACCAATAAAACATTTGTTAGCATTCTGCTATGAATTTCAACTGACATAAAATTATGCATGTTGATTTCAAAACCTACCTCTGCAAATTTTTCCATGACTTCAAATCTACAACTTCCATTTCTAAGAAATAATGATTATATTCTTATTTCAAACTAATCATACATTTGGTTTTACGTGTTGAGTTTCTTTATAATGTCTTCAGTTTCCAGAGAAATAAATGCCTCTTCAAGTGAATCAGGTATTCCGCCTATTATATCGATATAATCATCAAATGCAAATAACGTTAGGAGATTTATTGAAAAAGGTTCCTCTAAAATTGTAATTCTAATCTCTAATAATTTTCTTCCGTTCAGGGTTACAGAGAAGGCAACCCAGGATATCGAATTGTCTTAGTCCATTCATAATGGTAATCCTGATAATCTGTTTTACACTTGTATTCTTACCTTGGTCTGTGTTAAAATCCAGGCCATTATCTTAACTAAATAATTTGGAGTAGTTTATTATTCGATAACTTTAACTTCTTATTTTGAAGATCTGTCACTGTGCTACGGGATGAACACAAGTACTTAAATTTCTTCAAATTAATGCAACTTAAAATCATGAA
>CM063508.1:19065436-19092936 GCA_032207245.1 Pardosa pseudoannulata
GTTTCAGCAGAAATGATTAAAATGATTTTCTGAATGAATTGTTTTAAATTTTATATTTTAATAAAAACGTTGATGTATAATAAATATTCCTGATAAATTTATAATTGTGCTTTAGGAATTGATGAGCTATAGATCACTGAATACTGTTAAAGTACAAATTGTTGTGAAAAAAGAATGGTTGTCAAAAATTTTTATACAAATTATCAACTTAGTACAAAAGCACTGGTTTTTAGTACTGGTAGACATTTATTCGAATCCCACTGCTTGCATGGGTGGTTGTAGCCATTCTCAATCACTTTAAGAAGTTGTTTCCAGTCTCTTCAGCCCAGATGCTGCAAAACAGCCAGCCACAGCACTGCATATCAGTCAACCTATGTAGAACTCTGAAACATAGAACATTGAAGTATAAATTAATAACCACATTAGTTTTAAAGAATAATACGATTTTTAAAAGATCCGTTTGAAAAACCATTTGTTGATTTTTGGTTGCGATTTGTTATAGATATCTATGAAAATTTGATGAACGCAACAAATATCCTATAAAAAAGTCTGTGTTTCAATTTGATTTTTGATGTTATTTACATGATTCAAACATAATTTATCTCTAAAAAAAGTCTGTATTTTTAAAGCTCTAAAAACACAGAAACAACTCATTCATATGCAATTCGCTGAGATCGATTTAAAAAACGATCCTAAACAGCGAAAATTTATATAAAAAGTATATTTTTACTTCAAATATAATTGATGAATACAAAATTTCAATGAAAGCAACCAATATGCTATAAACAAGTATGTGTCTCGATTTAATTTCTGATGTTATTTACATGATTCAAACTCAATTTATCTCTAAAAGAAGTCTTAATTTTTTAACCTCTAAAAGTAAAAATCTAATCATTCACATGCGATTCGCTGGAAGCAATTTAAAAAATGATTTTAAGCAAAGAAAATTTATAATAAAAAAAAGAGTATATTTTACTTCAAATATGATTAATGTCTAAAACAATTTAACGAAAACAACCAGTATGCTATAAAAAAATCTGAGCCTGAATGTAATTTCTGATTTTTTTTACCCGATTCAAGCTCAATTTAACTGTAAGAAAAGGCTGAATTTTTAAAGCTCTAAAAGTACAAAAACTTTTCATTCACATGTAATTCGCTGGGAGCAATTTAAAACATGATTTTCAGCAAAGAAAATTTATAATAAAAAAAGAGTATATTTTATTTTAAGTATGATTGATGTCTAAAAACTTTAACGAACGCAAGCAATATGCTATAAAAGAAATCTGAGTCTGAATTTAATTTCTGATTTATTTACAAGATTCAAGTTCAATTTTACTCTATGAAAAGGCTAAATTTTTCATGCTCTGAAAGTAGAAAAACTATTTTTTTCACATGGAATTCGATGGAAGCAATTCATAAAACGTTCTTAAAAAACGAAAAAAGATTTTTAAAAAGTATATTTTACTTGAATTAGGAATCATGTCTACAAACTTTTAAAGAACTCAAACAATATGATATAAAAGAGTCTGTCTCAGTTTGATTTCTGATTTTATTTGCATAATTCAAGCTCAATTTAACTCTAAGGAAAGGCTGAATTTTTAATGCTCTAAAAGTGCAAAAACAATTCATTCATATGCTATTCGCTGGGAGCAATTTAAAAAACGTTCCTAAACAACGAAAATTTACAAAAAAAGATTATATTTTATTTGGAATATGATTGATGTCTAAAAACATTTAAAGAACGCAACAATTGTGCTATAACTACAATTGTGCTGAGTCTGAATTTAATTTCTGATTTTTTACGTGATTTAAACTCAATTTAACTCTAAGAAAAGGCTGAATTTTTCATGTTCTGAAAGTAGAAAACTATTTATGCACATGGAATTTGCTGGGTGCAATTTAAAAAACGATCTTAAACAACGAAAAATTATTTTTAAGAAGTATATCTTACTTGAAATAGGAATCATGTGTACAAAAAGTTAACGAACGTAACCAATATGCTATTAAAAAGTCTATGTATCAATTTAATTTGTGATTTTATATACATGATTCAAGCTCAATTTAACTGTAAAAGAGTCTGAATTTTTAATACTCTAAAAGTACAAAAACAATTCATTCATATGTTATTCGCTAGGAGCAATTTAAAAAATGTTCCTAAATAACGAAAATTTATAAAAAAAGATTATATTTTACTTGAAATATGATTGATATCTAAAAACATTTAAAGAACGCAACAATTATGCTATAAAAAATCTGAGTCTGAATTTGATTTCTCTCTCTAATTTCTTCTCTAATTTAACTCTAAGAAAAGGCTGAATTTTTCATGTTCTGAAAGTAGAAAAACTATTTATGTACGTGGAATTCGTTGGGTGCAATTTAAAAAATGTTCTTAAACGACGAAAAATTATTTTTAAAGAGTATATCTCACTTTAAATAGGAATCATGTCTACAAAAAGATAACAAACGCAACCAATATGCTATAAAAAGTCTATATATCAATTTAATTTGTGATTTTATTTACATGATTCAAGCTCAATTTAACTCTAAAAAAGTGTGAATGTTTAATGCTCTAAAAGTACAAAAACAATTCATTCATATGCGATTCTCATGGAGCAGTTTAAAAAAACGTTCTTAAACAACGAAAATTTATAAAAAATAAATGTATTTTACTTGAAATGTGTTTGATGACTACAAAATTTGACGAACTCAACCAATATGCTATAAAAAAATGTCTGTGTCTCAATTTGATTTCTCATTTTATTTACTTACATGATTTAAACTCCATTTAACTCTAAAAAGGTATGAGTTTTTAATGCTCTAATAACAAAAAAAATTCATTTATATTCTATTCACTGAGATCAATTTAAAAAACGTTCTTAAAAACGAAAATTTATAAAAAAAAAGAGTATATTTCACTTGAAATATGTTTGTCTGCAAAAATTATCGAAAGTAACCAATATGCTTTAAAAAAGTCTGTGTCTCAATTTAATATGATTTTATTTAAATAATTTAAACTCAATTTAAACCAAAAAGAGTATAAATATTTAATGCTTTAAAAGTACAAAAAATTCATTGGCTGGAAGCAATTAAAAAAGTGTTCATAAACACCAAAAATTTATAAAAAAAAGTATATTTTACTAGAAATATGTTTGATGTCTATAAAATTTGACGATCTCAACCAATATACTATAAAAAGTCTGTTTCTCAATTTCTGATTTTATTTAGTTACATGATTCAAACTCCATTTAACTCTTAAAAGGTCTGAATTTTTAATGCACTAAAAACACAAAAACAATTCATTCATATGCTATTCATTGAGAGCAATTAAAAAAACTTTCTTAACGAAAATTTATAAATAGTATATTTTGCTTGAAAAATGTTTGTCTACAAAAGTTATCGAAAAAAACCAATATGATTTAAAAATGTCTGTGTCTCAATTTTATTTAAATAATTTAAACTCAATTTAAACCAAAAAGAGTATATATATATTTAATGCTTAAAAAGTACAAAAAAATTCATTGGCTGGAAGCAATTTAAAAAACTTTCCTAAACACCGAAAATTTATTTTAAAAAGTATATTTTACTAGAAATATGTTTGATGTCTACAAAACTAGACGAACTCAATCAATATGCTATAAAATGTCTGTTTCTCAATTTAATTTCTGATTTTATTTACATAATTGAAGCTCATTTTAACTCTAAAAAAGTGTGAATTTTTAATCCTCTAAAAGTACAAAAAGAGTTCATTCACGTGCGATTTGCAGGGATCAGTTTAAAAAAACGTTCTTAACCCTCTAAGCGGTTCGCACGTACAATTCCTCCAACCAGATGATGTCTTCAAAGCGGTTGTAGCGTACAATTTTTGACATCCAAAAATGGTTGTATTGTACATTTCTTCCAGTGTTTTCAGCCATGGAGTTTTGAGGTAGGATGGTCAGGTCGATTGTTTAGGAACTGCACCCCTACTCCCTGAGGAACACAGACGCTGATAAATTTTCACGGGTTTGTAAATATCTATTTCGAAGTATTTCATTTGCGGTAACAGGTATATCTCTAATTGCACCACTTAAATAGCTTGTATGACTTTTGTAAAAAAATATAAATCATTCTCTTAAAGAATATTTTTATTTGCACTTTTAGAATCCATTATTTCTTATGGGAGGATCTTCGAGACTTGACGAGTTTTATGTGTATTAAAAATTAACAATCTATAATGTCTCTTTATATATCTATTTATAACCGGAAGCCAAGGGACAATAACGAGGGTGGGTTTCCCGTATTCTAATCTAGTCGACAAGGGGTGACGTAAAAAATCATAGAACACTTTTGTCACTGACACAATAAAACTTAAACATATTTTTTGGAGACATTTTTTCCTCGGTGTGTTCCACTCGGAGGGTTAAACAACGAAAATTTATAAAAAAAAAAGTATATTTTATTTGAAGTATGTTTGATGTCTACAAACCTTTAAAAAACTCAAACAGTATGTTATAAAAAAGTTTGTGTCACAAATTGATTTTAAAAAGTATATTTTACTAGAAATATGTTTGATGTCTACAAAACTAGACGAACTCAATCAATATGCTATAAAATGTCTGTTTCTCAATTTAATTTCTGATTTTATTTACATAATTGAAGCTCATTTTAACTCTAAAAAAGTGTGAATTTTTAATCCTCTAAAAGTACAAAAAGAGTTCATTCACGTGCGATTTGCAGGGATCAGTTTAAAAAAAACGTTCTTAAACAACGAAAATTTATAAAAAAAAGTATATTTTATTTGAAGTATGTTTGATGTCTACAAACCTTTAAAAAACTCAAACAGTATGTTATAAAAAAGTTTGTGTCACAATTTGATTTCTGATTTTTTTTTCATAAATCAAGCTCAATTTAACCCTAAACATGTGTGAATTTTTAATGCTTTAAAAGTACAAAAATAGTTCATTCAGATGCGATTAGCAGGGATCAGTTTAAAACACGTTCTTAAACACCGAAAATTTATTAAAAAAAAGTATATTTTACAAGAAATATGTTTGATGTCTACAAAATTTGACGAACTCAACCAATGCGCTATAAAAAAGTCTGTGTCTCAATTTGATTTCTGATTTTTTTTTTTACTGATATGATTCAAACTCCATTTAACTCTAAAAATGTCTGAATTTTTAATGCTCTAAAAACACAAAAACAATTCAATCATATGCAATTCACTGGGATCTATTTAAAAAGCGCTATTAAACAACGAAAATTTATTAAAAAAAAGTATATTTTACTTGAAATATGTTAGAATGTATGTTTTAGTGTATTATATAGTTTACGTAATGAAATCAAATACTTTAATATAAAAAACAATTAGTTAAAATTGAGAATGACTCATAAAACTTTAAGAAAAAAAATCCTAAATTTATACTGTTCTTTCATTTAAAAATTACATAAAGCAAATGATTTACATGAGTGTTTATTTATATCAGCACTGAAATAAAATACGCAATTACTTACATACCGCAAAAGTACATAAATTCCATAAACACGCATTTGAATATACTTCACTCCATTTGATTATTCGTCTCTAGGGCCATTAACCTTGTTTCATTTAAAAAACAGAAATGTACTGCCTCGCTCTATCGGTAATTAATATAGGGTGCTTTAACGAAACCACGTCGCGACTAATCGTTAAAAAAATTAATGATGTTTCCCCCAATTTACGTCATTAATATGCACATTTAACAGAAACTAAAAACGTTAATGACAGACATTTTCCCGATAACAAGGAGAAAACACTTCGCCATTTTTTTCCTCATCAAGGACAGTTAAAAAATATCACACTTTACGCTCATGTGTGCCGCTGTAAATAATATCTTAAAGATTAAATTATTCGTGTATGGAAACTGCGAGAGTTTTAGATGTGTATCCCCATAAGTGCGTTTTAATTTTTTTGTACTTTTATGGCGCATGACGGTCGAGTTGCGGGTAATAATTAAAAAGTATTTGTTTTTCTGATTTATATCTCGCACACATTTTTGAATAAATGAATGAACTTATGTTTGTACAATATGTATAAAGTAAAACCTGTGAATAAGGAATAATTCTAGAGGGTTTTGATAATATGAAAGGCAAATAGGGGGAAATATATTATTGCTTTTATTAAAAAAGCTAGAATATGCCTAATTATGTTAAGTAGTAAGCTGTGTAAAGTACCCTTCAAAACAAAGTGGAGAAACGGTAAATTAATATAGGAAACTAGCATATAGCCCGTCATATGACGGGATTAGTAAAATTTTCAATTGTCCAGAATTGTAAAGTACTCTATAAGGCAAGTAAAAAAGTGGTTTATTTTTTGGTTGAGAATTATGTGGTACACGCTCAATAATTTGTTTATCTTCATATTCCTCTAAAGTCTTTAATGTAGTTTAAAATAACGTTGAATTAAGTTAGAAAGATAATTCAAAGTTTTCTTAGCTAAGTTGAAATTATCGTTAAGTTTTTCCCAATTTTTTTGCAGCAGAAATTAATGAAAGTAAATGAATGAGACTATCATTTCCACTACACCCTGGAGACAGAGGGAATTTGTTGTTAATATCGGTGATAAAATTTTCATTGCAACGAAATATATTCAATGATTAAATTTAAAATTATCACATATGTACTTAATCTATTATTTAAGCCAAATATAAAAGAAAACTATTTGCGTAATATGTACGTTCAGTGATAAAACGTATGAAAATAATGCAGACGGTATTTAAATAATTTAACATAAGAAATGATTGAATGAGATGATTTAAGGAATAACTTCATAATGCGGGAAGGAATAAGGGAATGAGCCATGATTAAGGAATGAACCATTTTCCAGCGATAGCTGGAAAATGGCTCAGTTTTTCCCATCGAATATAAGTTAATTTTATTGTTAAATTCGCTGACTAAGGTACTTTGACAGGGAAAGATTTCGTTTTCATGTCTCTGTAGGGACTAACCCAGTTTTAGTAGTTTATTTCATGATCCTTCGTTCGTCTGCCGTTGTGTAGTATAGATGTAATTTTTAGGATCTAATGAATAAAGATTAAGTTTCGCTACGAACTCGGCATGTTCTTCTTAAGAGAATGACACGACAGCAGTTAATCTATAATTAACTTTAATTAGTCTAGCTAATTCCCTGATAGGAAATTTATTTTGCAGCAAACTTTCAGCCAGTTCAGCATGGCAAGTCTGCAAGTTTGAAACAAGACTGCAGCAAGATTAAGAATTTTCGATTGTTTCAAGGTTGTCATGACTAGGTTGCCCCAGTTTTGCAGCAAAATAGCGTTACAAAGGAGTAATCGCTTTATATTCAGCCTGACTTGCAGGAGTTTTGCTGCAAGTTTGTCACGTCAAATTTGTCATGACAAGATATTATCCAGAAAAAACTCAAACGTACTGCAAGCATGCATGCTCTCTTTGATAGGATTCTCCTCTATCAGCAAGCTAGGGCAAGTAAAAATAATAGGGGATACAATAATTTATTTGTGACCGGCGAATTAACTTTCTCTGTATTACACACCCACATATATATATGCATATGTTTATATGTGTGTATGTGTGTGTGTGTGTATGTAAAGAAAGAAACAGTGAGATAAAGATAAATATAAACATTAGATACCTTCGACACTAAGGTGTGATAAAAAAATAACATTAATTTGTATAACAATGTATAACATATGTTGGAATCTAAAACTCGATTTTACGAAAGTGACTCGGTTTTACGTTTTGAAATAGCCCTACTTTTCACTCGGATATTTTTCTTCATTTAAATCAGCGACTACTCATTGGTAATTCTTACATTCCAAAGCATTGTACAATTTTATAAAATATCACTAAAACAAATATAATGTGTGGATTTCTTTCCTGAACTTAGACATTCACTGAATATCTATGCTGTCATAATGATACTCGGGGGAAACATAAAGTAAATTAAATAATGTGCATTTTCAACAGTAAAACTACCATTAAACTGATTACAAACATTCTGGAAGTTAGTTGAAAGGCTAGATTATCTAAGTCTTTCAATTTGTTTATTCTATTTTAAGAAGTTCATCTAATATAATGTATTAAATCAGCTTTCAGAAGTAAAAGGTTATTTTCATTTCCATATAATATTACTTTTGCAGAAGCTATCTGTTGTAATATAAAGTATACTTTTGTTAAGAAATTAAATTATGTTTATTGATACAAGATGAAATATATCCATATATAACATTTATACATTTCCATTTTCATTCATAAATATAGAACATATATTTCTTATTTTTTCATTACCGTAAATGCATATCCAACGAAAACCAAAAAATATATAGCAAAATCAATCGGATATGTGTACTGTGTAACATATTATAGACACCACTTAGAAATATTTACATGTATCTTCCTTATTAATGTATTTTTAGAAATATTTTTCTATAAAAATAAAAAGAGAGAAATTTTAAAGAAGTGATTTACATAATTCGAAACAATTTGCTAAAAAAATTGCTCAATTTGAAACAAGTTGAAACAACTGCTCAACAAATTAATATATTGCACTTTATATCATTCTCAGTTCATATGTATTAATCTCATATAAAATTATTCTATACAATATACTGAAAACAATTTAAGACGAGAAAGTTAAAGTTTTTAAATTAGTGTTATTCTTTAAAGACCTAAGTATATCAGTAGTTAAAGTTGTATGATATACTAGCATATAACCCGTCATATAACGGGATGAGTAAAATTTTTAATTTTCCAGAATTGTAAAGTACCCTATGAGGCAAGTAAAAAAAAAGTATATTGCTTTTATTAGAAAAGCTAGAATATGCCAAATTATATTTGAAAGTAGTAAGCTGTGTAAAGTACTCTTCAAACCAAAGTGGAGTAACGGTGAATTAATATAGTAAACTAGCTATATAGCCTGTCATATGACGGGGTCACTAAAATTTTCACTTTTCCAGAATTGTAAAGTACCTTATGTTTCAAGTAAAAAAGTGGTTTGTTATAGGCTGAGAATTATCTGGTACAAGCTCAATGATTTGTTTATCTTCATGCTGCTCTAAAGTCTCGAGATACTGTGAGTTTTGTTTAGAATCACCTTGAATTCATTTAGAAAGATAGTTAACCACCGCGGAATGTAGTTGGTTCGAAGATATGGTTTCAGGGAAAATCTTCCGAAGTTTGCCAAAGTTCAACAGCGATACTCGAAAAGCGATGATAACTAGCAAAGGGTCAGTTAAATCCCAAACAGCAATTGATCTAGATCAGTGATACAGCGATCAGCGATGGGGCTGTTTGAATGCCCCCTATCGTTCAATGTATATTGATCGAATCAGTAAAATCTTTGAGATTGAAGATCCCGATTACATATCAACCCGGTTCACTGCTAAACCACTGTGTATCAAACATAAGATACGAAAGCAATCGAAATAAACATGATCCGTCCCCAACTATTAAAACGACTGTATGGGGAACCATTTCCCCTTTATATTTAATAAATATTGTTCCATTTTACAATTATGCTGCCTAAAAGTTATTGGTTTTAAACTCTATTCGCCTTGAATTTTCTAAGCCTAAATGAATGGAAATTAGTGAATTGATATAGTTTAATAAACTGCCGAAACGGTATGAAGGTAAAGAAGAAAAAAATTTTTTGAAGAAGAAGAAGTTGAAATGTGTATGAGTAAAACTGTAAGGTGATTATATTGACCTTAGTGAAGATGAAAATAACACTGAGAGAGCTACTATAACGTTTAATAAACAGAGAAAAGAGGTATACCTTTATTCTGTGGAGATTGGTATATTAATATAGTTCAATAAACTGTCTGAATGGTATGAGGGTAAATAAGAAAATTTCTTTTTAAAGAAGCCTCAAATGTGTACGAATAAAACTTGTAAGGTGATTATATTGACCTTAGCGAAGATGAACATAACACTGAGAGACCTACTGTGACGTTTAACCCTTTAAAGGTCACCAAAATAAATTCATTGGAATTTAGTGTAATTAATTTATAAATGATATCTATGAACCTTGTAAATGTAAAATATAAGTTTTCTTTACATTCCTTAGGAGGGTTTGCCTTAGAGTATACCTAAGAAGGGTTTGGTTTAGAAGGCTACGATCTACTCTTTTGCAAGACGAGGGCTAATGAGACCGGAACCTACTACTTAAAGCTGATTCCGGATGGCTACAAACATCCATGCCCCAGTGAGATTCGAACCCACGAACTCTGGTCCCGAAGGCCAGCACCCTAACCAATCGACCATCGTTAGGTAAGGAGGTTTTGAGGAGTTGTTTAACTGACTAACCCCTCCCCTTGTACAGCTTGAACGTTATACTTTTTAAAAGTTTAACTATACTAGAAGAACAATAAATATTAATCCTTAAAATGATATAATAAACAAATAGCTTAACAATAAGATTTTATAGATACTTTTATTTAGGGTCATAAGAAGGCTAAATTGAATTACTGACTTCTCGGGTACAGCAAGTTTAAATGCATATATTTCAAAAGAAAAAATAAATTAAATGTAGAGATATCATCTGCTGTAAATTTAAAATGTCAAAAACATAAAAAAAAATCGAAAAATCATCCCTGTCTCTAAAAAGTTTTTTTTAATTGCAGAAGCTCTTGATTCTACATTATTGGCTTCCATACATCACAGATGTATGGGATTGGAGCTGTAAATAATTATGCAAGATAAAGTAAAGTACTCCAAAAAGTAAAGTTTAAAAGAAAGATGTTTAATAGGTGGTTTCGCTACGAAACCACTGTCCGCTAAAGGGTTAATAAACAGAGAAAGGAGGTATACCTTTATTTTGTGAAGATCCATATATTGATATAGTTCAATAAACTGTCTGAATAGTATTAGGATAAATAAGAAAAGTTTCTTTTTGAAGAAGCCTAAACTGTGTACCAGTAAAACCGTAAGGTGATTATATTAACCTGAGATAAGATGAACACAACACTGAGAGATCTACTGTAACGTTTAATAGACAGAGAAAGGAGGTATAACTTTATTCTTTGGAGATTGGTATACTGATATAGTTAAATAAACTGTCTGAATGGTATGAGGATAAATAAGAAAAGTTTCTTTTTGAAGAAACCTGAAATGTGTACGAGTAAAACTGTAGAGTAATTAATATTGACCTTGCAGAAGAGGAAATTAACACTGAAAAATCTACTATAACTTTCAGTAAAGAGAGATGTGAGGTATTCCTTTATCCTACGAAATTTTCTGTATTGATGTAGTTAAATAAATTGACAGAACAATATGAGGGTACATAAGAAAAGTTTTTTTTTTTTTCAAAATCCTAAAGTGTGTGAACCTTAAAAACAGGAAATCAGCAATGAGAAACCTGATTTAACTTTCATCAAAGAATGAAATCAGGTATGTCTTCCTCCCACGGAAATTAGCTTGTTCATTTAATTAAAAAGATTGTATAGTTGTAATGGATCTATACTTATAAGAAATGTTCCTTCCTTTTCCAAGAAGCCTGAAATGTGTACAGGTAATACTGTAGAGTGGTTAGTATTAACCTTATTGAAGTTGAAAACAACACTGGGTAATCTAATATAACTTTCAATAAACAAAAAGATACATACCTGTATCTAAAATGTATATCTGCATTAAAAATGTTTTCTTTGTATTTTTCTGAATCATAAAGCACTCCACTTTCCTATGAGTAGATTTTTCCAATCATATAAATAATTATAATCCAACAGGCTCTTCAGAAGTTTTTTCAGAAGATATATATATATATATATATATATATATATATATATATATATATATATATATATATATATATATATATATATATATATATATATATATATATATATATGTACATACATGTATGTCCCTTTACATTTATTTCATTCATTTTTGAAAAGAACCTATTTTTGCTATGTTTTCTATGTTTTTTTGTTCAAAATTCATGAAATTCAGATTAGGCAAACACATAAAAATATTGAGAATATAAATATCATGCTAATCTTAGAGCTCAGTAGAAAGTTTGAAAGCATGTTCGATATTTCTGATCTCTTGAAATTGAGATATATCTTAATATTTTTAAAGTTTTGAGTCGAAATCTATTATCCGTTTTATTATTCGTTATGAAATATTTTATGATTTAAAATGAAATGACAGGATAATATTAAAGGAGTTTCCTATATAACTCTGCATGAAAATTTGAAATAGATTGCTATTCTTATTATACCAAATATTTCTTATTTATCATGTTTTAAATAGCATTGTGTGAATATTAATATGATGTTTTTTCCTTCAAATATATATTTTAAAATTTATTTTCTATTTACTTTATTGAGATTTAAAAGGGAAATTGATATAGTAATATGCTTTGATTAAAATATAGCATCATTGCATTGCTCTATGATAGAATACTAATTAAAAAGGAATCTCCAATTCAATGTATTTAAATTTAAACTGGTAGAGGTCTAGTACTATTTCTGGTTTTCATTCATATCTAGAATTCAACCTCATAGAACGTTAGAGAGAATTTCATTTTGCTGTTCTAAATACATAGCTGCAGATTAAAATGCTGTTCTGTCGGATATGAAGCGGAACACATAAATAGGTTTTCACTTGAATATTTATAGTTATATAAGGTTTTATCTGTCAATAATGTTCATCTGTCTAGTAAACTAGAAAGACTTATATTGTCCTTTTCTCTAAGGGTGAATACAATTGAAAGTGGGGTTATGATCTGTAAATTAAATAAACTATCGTCTATTAGTAAGAGTTTTAAAATCTCTCTAAGCAGAAAGTTTTTAACAGAATTTCAGAGGCTGCAGAAAATAGCTAGTCATAAGTATTATGTCTGTGTTTTTAAAAACTGTTTAAAAAATTCAAAAAGTTTTCATTTACTTTTTCAATTTAAGTAAAGTATTCTTTTTCCAGTTACGACAAAATTAGAGGACTTTTAGGGCGACAGATTAATCCTGCAGTTGCTCAACATGTATCGTGTACATTAAACGTTATACAAATAAATGTTTGAAAGGATCAATTAACTTTGTGTAACGGAGAGTTAACACCAAGAAATGCCCTCGCTCATATTCAGGCTACTTACAGAATTACTGACTGGAGAGATAACCAGAAGGAGTGACAGCATCCTATCTTGCTTCAACTCTGGTTGGAGAGGTCGGGATTGTCACCCCACACCTCGTGAGAGGAAGTGAAAATCGCCGGTTTGTTTGTCCCTTCAAAAATTAGCAAGAGAATAATAGAAAAGAAAGAAATCAACGTAAACAGAGGTTGCTTGCACCCTTTTTTTTTTCGGTTCATGACCGCCATCTTGTCGTACTCTGTAAAACTAGCATTTCAGTCTATATTCAAGAACTAACCTAATGTGTATCGGTCAAATTTGCAATACAAACAGGTTTGTAACCTTTTTTTTTATCCCTTTTTACGTTTTAAAATAAATTATCGTCAAATATAAATCTTCTCTCATTTATATCTTGTATCTATTTTACTTGAGCTTCTCAATAGATTTTTTCATAGCTTCGTGTGTCCTTGTTCGATTTTATGTATTTTCTTGCATAATCTCACAACAGAACATAATAATTTGTCTCCAGAATTCTGCTGCGGTACTGTAACAAAGTTGTCCATATAACCCCCCCCCAAGTGTTTACTTTCTTTTGCTCTTTGTTTGAGTGGTAGCCTGATAAAAATGATTAAATATTACTGTATTCTGGAACTAAAATACCAGTCAGAAAGTATATGAATAAAACACACAATTATAAAGACTTTCCCACGTCAATCTGTCCATGTTAAATACGGCAACACATTTGGTTTATGATTCCTATCCCTGATGAATAATTCGTGGATTTTTCGTGTTACAGCGAAAATATATTAATCGATTAAAGGTCTTATCATATTTCAACCCGAACCAAATTCAATCGGTAAAGAACGTTCCGCTGTCACAGTTTAAATTCTTACACTCTTCATCGAAAAAAAAGTCGTAAATTAAATTAGCTGCTTTTTCAATGCATGTAGGTTAACATATGATAAGTTCTTTAGACTGACAGTTATCATAAGCTGTGAAATGAATTCATTTTTAACTGTAGTCATTTTCCCTAGTCGTTCATAAAAAATATATATAAATCATTCTTCAAAGTTGAAATTTTTTAATTGACTTTTTAACTTCTCATCAACAAATCCATATTTATAACATTCAAAAATATACAACACAATTAAAGTGAAGTGGTTTTAAATAAATTATTTTGATTAACCCTATGGCCACCTCCATATAGGAGAATAATTATCTATGTTTACATATATAGTTTTAAATTTCATTTATTGAACTGAAAAAAAATAACTAAATATAAGACGATACATCAAATTATGCTTCACTTAAAATATAGTACATTGTATATCACATGTGATATACAAACGTATAAAGCATTAGATGTATATGTCATATGTAATGTACAAAACAGGTAAAATGTTAAATAAAAAAAGCTTCATTTACCCTCTTCCCATAGTGTAGCAAATTTTATTACGCTGTAAAATTACAGAATCCAAAAATAAATAGTTTAATATAATCAATAATGTTTACTGACTGAAATAATCAATTTTTTCTTTTTAGAAATATTTTTCTCTTACCAACATGACAAAGTTTTTACATAAATTCAAAATACCATAAGCAGCAGAATTCAGTGCTACTAAACGTACGAACGGGATGTAAATATTTAAAATGAATATGCCATTCTTGGAAAACCAGGAGAGGAAATGTGTTCACAAGATGTTTATTTTAAAACTTCGTTTTAAAAAATGATCCCTCATAAACATAGCTATACTCTTTTATTCATGCATTACTTGCGGTATTAAATTTTATTTTCCCTCACATTTTTCTTTGCTGTAAGTACCTGAACTTACATAAAATAAACTTTAAACGTGGACTGAAAACGATATCATGAAATATGTCAAAAGTTGATGCATGCATATAGCATATATAAATTTTTTGAGTAGAATTTAGACTTTAAAACCTATGCTAAATCGCAGCTTGTGCTAAACATATAATATATATATATATATATATATATATATATATATATATATATATATATATATATATATATATATATATATATATATATATATATATATATATATATATATATATATATATATATATATACATATATATATATATATATATATATATATATATATATATATATATATATATATATATATATATATATATATATACATATACATATACATATATACATATATATATATACACATATATATATACACATATATATACATATTCATATATATATATATACATACATACATATATACATACATACATATATATATATATTATGTTATATTATATATTATATTATATATTATATATATATATATATACACATACGTACACATATATATGTATATATATATATTATATATATATATATATATATATATATATATATATATATATATATATTATATATATATATAAATATATATTATATATACATATATATATACATATATACATATACATATATATATGTATATATATATATTATATATATATGTATATATATATATATATATTATATATATATATATATATATATATATATATATATATAAAATGGTATCTGTACCAACACATTCTTTAGAATACTGCTGTACCATAATTTTTATTTTCTTCCAATTCCTTGGTAATTTATGATATTGTAAAAAATGGAAACTTTAAACGTGGACTGAAAATAATATCATGAAATGCGTCAAAAGCTAATGTATGTATGTGACATATTAATCTTGTAAGTAGAATTTAGACTTAAAAAATATATGGTAATTCGCAATGTGTTCTAAAGCTATATAGACCAACACATTTTTAGAGTATTGCAGTACAATAATTTTTATTTTCTTCCAATTTCTTGATATATAATGTATCTAAGAAAGTGAAAATATTTCTTCTAGTATTAAGTTAGTTAACATGTGTAAGTCATTTGAAAAATGTCTTCTTTTAATATTCAGATGAATTAAAATTGTTTGGTTTGTAGCATGCCAACTCTCTCTATAGAAAATGATACCAAAAATGTTTTAAAATTAATATGTATATTATTTACCACATGTAAAATAACTGCTGAAAACTGGATTGTATAAAAGAAATATTTAAATACTGAACGGTAATTGAATGGAAAGATGCTGCTATTCGGTACTGGATTCTGTGGGTTCGAATTCTACTCAGGCGTATTTGTCAAAGTCGTTCAGAATCGTCTGTAAGCAGTAGGTTTCAGTGAAATTACATTTTCTGGCAATGACTTATTCCATGCGGTGAATTTTGGAAGTCCAGTGAAATTATGCAGTTGACACAGGTCAAATAAATTCACATTATCTTGTTTTCGTATTTTTGTGATTTTTATCCTGTTTTAGTATTTTAAGTGTTTTTAAATTCAGTTTTTAGGTAATATTAATTTTTAAATACGCGTGACATATTTAAATTCTGTTGTTCTCTAATCTAGTCTTATGCATATTTGATGTAGGAATCCCAATGAGGCAAAACTAAGTGCATTTGCAATGAAACATCCATTGATCCAGTGACTCCATTGATCTACCCAATATATCATAGATTTACTTGCAAACGACTTTCAATATTTGGCTTCTTTAGAACAGTAGTTAGCCATTGAACCTTCATTCCTGTATGTTTTATGGGATTTGTTGTCTAAACATGATTTATTCGGTAGTGAACATAAAGTGTTTAGTTCACCTTGTAGATTTTCAACTTTTCTTAAGATAAATATTCGTGTTTTCCAATTATTTATTTATCGCCGCGGCAGCTCAGTCGGAAATATCGGGTGGTAAAGTTTGAAGCTTGAGCTGGCTAAATATCCCACGTTGATGTAGACTGGGGTAAGTAAAATAATTTCGTGCTCGCAGTTTTAAACGATACCTCTGCTGGTGAATGGCAGATTTGGGGTCTTCTGTTTCATTCCTGCTTTTAAATTACTAGTGAGCAGAAGGTAGCTTAGTAAACAAAGGCAACGATCTCGGAACTGAGAGGTTATGGGTTCGGAACCCGAGCCTGCCTAAGATCCGCCGAGTTCGTTAAAGGTGACTGGGTCACGTAAAATAGGTTCGTGGTCACAATGTCCTCCAAGTTCTCAATTAATACCTCTGGAGGTGCCAAGCCAAATCTATGGGTCTTCTGTTTGATCCCTGCTTCAAAATTACGAGGACTTACTTGAGTGAAGTTCTTCTTTCACATTAATGGTGCTCATAAACGAAAGGCTACCCCCTTGGACTTAATACGATACCCTATCTGCTCAATCGTGCTTGGTTTGTCCTATTGTTATGAGAAAAAACAACAACAACAACAAATTACTAGTACCTAACGAGGAGCAATGATACTCACCTCTACAGCATACAAGGTAAACGTGTTACTAGCTTGGTGCTAAATGAGTAACAGCTTCGCAGCTGTGTTTCGTATAAAGATATCATTCTGTATTGGCAGCTGCATTGGAAAGAGTTATATACATAACATAACCATGGTGCAGAATTAAGGCGAATAGAAAACAGTCTTCTTGATAATAATAAGTTTTATTAACTCATCGTTCTTAAGGAAAGCAACATGCGCCATTTTCATTAATCGACCCAGAGCTCTGTGTGAAGGTGTTGACAGCTCCATGTCCACGCGCCAAATCCAACTTATCTGTTTGCAAACTCATCAAATAGCTGAAAAATGCTTCCGCCTGGCCGGATTATCCTGAAAGCTTACGCGAGCTTGGGTCTTTTACATTTATTTTATTATTATAAAAGAGTTCTCTTTTTAGAATCGTTTTTAACTTACATAATTTCCAACTACCCCTTTTTTAGACCTGACATATATATATTTCTCACTCACTTCCATCTTTATGCTCCATTTTAAAAATCTCAGGATCATATAGCTTTTGCAGTGTAATGCTAATCAAAAATCATCCTGAAGGGTATGATTCCCCTTTAGCATTGCTTATTATCAGGGAATGACTTTTTAAGAATATTACTTTAACGATAATATTTTACATCATTTACATATATGATAAACATTTATTGTAACTCAGTACATTCTAAAAAATCAATAATTCATATCAATTTATTAGGGATATTATCGACTACTTGATTTTGAGTAGAAACTATGCATCTTTTTGGGATATTTTCCAATTTAGAAAATTTGTTTTTATTAAAAATCATTTTTAAGTATAATCCTGTAGTTGAATTCTCAAAATTGTATGAATTATATCCGAAACAGTTAATAAAATTCTAGTCAGTTTTTTAACCCAACATTCGTAAAACTACATTCGAAAAAAGCCAAAGTTTCTACAAAATGTATCGTCTTTAAAAATGTAAATAGATTAAAATTAATGCAATTAAAATTATGGAATTCTAAAATATTTTAGGGGGTTTTATAAATAGTAAACCTTTTTTCTACATTAAGAATGAGTGTTAATATATTAAAAAATTTCATTTTACTAGTTTTCATAAGAACAACTGTTTTATTTAATTTCATACACTTTTCTCTACTAATGTTGTATTATCACACGATATTTATAACAATAATTAGCTTGCATACATATTTCAGACTTACTAGTACTTTGATATTCTTCAATTTTAAAGTTATCAGTAACTTTAGAAAATGGTGTTGATTAGAACATCATTTTTTAAAAGATAAATATAAGGATAAATGTCAAAGATAAATGTCAAGGATAAATGTCAAAGCCTTATTTCAGGTAATCCACCTATGTTTCATAATTATATATTATTTGCAAGTGACATGTATCATCTACTTTTAGAGAGTTTTTGATACCATGTATGGAATACATTTATATATTCCTATTCCAAATATAAAACTCAAAGTGCTTCAACTCACAAAGGCAACCTAAAGCAGTGTAAATATTTATAAAGTGAAATATACTCCAGGTTTGCTGAAAAATAGATTTACCATTCGAAATTTACGAACCTCATATCTTATTTCGAAAGATATTTTCTTACGTCTACTTCAAATGATTTTATATTGAGTGGGTTTTGCATTCAATAGTAGAGTTTTAAACTTTAATATTTAAAATTTAGAATGCACTTGAGATATTTGTGAAATCAGTCAAAGTCAACAGAATTGTTGTTTAAAAATTTTTGATAAACATTTCTACATTTTTTTTACAAAACTCGTAGGAACATATGAGGACCTCGTTTTGAAAGATTTTATAATTCAAAATTTCACTCAAACCCACTGAAATTGTAAAGAATATGTTGGAATATTAATAATTTAACGACAAAAATGTAAATTAGCTGGATCTATGTAAACTTTTCCCGACTATATATAAAACTGGAAACTCAATAAATATGCAATATATATATTTCCGAATTTAAAGCATTCGTTTTGAAATCTGCATTCCTATTACTCAACATTATACTACTTTTTTTTCTCTCTTAACTAATGTAAAAGCAGATGTGTTGAATAACGGTTGTAAAAAGTAAACAAAGTTAAAATAGAACCAACATTATGTTATTGTATGTTTCAATTGTTTTTGTGTGTAAATTTGATAATCATTGGTACTAAAGTGGGACAAACATGAATTTTCATTGTCTAGAATTAAATGTAAAAAATCTTTTTTCTCCTGAAATTAAATTATTAGAATATTTCAAAATATTCTTAAAAAATGTAAAATGTTTACTAAGGTTAAATTGTACTCTGTAAAATGTTTCTTACAAGAGGGTTTAAAATCTCCCTATTAATGCAATTCATTCTAAGTAAATATCAAGAAATTTGTATATAAATAAATCCTATTTTAACTGATGTAAATGTATCGAAAATTTTGAAGGCAAATTTAGGTAATAACGAATTACAAATGGGACGAAGATTTTTTTTGAATTTGTATTTTACAGCTACAAGGTTCAGTACCAGCAAAAGAAGTTTCACTAGCTGTTCCAGTGGTGCAAACGATTCATACTTAAGTGAATTTTATTTTCGCTTGCCGAGGGTAGGAATGTAACAATGAGTTACAGTTCAACAACGCCAGCTTGAAACTGACCTAGAAGTGAAAGCGAAGTGAGTGACCTTCCTTCGACCCATTGGTCAAGAGGGTTTGCTAACCACCTAGTAGCCCTCTTCGGCCAAGGAAACGCTCCCGAACGAACTTTTTCGAGAGATCTGCAGGCTCTCCTCGGAGTGAGAACAGTGAAGAAGGAGAGTGGAGCTTAATTTCTTCTGCACCAATTTTTGCACCATTTCTTTTTTTTCACCAAGACACGATGCTTGGCATATCTTCGACAGAGTGTGGTCTCTTTGGCATTATGGCCTAAATAGCATTTTATATCCTATTTAAATCTTTATTTATGTTCAAAATAAACAATATTTAGAAGGAGGAATTAGTTTTTTTTTTCAATTTTGCATTTTCTTACGAGTACTCCACTTATACGTGAGACTGTCCTAGACGCTCTGTCGGACACATCTTAACACACTCTATTCTTCTAATATAAACAGCTATGTCTACCATCATACTGCAGTTTTCTACATAAAATAAATATCTTATAACTTACTGAAGTATCATGAACTTGCTGTATAAATAGATTAGCATCACAAAGCATGGAACCTTCTCATATATCTTTGTTTATACAAAGTATCTCTTTTTACTTGACTTTCATGCTCTTTTTTAAATTAAGATATGCTATACCGTTAAATAATTGCATTAAAAACATAAAACTGTGACCAAACTTTACTTGGACACATAAAAAATGCATTAAAACCAATCGTAAAAGGGGAAAATTCTCATAACATAAAAACGTATAATGCTACCAAAAGAAATAAATTGAACATGCAGGAGTTTCGATACATTTTGTAATAGAAATTCTTTCAATTATACTAAAAGCTTTTATCTTTGCTCTACACTTTAGAGAATACGTTGAAATTAATGCTGCTTTAGAAAATTACTGAAAATAAGTAGTCTCGGAGGTTTAAGGTATAGGCTTCATTCAAAATTCTTCTTTAATTCATTTAGTATGGGTTGTTTACGACTTTCATCCGGGAAGTCGCAAAGCAAATATTTTAAAGACATTGAAGCATTATCCCAAATGTATTCATTCACACACATGTGTCTGTTAATGTTTTCCAATTCCTTTTAATAGTTCACACTCTCCCTACATGTTTAAATTCTCAATCGTTATTAAAATACTTTTTATTCATTCACTCAAGATCAAATAGATTTTTTAAACTTGTACTGCATGGCACTTGATGTTAATATAGGTTATTTTTTTTAAATACTAATTCATTAACTAAATGTAATCAATTAATTTCTATCAGTCACTGTGAACTTTGACAATTATAGTGTTAACAGAATCAAACCAATATCAGTTGAAATCTCCGTCAAACGCAGCTATGGCACTGTTACGAAGAATGTTACCATGAATGCTATCATGGGCATCAACAATACATAAGATGCAAAATAGCACTGTACATTATACAATAATATACACTATAGTGTCAATAATGACCAGTTACTTGCGATTTTAGACATTTTGTTGAATATCTTCAAAAATACACAAAAACAATTATCCTGAAACCATAGGCGTGTGAACAGGATAGTAGACGCCATATCCATATATAGTATTTTGTATAAATTCAAAATATACATACAGTATATTGCGAACAGCAGTATCAATGTTTCTTCTGCAGCCAGAACAAACATTCCTTTTATGACGGCCTCAACTTTAAAATATGATGCAGTGAACGAAATATTACATATTTACCCATTTACTCACTGAGAATTTTAACAACTTTTGGATACAGCCCCTCATATTTTTGCTTCCATGTGGAAACAACGGATTTTCAGCTTATTCGATCACTTTCAGAATTTTCAAGCTTTGTTTTTCGGACTTTCATGAAAGTTGATCTATACATTTAACTAATATATTATGAACATTATATTTTTATTTCATACGAGCATGCGCAGTGAAACATTATTTAGTAAACCTGCTCATATTTCATTCAATATTTAATATTTTTTGATTTCGATTGAAGGGTATTCTGTACAATGTTGTTTGACATGCGTCTTGAAAATAACATTATTGTATATTGAGAACTCTGCAAATTATAATCAAAATACTTGGAGAAATTTGGGATTGTTTTTATAAAAACCTTAATTTCTCTACGAGTATACGTGTTATCCTTATAACAATGAACACAGATTAAATATACTGTAATAAAAAAACATACAGTAACCATACATAAAAATCGGAAATTTGTTCTACGGTGATTAAAGCAAAGATAATTATTGCATGTATTAAAAAGAATTATGAAAAATATATCTGTTACTGATTTACTCAGGATAACTTATTACTCCCAAAAAAAATTTTCTATACGGTAAATAGATATAAATTCAAATAGAAGGAAATATAGTATACTTTTGGAAAATCGACAGCCGAAAACTTCAACAACGAAATTTAATTTTGTAGAATAACTCCCGGATGAGTCGAACAGAAATGGAAGCAAGCATAAAAATATATTGTAAAGTTATATGTTCTCTTATAAAAATTATAAATTGAACTTCAATTTGTTGCCTCCTGTATTTATTTGATGTCTTATTATTTAAACTTTTCATTTACAGTGAAATAATCAAGGTAGATCACAGCTCAGATACATTAATGCCTTTGTTTTATCACTGATCATGTCCAACCTTTACCTTATTACTTCCGCCTGACCTTCTGCTTACCGTAAGTTATGTTTAGATGTGATGGGAATTCTAGCATCTAAAATATGTGGTGAAACCTGAATCCTTTATCCGGCGTTAAGGGAATCTTAAAGCTGAAAATAATTTCAGTTGTATTTCCCCGATGGTGGGGAACTTCATCCCAAGCTGCCGGGGAAGACATTTTACAGATTACAGGAAGTAGCGGGATGGAGTCATTCCCCTTAAGTATCCATCTTCCTGTTACTTAAGTTTGCTTTGGTCTCACGGCTTAGATTTGATATACGAGATCTTTCGAACTGCATGGAGTTCTACGTGAGGTGATATTTTATTGAACCTCTAAGCTTTAAATTTTTGATTCTGGATGAATTTTACAGGGGTGTTTTTTTTTTTCTATAAGCCTCACGTGAGAGATGTATAATACTACTTAAATAGTCTTATCGAGTTGATAGAAAATTAATTCTATGGTAGAACTAAATATGAAATCTCATGGTAATTATAAAATAAACTTGATAAAATTTATATAATCTAAGGATTTTATCAAAACATTGTGTATTTTTTGTACTTCTTTTGGAAGTACATCATCTTTCTACTTATCCCATTAGGATTATACAATTTTAGTAGCACTATATCAAGACTATATAACACCACATAAATAAAATCATTGTTACCACTTCCATCGCTTTTCGCAGTGTCTGTCTATCCCTCTGTCTATCCATCTTTCTACCTGTCTGTCTATATATCTATCATTCATCTGTTTCTCTATCTATCTATATCTCTCTCAGTCTGTCTATCTATCTATCTCTCAGTCTGTCTATCTATTTATCTCGCTATCTATATATCTATCTACCCGTTAATCTGTATCACTCTCTAAAAATCTACCTATCTAACTACCTATCAGTCTGCCTGTCTATTTATCTATCTATCTATCTATCTATACACTCACACACATATATTTACACACATTTGTGTGTATGTATATTATAAATCAAACCACAGAGAAAAAACTATGATTAATTTTTAGGGATTATTATATATCTATAAATATTATTTTAACACATTTTTCACATACATATAACTACCTTATTTATCTGTCTGTATGTTTAACGCTCTGTCTATCAATCTATCTATCTAACTGTCAGTGATTCTATCTAGTTGTTTATTTATCTTTCCCTCTCTGTGATATATATATATATATATATATATATATATATATATATATATATATATATATATATATATATATATATATATATATATATATATATATATATATATATATATATATATATATATATATATATATATTTATTATATATATATATATATATATATATATATATATATATATATATATATATATATATATATATATATAATATATATATATACTAGACAATCCGATAGACGTTTGTCTTGTTTTAAGCCTTTTCTGCCATACAACAGCAACTTGTTACTTATCCCATTCAACAGTGACCCATAACAGCTACCAATCCGCTGATGACCTACGAGAGTTCATTCATGGTTCCAAGATTAATGTTGTAAAAACCAGTAAGATACAAACTCTACAAAGGTAAGCTCAAGACTACCAGGAAGAACACTAGAAAAAGATCGCTCAGGTAACCCGGGTGCTTGAAACCCGTACACACGTAAAGGATATGTGGCTCTGAGAGGGGATACAGGTTCATTATAAACACAACTACCGATCCACTGTAAATAAACCCTAGCATTCACTGTTTACTCAGAGCCACGTTAATTTTTAAATAGCAGTATTAAGTTCATGAGTAATATTATAGTTTCTCTTCATTCGTCTTTTAGGTAACACTTAAGATTAGGACACTCCTAGGCAAATGTGGAGAACTCATAAGCGATGTTTACTAAAGCAAGTGGTAAACTAAACAAACTATTAATGGTTCATGATATATACCTTTTTAGGTATTAGGTACATTTAATATATAAGGGTAATTAGGTATAAGGGTTGGTCAAGGAGAGTTGAATACCAATATAATATAAATAAAAATATAGATGCATATTGTGTGGCATAGCAAGATCAGGAGGGAATGTTAAGCTACCATGTGTAAGGATTTATCGCAAAGTTGTCGGGGGTAACCTGTTCTTGTGTAAAACTAGTCAAACCAGTCAAATCGTAAAATGCTAAAGAAAATAAAGCATTTAATATATAAGGGTAGTTATATATATAGGTGCATTTAATATATAAGGGTAGTTAGGTATAAGGGTTGGTCAAGGAGTGTTGAATACCAATAAAATATAAATAAAAAATATAGACGCATATTGTGCGGGCATAGCAAGATCAGGAGAAAATGTTAGGCTACTATGTTTAAGGATTTATCTACAAGTTGTCGGGGGTAACCTGTTCTTGTGTCAAACTAGTCAAACCAGTCAAATCGTAAAACGCTAAAGAAAATAAGACAAATATATTTTTTTTATTATAACATACAAATACATAACACTATCCAAGCCAGAATTCTTGAAATAATATTAAAAAACTAAAATATATGTTTTGAAATATCTACAAAGATATATTTCAAGCTCAATACGTTGTGTATTGACATATTCATTTCCGAATTTGAAATGAAATTGAACTATTATATCTTTTCCACAAAGAAACATAATACTGCATACATTGTACCAGGAAAAACATTCTTCTTTTAAATCAGTCTGCGTATGTATACCATGAGTGGAGAAGAAATATAGATTCAGACTTTGCATTTCAGGCAAAATTTCTTTTTGGTGAGGAACAGCCCGTATTGACACATTTCCTTTAGAAAAGACACGTTATGCAATCAGTTCCTGGAACAAAAGGAATGTATTTTGTCACATAGAAATCTGCCATATTTTATTCCCTTTTTGTATTTTTTCCCTCTATGTCCTGTGTTCTTGGAATTCTGATTAGAAAATGTTTTAATAATTTGAGGTTCAATAGATGTAGCTTAAAAGTGTTCCAAAATTAAAAAATGAAATTGTGTTTTTAATATATGAATGAGTAACTGTTTTGCCCTTCTGGAGATCATGGAATGTTTCTGTGAGAAGTAATAAATTACTTTTCATAATGTTGTAATAAATTACACGCATGATAATTCTTCTTATGAGCTAAGGAACAGTTTATTTAACATTTCCAAAATATTAAGCAACTAACATTATTTCTGTTTATAGTACAGTTAAAATATTAACCCTTAGAATCCATCTAAATACAATTGAGCAATATTGTTAATAAACGTCTTAAAAATATGTATGTAGAATAATTCTATTTAGTTTTTTGGTCAGACTGTATATCTCTCCTCTAAAGTGTCAGTCTCATATTCTTAGGGTTGTACGCTGAGGTTTCAGGCAGCTAAAGATCCAACTAGTTCTTTATGAACTTGACAGATCTATAAATCGTCAAATATTGATAATCTTTAACCTCTTGCCTGTGGAATATATTTCAGGAAAACGGATAATTTTTTGAAATGATAATTTTTTAAATTTTGTTAATTATTATCATCAAAATATTATTGCGTTATTACTTAGGTTCAATAAATCCAAAATTGACAAAACATTATTATCATCAAAATGTTATGGCCTCAAAATGTTATGTATAGGTTGAATAAATCAAAAATTGGCTATTTTACGTTGCCCTAACTACGTTCGGGTGTCACAAGCAAGAATCAGGATAATAATATTTAAAATTCTACTTTGCCAATGAATTTTGCTCTCTACAATACTGTTCCTCCACCAGGCATGATATATTGTAATTTCAAAGACTATTCCTAATATTCCGCATACTGTAACGATCCATTACATGATCCGAGAGAAAGAAGAAAGTAAGGGGACCGTTCGCAGCCGACCATTATGGTTAGCGGTAAGTAGACACGCGTGGTCCGGACAAATCTATAGTAACGTCTCAGTCACAATACCAATGCAGTCGCTTAGGCGGCTGTACATTAAGAACTGTCAGTGTGTCTGCGCTTTATGATGTCTACTACTGTCAAAGGACTCGAGTAAAAATTATTAATCGAGCGATGCTGTAGTGCACATCTGGTCCGAGTTACCGGTGCTCAAATGAATTTAAGTTGTTCGGTCGGTTGACTTAAAGACGACCTTTCGGCCACATCTGGAAACAGATCAGCTGATCCAGGCGGGAGTTGACCGCAAAATTGCGTCACCCTGCTTCTGGAAGGTTCCGGAAGAATCACACTAGGGGAACCTGGACCCCTATAAAAGAAGATTGGCTGAGCGAATAAGGGGACTTTTCTTGAGAGTTGCTTTGGAGCTGTTTGTGGAGCTCGAGAGGAGTCACTCGGCTCTCTGATTTCCGGAGCTTGTTTAGCTTTTGAGATCGCCAGCGTCTCTGCTTTGCTAAGAAGTTGACTTTCGACTTCGGGATCTCATTCCCGTTATCTTTTTTTCTACTTCGTGCTTAGAAGTACGCAGCTGAGAATGATCTTACTCTCATTTTCGATCATCCTGCATTAGTTTCTTCAACGAACTCCAGCGTGATAGGCACTCTGAGCATTTGATCCTCAGTGTGAATGCTGACTGTACTGATCGTCAGCCCGGAGATTAGTGTCAGCGTTTCTTACCGGCACTAATTAGCGAACTGTTCGAGTGTTCAAAACAGACTAGCTTCACTGTACTCACGCATTGTAATTGTGTTAACGTTATCTTAGCACGAGATGTCAGAAGATTTAGAACCTACTGAAACCTGTGCATAGTTGTACATAATTATTCACTCGAATAAAGTATTTAATCCAGAGTAAATGGTTGTCCAGCCTGTATAATTGACGGTCTCGCCTACCCTTA
>CM063508.1:19097936-19122936 GCA_032207245.1 Pardosa pseudoannulata
ATATACTTTTACAAATGGGGAAAATGGATCTGAAAATGTTCTGTATAGGAGTATGTAATATAAAACATACGTAAAATATCCACAGACTTGAATGAATAGTGATATCTCATGTTCAAGATGTATTTCTACTATTTTGCAAATGTGAAATCAAGAAAAAAGGAATAAAAAGGCTGTAATGAAAGTGGAGTTGAATATTCGTGGTCTAACTAGATTTATACTCGTTTGCAGGTATGAAAATTAATAAAATAATCAAAGAAGAGAAACCTGAAAATCAGATTTCGAAGTTCCAGGTATGAAATCAAGAATGAAATCGCCTGATAAAGCACCTGAGGATATTGAGGTAATGTTTCATTGTTCACTTGTATTTCCCCTTTTTTTTCGTTATACAAAATTAAAGTAATAACAACTGCAGAAAATATGAAGATCTCAAAATTACATTAATTTTTCACAGCTTCTGAATCAATAGCTCTGTTGGGAGAGACCTGAAAGTGAAACATTTGGCAATGATTGTCGTGTAGTCCTCGTTTATATTTGAGTATTAACCTGTGATCAAATGTATAGTGGTGATTTTATTTTAATTGCGTTGTGTAAAAGTATTTTTGTACTAAATTTAACCACGGGTTCTGAGAAACTACAGACATAAATATGAAGATAAACTAAAAGCTAAATTAACAGCATCCTAATCTAGCTTAATATAAAAAAGTAAATTTATTATAATATATATACATCTATGTACATACAAAACTCATGATACTTTTCATAAAATAAGCTTTGTCAACATCTTCTAAATTAGTTTTGACATTTTTTTAATATTTAAGTAATTTTGTAAATAGAGAGAGGACCTAATCTCAATTTCAAAATATATGTAAAAGGGAGTACCTTTGGGGGTGAAAATGGTGTGCCCGGAACACTGCTGGTTGATGGGTATCTATGGATCTTTCGTCGGTCTGGTCAGGGGCTTCCTCCTTAGTGTTTGGGGTACGGCCGTGCTATTTGATGCAGGAACCCTTCCTGTCGGACTTGGCTGGATTCTCGAACTCGTTCCGTCGGACTCTCCTCTAGTCTCGACAATCGAACACCTTTTTTGGGACTTCGGAACACCTTCTCAATTTTTAGATTTTTCTTATTTTATTAATTTCAACTTTGTCCCCTCTTCCTTCTTATCGTCCAATCGGGATAGTTGTAAGAATCTCATTGGTCTGCTTAAACCCCGCCTTGAGACCACCAACGTGAAAAACCTTATCCCTTCTAATTGGGCACTGTCCCTTAGGGACTCATAAATACTCCACAAAGGTACATTCTTATTTAATGTCAAGTACGGAGGCGGGATTCTAATTTGGGACTGGGATCAGAACCCCGTCCGAGACCACCGTACAAGGCAACAATATCCGTAAAATATAAATTTATGGTCCTCTGTCTTTTTACAAAGATGTGATGAGGTCAGATTTAGATCCCTAGCATTTTACTTCTTGTATGAATGAATCGATTATATTACTGATCTAAATCACCTCATCACAATGATTCGTGACCAAGTTTATCTTCCTCATTTTTACGATTACGGATTCAATAAAATATTAATAGTGAGAAACCTAAAAGTGAACAAATTTAGTCAATGATTAGGTGGAATTAGGGTTTATCACTTTCAGGGCTACGTAATTAAGAAGAAATAAAGAGTCAGATTTCTGAAGGATGAACAGAATAATACAATAATTTGTTAGCAAGTTTGGTGGTATCATTTTCAAGCTAAATCTAAGGAAATTAAAGGAAAGAAATCAAAGTTCATCGTGAGAGACCTGAATGTGAACAAAATTAGTGAATGATCTGTAGCTAAGTTTAGTTTCATCACTTTTACAGCTATGGAATAAAAAAAGGTCCTGGGGAGAGATCTGAAAGTTACAAAATTAGGCAATGATTTGTGATTAAGTTCATCTACATCAATTTCACAGCTACATACGCAACAGAATGTCAACGGTAATAAACCAGAAAAGAACAAATTTAGTCAATGATTTGTAGCAAAATTCAGGTTCATCACTTTCACGGCTGCGTAATCAAGATAAAACCAATGGTAAGGATCCTAAAGTTTGAACAGAATTAGGCAATGATTTGTGACCAAATTTACTTCCCACACTTTCACACTTATGAAATCCAAAGGAAAATCATCTCGACAGACGTGAATGGGAACAAAATTAGTCAATGATTTGTTACCAAGTTCAGATCCACCACTTTTAACACAACGTAATTAAGAACTTCAATTGTGAGAAACCCGGAAATAACAAAATAAGGCAATGATTGGTGACCAAG
The DNA here is from genome assembly GCA_032207245.1 of Pardosa pseudoannulata. NCBI lineage: Eukaryota > Metazoa > Arthropoda > Arachnida > Araneae > Lycosidae > Pardosa > Pardosa pseudoannulata. The sequence continues at coordinate 19,100,238 of CM063508.1, forward strand.
TTTAGCTTCATTACTCTCACAGTTACGTAACCCAGTCTATTGTGAGAGCCTTTAAAGTAAGCAAAATTATTGCAATACAAAGTGATCAAGTAATGCTGACAATGCTTCGTGTCTTAAGATTGAAGAGAATTAGTTCCATGACATATACGCAATATATATGACGAGAAATGTGAAATGTAAATTATATTTAAATATCATCAGTACAGGTGTGAAATTTGATTAATACTGAAAACTAAAAGAGTAATTTATTTTTGTCTTCAGCATAATTTAATCACATTAGATATTCATGGAAATCAAAAATCAACTAAGAATAGTAGAAAACGAGATATGCAAGTGTAATATGTTCATAAAAGAAGAAAATATACTAAAGAAGAATATATGTCATATTTATAATTAAAAAACAGTTTGACATAAACATTCACAGACAAATAGCTTAGACTTAAAAAATCGAAATAAAAACGTCAAATTGAAAAGTTCTATACAATAAAGAATCTTAAGTAACGAACCATTATTTATTTGTTATTTTTAGTATTCATTTGTTATTACATTAATAAAAAATATATCATAAAATTCTTTTGTGCGAATTTCAGCACTCTATAAATTCTAAGTTATAAATTCAATGAAACGTTGGGTATAAACTACTTTTATTCGTATCCCCAATGGATATACATCAACTGCTTTATAAACATCCTTTCCAGCGAATTTTTTATTTATTCCCCAAGCATTTCCTGTTTACTGAACAAAATCAGATTTATAGAACACGTGAAAAGCTTGAGAAGTTAGAATAAATATCATATAGTACGAGTTGCAAGAAGAATGAGAGCTGAGTAAATTGGTTTACAAAAAGAAATAGAGCAGTTTCATTTCCGAAAATTTGACTGTGAAACACGAAATAAACAGCTCTTATGTATAATTATCAACCTTTTGAACACGTGTAGTAATAAGTAATAACTTATCATTAACTTTTGAAAATTATTAGATAATATAAATTGGCAGCTAAATCAAGACTACCATTTTCATCTCAGGATTACATACCTTTCCTGGAGGTGAGAAAATACTATTACTTTGCTTCAGACATTCCAAGGTAGACATAGTAATTGCTATAAGTGTTTAGAATTTTGCCGGAAACTGATTTAAAATAAAGAAATATCCAAACAATCCTCCTAAGAAAAAGTGACAAGAAAAGGATCACCATTTTTCTATCAATGGTAAATCCTCTATATCTCCCTCTAAATCGTAAAACAATTATATGATTCGTCATACTACGATCATTAACGACAAGTGAATGTACGTTACGGAAGAATAGTACAAAAGAAGCTAGCTGAGGATGAATGGATCGGCCGTCGAAATATCAGAAAATAACTTCTTACTGTTCCACGAAGGAGCTTCTACCAGAGAACACCATGATATCATATTGCTAGATGACGGCAAGTAAATACATGGTATATTTTGTTTCACATTTTGATCGACAAAAACTCATTCGACCAAGAACAACCAGGAGAGCAGTTTCCTTTAAGACTTCTTTGAGGATAGTGCTAAACTATGGGTAAGTATAATCGTATGGTCTGTAATCTTATTAAAAGCATAGGATAGACATTGCGCAAGGAATCATGATAACGTACCAGTAAAAGCTAATAGTAGAAATTGGACTACTGTCATAAATCGAAGAATAATTCCGTAGTACTGAAGAGTACTCTTTTGTGAGCAATTTTGTAAGCATACCATGAATCCAAGAGTTACTGTGTTTCCAACAACCAAATGCATAACCCTTTTACTCTGGCCTGGAGACAGCTGATACGAACTCGATAAGAAACACATGGGAGTAATTGCTAAGGAAGGTCGGAAAGCTTACTGGACTATTCTTTTGTATTAAAGTGCAGTAAACAATAACAATTTATTGTCATTACAAAAAAACAATAAAAATAACTTAAATTACAACTCTAAATATATCTCCTAACACATCTTCAAACTGAACTAAACTTAACAGAAATGAACGCTTACTGGAGGGGGGAACAACATATTAAACACATCTCCCAACTGAACTCCTATTTGGGAAAAACCCAACATAACACATGCCAACACATCTCCGGAGGCTATATATACCTGCTAATTTGCATAAAGCTGACTCCGGTGCCAAATATGCCACAGCCGCTAAATTCCCCGATTGGCTGTGGCTATGACGTCAATAATCGGAAAGGGATCACCGGGAAATTAAAAATAAACCAACTGAAAATAAAGGATTTTAAGAAAATTAAAATGGCAGTTAAACGGGTTATTTTAAGCTTAAAATTCTGAAAAATGCCAACAAGGTCTACCACCTACCGCTAATACACTAAACATCTTATTTAAGTATTGCATCACAACACCTGAAGCAAACGAAATGCAAAATATCGCTATAGACAAGGTGCCTCAATATATACAAACCCTAACAGCAGCAAAGAACTTCAACTAAATGCTAAAATTATTTGTATTAACAAATGTATTACTTTTACGAAAAAATAAAGAGTTTTGCTTGCTTATATTATTATTTATATGATTTCAATAATACATTTTTATAAATAAAAAAATACTTACGAAATCTAAAACCTACTGTTTGTTAAAAAAATATTAAACCACAAAATTAAGAGTAGTGTCAGTGATATTTTTGGCTAGCCAATGTATATATATACACAAAACATATATATGTATATATGTGTATGTATGTATATATTGGTTATGTCCTCTTTTTTACATGTCAATGTAATTTGCTCTTTTTTAAATCATAAACATTGGCTCTTAGAAGCAGGTGGAACATGTAGGTGCTTGAAAATCTGAAGTTCAGTGTCTTAATCCTTTTTACACATAATATATGCTTTGCTAACAAATAGTCCCAGTATAAATAGCACATAAAATGCAATTTTATTCAACAAAAAGCACCCTTTTATTTGACCCAAACTGTTATTTTGTATAAACATAACCTGCCCTTTTTTTAAGAGAAATGTCAATAATTAGTTTAAAAGCAGTCATATTTGCATAATGCATAGAGCGTGTTTTATGAATAATTGTTTAAGCAACTTTAAAATGAAAGGAGATCTATAGACTGGATCTATAGACAAGATCTATAGACTGGATTTTATTCAACATTCAATTTATACAATGCTTAGAAATAGTAAACAATTCAAAACCTTGTTGAAAGTAAACAAAAGTTTAACCGTTGCTAAAAGCTTCCGAAAATCTGAAGCAAATCAAGGCAGACCAAATGATTAGAGCTCCGCTTTCCAGATAATGAAGATCATTTCTCTATACAATATATTCGATTCCAGTCGAATGTATCAGGAACGTTGAATTGTCTTTTCCTGGTTTTTATCTTCAATGTCAGCTCGCTACCGTAGCTGAATTTCTAAAGAAAACACTTCTCCAAATGATTGCACTGTGTATTCTGTCTTTGGAGAGTACCTGGTGCAATCGTAATACCGGGGATTGACGAGTATTTCGCAACCTTAACTTCTCATGAGCAAAAGACAGTGCGCATCTTAGTAAATATTGGTGGAAAACATTAAAAATATCTTATAAATCACTAAATTTTATCAAAATAAAATTTCAGATGCATATATAAAAGCTAATGATGAAAGGTTATAGATATTGTAAAGAAAGTCCATTTTATATAAAGTCAACTGCATCTTATTTCGTGTAGAATGAATTAGAAAAGAAAAGAAAATTGCATCATTCGAAGAAATTCTTGGAAATGCACCGGGGTATTCCTACGCAGTTATTTTTGCATTTGTTAAAAAGAACATTAAAATATCAACTTTGAAAAACAATTGCAGAGTTCTAAAAATGTGATACGAAATTTCAAGAATTTCAACATAAGTCTACATCAAAAATATTGAGCAAGATAAAGATTTCAAATCCCTACAGAAAAAGTGTGATATTTATGCGCATAAAGTAAGTCTTAAAAGCATTCTCGTAATATGCAAAACAGCTTCTGTATTCAAATATCATCTCTTGGAAAAATATTGAATAAAAATGTATAATCTGTGTTGAGATGAAAAAATAAAATAAATAAAGCTGATGAGACAACAGTTTTCAAAGCTAACAAACTTCGTTGTTACAGTAATAAATCTTTGATTCCAATAGAAGAAAAGGCAAACTTTATTACTCAAAGAGAATGATCAAATGAATATATTAGATATTTTATGCATAATATATGGTAATTTATCATATTATACTAAATTTAATCTTAAATAAAAGAAAATAAAAACATGAATTTCTCGTACCAACTTTTTCTTACTTATTCTACAATCAGTACAAAACAAATTACGATGATTGTATTTTTCAACACAGAAAATCATAATTAAAAAAACAATATCAAGAGATGCCGGAATAAGATAAATCAATAAGATTTTTAGCATTAATAATAATAATATAACGTTATAAATCAGTATTACTTAAATATGTTTTATTATTATTTATTCCTATAAAAAAACGCATTATACTGTCAGTTGAATTCAGAGCAGTATCATAAATAGTAATATTCCATACCAGGAACAAATATTCCTTTTATGCGGCTGTGTGCCTCGAAACATACTTTCAGGAGTTCTATTCATTCGATACAATCAATTCTCGAATCAAGGAGAAAAGTCTTTTTCGTGACATTCAGACAACATTATCTCCATTTTTCTGCTTCTTTGCACCGCTTGTAATCATTTCTTGAGCAAGCAGAGGAAAGAAGAAAGGAAGTGACGCTTTCTATTTGTGACTGAATAAATGCCTTGAAATCGTCACTGAAAAAATACGAATAAAGACTCACCCTTTTAGCTTTACATATATATTGTGTTACTTCTGTTTATGTAGACTACCATGCAATAGTATTGAAGTATTATCTTTTACTGCGATTCTTGTAAAATGTTTCTATTTCAGCCATCAAATATGATTAAAACATGGATCTTTAAATAGAGGCATATTTACATACCAAATATTTTTGTGTCGTTACACAAAACCAAATTCCTCAAGTAACTGGAGACTCAACAAGATCCCAAATTACCATAGAGATATGAATCAGATCAGACTTTTGACGTTTATTCAAATTAAACAGCTTTTACTACAATATTAATAGCCCCGAATAAGTTATTTCAAATCTGAAACAATCTGAAACCAAATTCCTCAAGTAACTGGAGACTCAACAAGATCCCAAATTACCATAGAGATATGAATCAGTTCAGACTTTTGACGTTTATTCAAATTAAACAGCTTTTACTACAATATTAAAAGCCCCTAATAAGATATTTCAAATCTGAAACAATCTAAAACCTAATTCCTCAAGTAATTGGAGACTCAACAAGATCCCAAATTACCATACAGATATGAATCAGATCAGACTTATGACGCTTATTCAAATTAAACAGTTTTTACTACAATATTAATAGTCCCGAATAAGTTATTTAAAATCTAAAACAATTTGAAACCTAATTCCTCAAGTAATTGGAGACTCAACAAGATCCCAAATTACCATAGAGATATGAATCAGATCAGACTTATGACGTTTATTCAAATTAAACAGTTTTTACTCCAAACTTAATAGCCCTGAATAAGTTATTTCAAATATGAAGCAATCTGAAACATAATTCAAGTAATTAGAGTCTCAACAAGATCCCAAATTACCATAGAGATATGAATCTGATCAGACTTATGACGTTTATTCAAATTAAACAATTTTAACTAATATTAATAGCCCCGAATGAGTTATTTCAAATCTGAAACAATTTGAAACCTAATTCCTCAAGTTATTGGAGACTCAACAAGATCCCAAATTACCATAGAGATATGAATCAGATCAGACTTATGACGCTTATTCAAAGTAAACAGTTTTTACTACAATCTTAATAGCCCCGAATAAGTTATTTAAAATCTAAAACAATTTGAAACCTAATTCCTCAAGTTATTGGAGAATCAACAAGATCCCAAATTACCACAGCGATATGAATCAGATCAGACTTGTGACATTTATTCTAATTAAACAATTTTAACTAATATTAATAGCCCCGAATGAGTTATTTCAAATCTGAAACAATGTGAATTATACCATAAATAATGCTCCAGAAAAACACAGCTACATATTCAATAATACTGCAAACGCAGGTTTTAAATAAAAGTATCAATAAATGCAGCACGTTACTGTGTTTGTTGATGACTTCATTTCAAAATTTCTTATGAACAAAAAATTATTTATTAAAAGTCTAAATTCCATGGAATCTATTTCATGGGCTAATAAATATCTAGCGTTTAATTTATATAACTTTATAAATTAAGAGATTTGTTCATTTGTGTGCTTTGCTATGGATTCGTGAAATTTTGGACAGCATTTATATTTACCACCAAATAAACATTGTTAATATTATGTCCTCTGCTCTCCATACTATCCCGTAATATGAATAGATACATAAAAGTTAGTAATTAACGTACGGCAGCAATCAGTTACGTTATATCTAATGTCAATTTCGTATTTTACCGTGTTCAACATAATTATCGTTCTAATTTGAAACTTTTAAGACGAAATCGATGGAAATTTGAATAATAATGTTACTTAACTACTAGACCGAGACTAAAAGATGATCAATAGTAACAGAAAAATCACTATGCTGAAAGGTAATAATTAAGCCTACTCCTTGATAAAGTAACAAAACAGGAGTAATTTATGTTATAACTAGTAACAGTGTTAAAGTTAAGCTAAGAATACTGGCAAATTAATGATTCAAGCTACCAATCATAAATAATATAAAAATCCCTTGAGAAAGCACATACTGATAGGTAATAATTAAGCTTACTCTACGATAAATAAACAAAATGTGAGAAAATTATGTTATGATTGGTAACAGTGTTAAAGTTAAGCTAAGAACACTCGCAAATTTCTGAATCATCGAGGGCTATCATCGAGGTGTAATATAAAAAAATTTCAGGATACACGACCTTGTAAATAACAATTAGGCTTACTCTACGATAACAAACTCTAAGTAACAAAGGACGAGCATAAATATAATTAGTATAATTAATAACGTTATACGGATAATACTCGCAAATTCCTGATTCGGGCTACCAGCAAGTGACCAAATAATTATGAATAATTTAGATTTATATATTTGTATATCAGATAATACGAGTAATAGTTTCTGGGAAACCATTTCTAACTCTAACAGATGTAATTCGTACGAAATAGCATTCGATTGACATAGTTATTGCTGGCAAATTATCCATGTAACTGAGTAAGTGTATATATTAAAATATATTAAGCCATTAATCAAAACTTATGAGCCATACAAAAATGATTCTGCTTAAAAAATTTAAATTATTAATAATTTTAAAGTTTCATTTTTTTAATTGAAATTAATACGTCCAAATCTGTACTGCTTGCATGAATGTTTGCAAACATTTTGAAACGTTTTTTAGCAATAAAGGCTGCTGTAAGCCCTTGAGTAGTAACAAGTTGATCAGGGAATAGCATTACTCCAGTGCCGATGTTAATTCAGTCTATTCGATCTCACTGTGTATAAAGGCTGTTCGCATATTTTATAGACAATTTTGGTTAGCGTTATTAAAAACTCTTTTGTTGCAAAATAAATAACTGCAATTGTACTATGTTTTTAAAAGTCAAAATTATGGCCTACAGCTTGAGAAGTTTCTTTTTATTCAAAATGGCGTTTGTAACGAAGCAGTGGTTCGAAGGCTATATTTATGCTCTTTCCGAACGAAATATGCTAATTCATATTTCGTTATCCAAAAACGATGTGATAGTCAGGGTTTGCTGATATCTAAAGCGTCTATCGGTAATATCATCCAAAAAAAAGAGAAAACGTCAAATTGGAGCCTCAAGTGGTACAAAAATTTCAAACAAGTATCCAAGGATAAAACGAATATCTTAGACTATTGCAAAGGTATATTGTTTAATGTTAAAAGAAAATTCCACGTAGTCAAAGGACAGTAGCAAAATCAATAAAATGCTCGGTATCCACTGTAAAGAAAATAATAGACGTTGATTTAAATCTTAAGAAAACGAAAAAACGCAATGTGCATCGTCTTTCTCTAACGCACATTGCTGAACGCAGGATATGCTGTAGAATTCTGTATGAGAATCATTTATCCAAAGAAAAATAGAAAAAAATTGTCCCAATAGATGAGCATGGGTGTATTTAAATAATTGCAACAAAAAAAGAGTCATTTATTTTCCTAAAATGGAATAAAAAATTTAAATACATTGTTCAAAGAATCGAAAGAAAGTTTTTTAAGGGATTCATGATTTCTGCTGCTTGTTCATATAACGGCAAGTTAAAAATAAAGAGAGTTGAAAAAAGTGTCGAGATTAACTCCAAATATTATCAGGAACATATTTTATCGCCAATTTTTATGAATGAAATACCATCGCTTTACCCACAGTGTCATCAATCTGTGGAACTCCATCAAGACAAAACGAGCAGTCACACATCAAAATCCACTGTGAATTTCCTAAAAGAAATGGAACAAAAAACCTGTATCAAGGCCATACCCTTTACTGATATCCCTACTAAATCTCCTGATGTATCATCTATAAATTTTTGTTCTTTTGGACTTTTAAAATCTGCATCATCCAAACGTCGTCCCACAACCTTTAAAGGACTCTGGAAAGCTGTTCAGGAGAAATGGGATAGAATATCTCTTCTGACACTTCAAACGGCATTATTATCCTAGAAATTACGGAGTCTCAAAATAGTTCAGAATAAGGACTATCAAATAGAGCGTTTCAAACACAAAAGTTTTATGTAATTTAGTTTTGTGACTACAATATACATCGTTTAAAAAATGTGTGCCAGCCTCTGTAAGTGGTTGATTGCTTAACCGATGGTAATGAATGGTTTATTTTAATTCTTGTCTATAATCTAAGATTCGATAGCATTTACACCCTTAAATAGATTGATTTGCATTTGTATAAATAAAAAGGCGGCCAATTCAGTTTAAAATAAAATTAAGTGCGATTCAATTGGTAGAGAAAATAAAACCCGGACATGACATCTGCAAGTGTTTCGATAAACCTTATGACTGTGTTAAATTGATCTATATGTTTATGTTGGAGGACAACGTCTCTGAGTCCGCATCCAAGAGCTACAGCCGTAAGAGTCCTCTGGGTAGTGCTAAATGAGAGACAACTTCAGGGAGAAAACGTCTCTTGCGTCCTTCGCCACGAGCTCAAGATTTACTTATCCCCTGGGTAGTCCGAAATGAGAGACACCTCAAGGGTATACCTCCTTTAGGTATATCCGGGTTTCACACACCCGGGGTTCTCCTTCTATCCTCCCTGGTAGTCTTAAGCTTAGCTGTGTAGAGTTTGCTCCTTACTAGGTTGTACAAAATTAATCTCGGCCATGACGGAAATCTCTTAGGACAGCAGCAGCTTTATAGCTGTTGTGGTTGCTGTCGCGGCTAATGGTTTTCAGTGACGTCGCTGCATCGGATCCCCATACGAAAGAAATATGTTTATGTTACATGCCGTTGGTATCCTGAAAGTGTCATAACTGCTTCTACTCTATTGTGATGGCGATATACTGATATATAAAATGATCCTCACCGAGAACCACGTCATTGAGTTAAAGCTCCTAAAAAAGACATTTATAAAAACTATAGAATACTATACTGTTGGTAGATGAAACTGTAATTTTTCGTTACTACTATATTTCGATAGAGAGAAATTTATTTCTGAAACGGTGGAGGAGCTCTAGACTACTGAACTTCCCTGACTATTTAACTTCCAGCAGAGATCAATATTTTACCACCCTCATGTACTCTATATAATCTATTACTTTCTCCTTGACGTTGACTTTTTCTTTCTGTATCATTATCACGTAGAAAGTCGAAGTTAAAGCACAATATATCCCAATAAGGTGCCAACGTTAGTGTCTATCAATGGTAGCAAAATGCATTTGGTACTATAACTGCAGCCTTTGGGGGTGAAGATATAGACCAATACTTGAACATTTGAATGGATGAAAATGCTAAAGAGGAATCGTCAAAGAAATTGGAGCCCGTCCGGGAGTAATTAAGCAAAATCATAATTTCTAAAGTAATTGTACATGACTAAAAGATATCTGTTTTGACAATAACATTATTCTGAAATTTCTAAAATATAAGATAAATTTTAAATAGTTATGAAATAATTCGTATTTATTGATTAGAATCTTAAAAACCAAACAATACATTAGAATTTTGACAAGAAAATTCTACGTTATGTTACGGTCCACAAGATACCCTAATTTCGAATAGCAGTATTAACATGAAGCTTAAATTATAGAGATTTAAAAATTTATTCTATGGAATCAATCAATCAATAACACGGACATCTTTTTGATATAATTTAGTCAAAAACTCGTGAAATTAGAAAAAATATAGAAGTCAAATTAAATAATACATAAAGAGTCATTAAAATAACATAAAAATTTAGTTATTTGAATTCTATTAATTTATTTTTTTTAAATAACACAAATATATGCATACAAAAAAAACAATTTAGACTTATTCATTCGATAGAAATTTTAAAAGTCTAATGGATACTCATAGTGTTATAACAGTTTTAATTTCCTCTATACTATTTGTTTTATTATATTTTTATTGTAATTAACTAAGAGTAATGGTATTATTTTATGACAGATGTAAGAAATCTTGATTGCTTTACAGTTTTTTGTATCTTTTTAATAAGCATTTAATAATTTCTGATAGTTCGAGACAAACACACTTTCATTATATACTAATTTCATTTAGGTGATATAAAACTCTTTAATAAGATAGCTATGAGTAAATTCTACTGAAGATCAAGATACTGTTATACCTTTAACAGACTAATGGGTTTCAGATAATGGTTTTCTTTCACTATTAGATGTAATACGAACAGGAGGTGCATCCGGAGATTACAATTAATACAATGCAATTATGCATATTACTGAATAAGAGTAAAGTTAAACACATCGTGATATTGGGATAAAAATCTAATTATTTTTTTTTCTGATTTGCAGTAAAATATAACCGTTTCCACTGACTAATAAATTACAGATTTCATTTAGGAATTATAGATTAATGAAATTTTAAGAAGGTATAATAATCTTTAATAAGAGAGCTATTAGTAAAGCAGCTGACGGCCAAGATGCTACTACACATCTAACAGAGTAATTGATTTTAGAAAAGGATTTTCTTTCTGTATTAGACGGTTAAGTTCATACAGAAAGAAACACTGTGAAATATTGCGATAAAAACAGTTTACCAATGTTAACTCAGTTAACACTGTGAAATATTGCGATAAAAACAATAATTGAAATTCTTTAATTTGTAGGGAAATATAACCACTCCCACTGACTAATAAATTATATATTTCATTTATGAATTATATATTAATGAAATTATATATTTTATTTAGGAAGTATAAGACTCCTTGATGAGATAAATTTGTCTAAAGCTGCTGATGGTCAAGATACTGTTACACCTTTAACAGACTAATGGGTTTCAGATAATGATTTACTTTCATTATTAGATAAACCCAAACAAGAGGTACATCTGAAGATCTCAGTTAAGGCAATGCAATTATTACTAAATAAGAGTAAAGTTAAACATATCGAGATATTGGGATAAAAATCCTAATTAAAAACTCTTAATTTGTAGTAAAATATAACCGGTTCCACTGACTATATAATAAATTGCAGATTTCATTTAGTAATTACAAATTAATGAAATTATAGATTCCATTTAGGAGGTATAAGAATCCTTAATATGATAGCTATTAGTAACGCTGCTGATAGTCAAGATGCTATTACACCTTCAACAGAGTAATTGGTTTTCGAGAAAGATCTTCTTTCTGTATTAGATGGTTAAGTTAAACACTTTGAGATATTGCGATAAAAATCCTAATTGAAAGTTTTTATTGGTAGGGAAATATAACCACTCCTACTGACTAATAAATTATATATTTCATTTAGGAATTATATATTAAGGAAATGAAATTATAGATTTTATTTAGGAGGTTAAAGACTCCTTGATGAGATAGCTGTGAGTAAAACTGCTGATGGTCAAGATACTATTACACCTTTAACAGAATAATACTGGGTTTCAGATAATGATTTTCTTTCACTATTAGATGAAAATTGAACAAGAGGTACACACGAAGATCACAGTTAATGCAATGCTATTATTCATATTACTGAATAAGGGTAAAGTTAAACATATCGTAATATTGAGATAAAAATCGTAATTAAAAATTTTTAATTTGAATTAAAATATAACCGTTTACACTGACTAATAAATTATAGATTTCATTAAGGAATTATAGATTAATGAAATTTTAATAAGATATAAGAATCCTTAATAAGATAGCTATTAGTAAAGCTGCTGACAGCCAAGATACTACTAAACAATTAACAGAGTAATTGGTTTTAGAAAAGGATTTTCTTTCTGTATTAGGCGATTAAGTTAAACACTGTGAAATATTGCGATAAAAACAATAATTGAAATTTTTAATTTGTACGGAAATATAACCACTCCCACTGACTAATAAATTATATATTTCTTTTAGAAATTATACATCAATGAAATTATAGATTTTATTTAGGGACTATAAGACTGATAGATTGAGATAGCTGTGAGTAAAGCTGAAGATTGTCAACATACTGTTACACCTTTAACAGACTAATGGGTTTCAGATAATGATTTTCTTTCAATATTAGATGTAATACGAACAGGTGGTATATCTGAAGATCACAGTTAATGCAATGCAATTATTACTAAATAAGTGTACAGTTAAACGTATCGAGATATTGGGATAAAAAATCCTAATTAAAAACTTTTAACTTGTAGTAAAATATAACCGGTTCCACTGACTAATAAATTGTAGATTTCATTTAGGAATTATAAATTAAGGAAATTATAGATTCCATTTAGTAAGTATAAGAATCCTTAATAAGATAGCTATTAGTAAATCTACTGATAGCCAAGATGCTACTACACCTTCAACAGAGTAATTGGTTCTCGAGAAGGATTTTCTCTCTGTATTAGATGTTAAACACTTTGATAAGTTAAGCACTTTGAGATATTAAGATAAAAATCCTAATTGAACGTTTTTAATTTGTAGGGAAATATAATCATTTCCACGTACTATTAAATTATATATTTCATATAAGAATTATATATTAAGGAATCTATAGATTTTATTTACGAGGTAAAAGACTCCTTGATGAGATAGATGTGAGTAAATCTGCTAATGGTCAAGATACCATTACACCTTTAACAGACTAATAGGTTTCAGATAATGATTTTCATTCACTATTAGATTAAAGTTGCACAAGAAATACACTCGAAGATCACAGTTAATGCAATGCAATTATTTATATTACTCAATAAGGGTAAAGTTATACACATCGAGATATTGCGATAAAAATCCTAGTTAAAAATTTTTAATTTGTATTAAAATATAACTGTTTACACTGACTAATAAATTATAGATTTCATTTAGGAATTATAGATTAATGAAATTTTAAGAAGGTATAAGAATCCTTAATAAGATAGCTATTAGTAAAGCTGCTGATGCCCAAGATACTATTACACCTTTAATAGAGCAATGGGTTTTAGAGAAGTATTTTCTTTATTAGATGGTTAAGTTACACAATTTGAGATATTGCAATAAAAATCCTAATTGAAAGTTTTCAATTTGTAGAGAAATACAACCATTTCCACTAACTAATAAAGTATATATTTCATTTAGGAATTATATTTTAATGTAATTATATATTTTATTTAGGAGGTATAAGACTCCTTGATGATATACCTGAGAGTAAAGCTAAAGATGGTCAAGATACTGTTACACTTTTAACAGACTAATGGGTTTCAGATAATGATTTTCTTTTACTATTAGATGGAAGTCGAACAAGAAATACACCCGAAGATCACAGTCAATGCAATTGCAATTATTTGTATTACTCAATAAGAGTAAAGTTAAACATATCGAGATATTGGGATAAAAATCCTAATTAAAAATATTTAATTTGTAGTAAAATATAACCATTTCCCCTGATTAGTAAATTATAGATTTTATTTAGGAATTATAGATTAATAACATATTAAGAAGGTATAAGAATCCTTAATAAGATAGCTATTAGTAAAGCTGCTGATAGCCAAGATGCTACTACACCTTCAACAGAGTAATTGGTTTTCGAGAAGGATTTTCTTTCTATATTAGATGGTTAAGTTAAACACTGAGATATTGCAATAAAAATCCTAATCGAAAGTTTTCAATTTGTAGAGAAATACAACCATTTCCACTAACTAATAAAGTATATATTTCATTTAGGAATTATATTTTAATGTAATTATATATTTTATTTAGGAGGTATAAGACTCCTTGATGAGATAGCTGTGAGTAAAGCTGAAGATGGTCAAGATACTGTTACACCTTTAACAGACTAATGGGTTTCAGATAATGATTTTCTTTTACTATTAGATGGAAGTCGAACAAGAGGCACACACGAAGATCACAATGCAATGCAATCATTCATATTACTGAATAATGGTAAAGTTAAATATATCGAGATACTGAGATAAAAATCCTAATTAAAATTTTTTAAGTTGTATTAAAATATAACCGTTTACACTGACTAATAAATTATAGATTTCATTTAGGAATTATAGATTAATGAAATTATAGATTTCATTTAGGAGGTATAAGAATCCTTAATAAGATAGTTATTAGTAAAGCTGCTGATGGCCAAGATACTATTTCACCTTTAATAGAGTAATGGGTTTTAGAGAAGTATTTTCATCCTCTATTAGATTGTTAAGTTACACACTTTGAGATATTGCGATAAAAATCCTAATTAAAAAGTTTTATTTGTAGAGAAATATAACCATTTCCCCTAACTAATAAAGTATATATTCCATTTGGAAATTATATATTAATGAAATTATAGATTTTATTTAGGAGGTATAAGACTCCTTGATGAGATAGCTGTGAGTAAAGCTGAAGATGGTCAAGATACTGTTACACCTTTAACAGACTAATGGGTTTCAGATAATGATTTTCTTTTACTATTAGATGGAAGTCGAACAAGAGGTACACACGAAGATCACAATGCAATGCAATTATTTATATTACTGAATAATGGTAAAGTTAAATATATCGAGATACTGAGATAAAAATTCTAATTAATTTTTTTAAGTTGTATTAAAATATAACCGTTTACACTGACTAATAAATTATAGATTTCATTTAGTAATTATAGATTAATGAAATTATAGATTTCATTTAGGAGGTATAAGAATCCTTAATAAGATAGTTATTAGTAAAGCTGCTGATGGTCAAGATACTATTACACCTTTAATAGAGTAATCTGTTTTAGAAAAGTATTTTCTCCCTCTATTAGATTGTTAAGTTACACACTTTGAGATATTGTGATAAAAATCCTAATTAAAAAGTTTTTATTTGTAGAGAAATATAACCATTTCCCCTAACTAATAAAGTATATATTCCATTTGGAAATTATATATTAATGAAATTATAGATTTTATTTAGGAGGTATAAGACTCCTTGATGAGATAGCTGTGAGTAAAGCTGAAGATGGTCAAGATACTGTTACACCTTTAACAGACTAATGAGTTTCAGATAATGATTTTCTTTTACTATTAGATGGAAGTCGAACAAGAGGTACATACGAAGATCACAATGCAATGCAATTATTCATATTACTGAATAATGGTAAAGTTAAATATATCGAGATACTGAGATAAAAATCCTAATTAAAATTTTTTAAGTTGTATTAAAATATAACCGTTTACACTGACTAATAAATTATAGATTTCATTTAGGAATTATAGATTAATGAAATTATAGATTTCATTTAGGAGGTATAAGAATCCTTAATAAGATAGTTATTAGTAAAGCTGCTGATGGCCAAGCTACTATTACACCTTTAATAGAGTCATGGGTTTTAGAGAAGTATTTTCTTCCTCTATTAGATTGTTAAGTTACACACTTTGAGATATTGCGATAAAAATCCTAATTAAAAAAGTTTTATTTGTAGAGAAATATAACCATTTCCCCTAACTAATAAAGTATATATTCCATCTGGGAATTATATATTAATGAAATTATAGATTTTATTTGGGAGGTATAAGACTCCTTGATGAGATAGCTGTGAGTAAAGCTGAAGATGGTCAAGATACTGTTACACATTTAACAGACTATTGGGTTTCAGATAATGATTTTCTTTCACTAACAGATGAAAATCGAACATGAGGCACACCCGAAGATCACAGTTAATGCAATGCAATTATTCATATTACTGAATAAGGGTAAAGTTAAACATACCGAGATATTGGGATAAAAATCCTAATTAAATTTTTTTTAATTTGTAGAAAAATACGACCGTTTACACAGACTAATAAATTACAGATTTCATTTACGAAGTAAAATCCTTAATAAGATAGCTATTAGCAAAGCTGCTGACGTTCACGATACTATTACACCTTTAACAGAGTAATAGGTTTTAGGGAAAGATTTTCCTTCCCTTTTAAATGGTTAAGTTAAACACTTTGCTATAAAAATCCTGATGGAAAATTTTTAATTTGTAGGGAAATATAATCATTTACAATCACTAATAAATTACATATTTCATTTTGGAATTATATATTAATGAAATTATAGGTTTTATTTAAGCGGTATTAGACTGCTTGATGAGATAGCTGTGAGTAAAGATGATGATGATCAAGATACTATTACAGCTTTAACACAGTAATTGGTTTTACAGAAGGATTTTCTTTCTCTATTAGATGTAACTAGAACAGAAAGTACACCCAGATATCACAGTTAATGCAATGCAGTTATTCATATTTCTTATAAAGATGAAGTTAAACACTTTGAGATATTGCGATCCTAATTGAAAATTTTTAATTTGTAGTAAAATATGACAGTTCCACTGACTAATAAATTAAAATCTAATTGGTATTTAAAATAATTAGCAGCATTATTATCTTTCTAATATTTGTAATGTATATGCAATACGAGTATTATTTATTGAGTAATACGAATTTAATGCCGATCGCCCAGAAATTTCTGCTAATTAGTATGCTAATTTGATAGTTAAAATACATTTATAAAAATAAATGCATTTCAAGCCTCGGTATTCATAGATTTGTTATTTTTTATTATGCTTAAAAGAAGAAAGATAATTATTTTCGTCTTTTAAATTCACACAAAAGAGAAAAAGCAACCTCTTGAATATTCAATTTTAAACAAGTGAATTTATTTTTCAGAATACTTTTCTCGGAATTCACGCCGCCATTTCTGTTTTTTGTATGTTTTTGTAATAATATCTCATGGTATAGGGAAAAAGAAAAAAAAGGTATGAAATTCTTTTTATATGTTAGATGAAAAATAAATTCTGAGACATTCATTGGTTACTCCGTGTAAGAATCTCTATTAGTGTTTATTTATTGAACGTACGTTTTCTTCCCTTTAGTAATGCTCTAGAATAGGATAAATATTTGCACTTAGCTGTAAACATCTCGCAGATAGTTCAGATTTTTTGTATGTTTACATAGTAGGCTAAAGGCAATAAGAATGAATTATTTTTGATACACTAGAAAGAGATACTTAAAAGACTCTTTAAGAGCAAAGAGCCAGTAACTTTTCTGAAATAATAATTGTAACATATAAAACTATTTAAAAGCCTCTTTTAGGATCACACGTATCAGTAGGTAATTATGATCTGCTCAATAAAGAGGGTAAGCAGCTATTAAAGTCATTAAACAAGATTTAAACTGCAAAATATGAAAGATTTTAATAGCTTAAGGCGTATATTTTACAGTTTTCAGAAACCGAAGAATGTTTTTATTTGGGTACACATTGTTCTTTATTCAAACATGTATTGTTCTCTAATTAAAAAGCTCGATATTTATTGAAAAATTAAAACTGATATTTTTACATTACTCTAGTGTTCAAATCTTAAGGAATAAATAAAGTAAATTACTTATTAAATTATTGATGATAAAAGTAACACAAATTATGATGCTAAATATTAAAAATATTCTGTGATGCACGGATGACAACAGGACATGTGATTAACTCTGCATTGTTAACGAACGACAGTTTCGATTCATGATACGAATAAGAATCATATGAAGGTTTGTATATTTATAAGCCTTGCTCTTAGACATTCTTCCAAGAAAGAGCAAGGATGGAATGTATACATTAGCTTAGCACATCTCAAACAAATTCTCAAACAGTATTTCAATCAAATAGGGTTTCTTGATGTGATGATTACTGTGAAATTTGATATTTATGTTCATACAAAACAACAGATGTTCAAGAAATGTAAGTAACATGAGTATAAATTGAATTGAAATCACAATACGAGGTGAAATATGTTCGAGGTAATCAGTCGTACTAATCTTCGTACAACTGCCAAAATTGCTGGTCTGATTCAGAGTTATGGAGCTCAGTTGATATTCAGAATAGTAGTCGTCAGTAATCCCTCTGCAGGCTAATCAGAAATCATTGATAAAAACAAACTACACGATAACTGTGATGCTTAGGAAAGATGATCTCGAAGCTAGTTTAACATTTTCTTCCAATTAAGACATTGAAACAAGAATACTTAACTCTTCTGACTTGCAATGACTTGCATATACAAGACAACTGTAAGCAATTTGATGTGGTCCAACTCTTCCTGTCAATAAGTCTATCCAGTGGTTTGTATAAGAATGTTAGAAATGTAAGGCATGAAGTACCATACAATATCTCGTTTGTGAGACGTAAAATGGCTATGAAGGTAACTG
This sequence comes from Pardosa pseudoannulata, assembly GCA_032207245.1. Classification (NCBI taxonomy): domain Eukaryota; kingdom Metazoa; phylum Arthropoda; class Arachnida; order Araneae; family Lycosidae; genus Pardosa; species Pardosa pseudoannulata. The sequence continues at coordinate 19,119,045 of CM063508.1, forward strand.
GACTCAAAGTCTCTTACACGTGAACATCCTAGTCAGACAAATCCATTCATTTCTTTACCGCCTCAGAACTATTCTCGGATAACAGCGATCTCCATCCTATTTTAAATGACTTTTCCCATGCAAGACGGGAGAATGCAAAACTTCCTATATACAGCCCTCTACGTATCCCTATATTTCCCTATATATAGCCGATGTTCATGTAGTCATCGGATTGTAACCACTTTTACTTGATGTAGTTTGTCCTGTCAATATGGTCAATCATTTTTTCATATAATTTTGTACAAAACAACCTCAATCAACAGGTGAACCTCATGACATTCAGAATCTAAGACATTCCTGTACTAAAACCGGATCATCGAAGTTACTCGAATGCTATTAAACATGAAAATTCTAGAAAAGCATGTACATTCACTTCATTCATCTCGGTTAGTCGCCGTAGAAACTCATAACCAGTATAGTTGTTATTCGTGGTATGAAGCGAAGCTTTTGAGCACTTGTTACCTGTAGTGGTAGTCAGATTCCATTTTAATAAAATTCTACGATAAAAATTTTGCTACCAAAAATTATACTGCAGTATTATCCTATATCTTCGGAGCAATTTTACATAGCTCATTTTTTATATTTTCTAGAATAGGGATATGAAACTTTTTGTCAAACTCTCATCATCATACTATCTTTACCTCTTCTCTCTTTCCTTGTCAACCCTTGGATCTTCTATATGTTAGATTGAAAGTTGCAGCAGTTCGTTACTTATTAAGAGTCCCCCGTAATTCTCTCGGTTTCTTGGTCCATAATTTCAAGGCTTTTTTGTGATTGTTTATGGGGCTCATCCAGGAAAGTTCTGCACCATCTAGTGTAGTGACTCCTCCTTGAGTTGTTTTATTACCTGTGTTGGCTTAAAAACTTTTCATCAGTATTTATTACCTTTGATACATTTCCTATCATAAATAGCTTTTTGGCCAATCACCTTTTAGAGTACTTTTGTAAATTGGGCAATACATTTTCTTTTTTTTATTGCCCTCACCTTATAAAAATTACACTTAATAAATAAAGATCCATGCGTAACAGCCCTTTTTTTATAAAATGTTATTGACCTTTGAGGCTGAAAAATTTATTCTGCGGGGAAACGAGGTGTGATATTCCCCTCTAATACAAAGAACTTGGTTGGTACAAGAACCAATTTCGATCTAGTAATTTACCCTGCACTTCTTCGTCTGACTGAAATCTCCTTCAACACAATTTTATTTTTTAGTTCCAAAGTTTCAAGTACATGAAAATGTCAGGGTAACTGTAGAAGAGATAGTTGAGAATGTTTCACTGAAGTTTCAGCCGCTGATCTTTGGCAGCATTTTCTTTGAATTTCTGTTCCACCGCAATCTTCTTTTGTAAGGAGTCGCACTATGCTTCAATGTTCCTCTTTTGTTGCTTACGTTTCAAATTTTAAACATTAAACACATTGCAATATAATAAAATTTTTCAAAAGGACCAAATTTGGTAGAGCAGACCATGAATGATACAGTGTATCTGAACATCACTGCGGAACATCACTGCACCCTTACATGGCCTCTGTTTTTTCCAGCTGGAAATGGAATGTTCCAACAGGACAACGCCCCGTGTCACAAGGCTAAAATTGTGTACGAAATTTTAAGAGACCAGTTTGACGTAACAGGATCAGATTGTTATTTATTGATATTATTTCTACATTTGTGGGGTTTTAAAAAAGACATGCTAAGTTCAGAAATGAGAGAACTTTCTAAATAAATATCTATGATTTTAAATAAAAGAGACAATCATCATTCTTTCATGTGCTCTTAAAGTTGTAATAAAAGTTTTTGTGAAAATTTTAGTATTAAAATGCACCTTTTTATGGATAATCTCCTTTGAAATTTCGACATTTACTAACATTACTTTATACTACATCCGTTTTGAAATGAAAATAACAAAGAAATATAATATAAAAAGTTAATTTCGTGCATTAAAATAGGGCGTTAACTCAACACCTTTGCTATATGCTATTTAATGAGAGTTTTAAAAAAAGGCAATTAAGGTAAAAGACACGTTCAAGAACACATTTGAGAATACTTCTAAATGCAATTCTCTTTTACGACATTTTTTTTAACTTCTGCTCTTTCAGCAAGACGAGAAAGGAAAAGCATTGTGTAATAAAAACTTTTGAGATCAAAATTTTATTCCGTTTTTACTATGCAATATCTCAAAAGCGAAATAGAGTAATGCTCTTGCTGGTAAGAACAGAATCTAATATTTTGATTTCAAATTTGCTCTAAATTTTTCTTTTCGTATCTTTCAGACTTTAGGTTTATAAGCAGAGTAAATCAAAAACAAATTACGTGACGCTCAGAAAATAGTATAAGTAAAAAGGAAAAAGGTCCAGCTAACTAATGAAAAAAAGTTTTACTAAGTTTATGGTTTTAAACGAGAATTACTAATGAAAATGTATATAAAGCAAACTAAATATTTTAAATCAAAACTTTACTTTGGTACAATAAATTTTAAAGCTAAGTAAAAAATTTCATTAAAAAAATTGTCACTTAATATTTGTCAAAAAATTAAATTTGTTATTTACGTCTTGATCTTAATATTTTACCTCTTTATGGTGCATATAAGTAAAAAAAAATATAAAATTTTAAAATATTTAGATTTTTTCATCTCTCTAAGTATGCTTAAAACTAAAAAGAACTGATTTTCTTCACTTTTGTCTTCTTTTTAAGTAACATTTTTATGCGAAAAAAAATCTTGATTTATTTTTGGCGTAGTAGCTGTAATTCTTTAGCATCACATCACAATAAATTTTTAAATATAAAATGCAACAGAAATCTCTATATATTAATCAGGATATGAAAATGTTATATGTAATGTATTAAACTAATACGCAATCTGAAATTTAGCATAACAAATTATATATCACTTGTACTTAAAATTATTTTTAAAAAAATCCTTTGTTAAGAATGCTTGTAAACATGTAATGTGTATGGTATCTCGCCAAATTGGCGAGTTATTGGCTTCTTCGCAAAGTTTTGAGAGACTCACATTTGGCGCCAAGTTTGGCAATATATCACCAAATTTGGCGACATTTGTTTTGACCGTATGTCTCTAGATTTTACTAGAGGCTTGTGGAAATATCCAGAAACCTGAAAGCTATATAAAGGGGCCGTGAGTTCTCGTAAAAGGTCAGTTCCCGTTTAGGTCTATTGAAAGTAGGACCTGTGTTAATGCTCTCCGTATAGCTCTGAAAAAGTTTGCCAAAAGGCTGCCAAATTTTATCACCATTCGTTGTTATTGTGATGCATTTGGCATGTTAATAAATTGTTATTGTTTTTGTATTAGCCAAAGTCTATTCAATCCAACGAACTTTAAGCTAGAATTTCGTAACTCCTTTTATACCCCTATAACATTAAGTATATTCTGTTATGAAACATTACCGGACAGTTTTTTCAAACTCACCTCGAAGATATTTACACTTGATAACGCATCTTATCGAATAGTTTAAATTGTGTATATAGATTATTCTTTTAAACATAACCTGGACCGAGATTAAAGATGTCGAGCTTAAAGGTTTGACATTTGTCCCACTGGGAAACTAGTCGAGATTAAAAAAAAAAAAAAACTCTGAAAACTTTGTTTCTGTAACTGATTATATATTATTTCAATTTCAAACATTTTAGCATCACAAAAAAGCTGCCAATAGCATTAAATCACTATACACCTGTATAAAATCCGTCTGTCCTTAGTCTAATGTATGTCTAAATTGGTAAATTTAGTAAATTGGTAATGGTCTCTGCAAAAAAGACTTGCGACTTACTATAACAATAAGGCGCTCTTGAATCTAGAAGATTAACACTACGAAAGAAATAGTTTTACTTGCGATATTTTC
>CM063508.1:19127936-19167936 GCA_032207245.1 Pardosa pseudoannulata
ATCTAGCCAAAACCACCAATAAATTTATTTGTTAATTATTCTTACCATAAGGATTTAAGGGTGTTATTATGAAAAAAATAATGCTTTGCAAGTTTTAATAAATCATTAAAGATATCAATTATATTTACCTCAAAATATATTGTAGTCTAATGATCAATGGAATTATTGTTACTTATTCGTATTGTAGTCATTCATATGTTTTATTATAAAACAAAAAGAAAGCTGAATAAGTTTTTAAAACTAAACCCTTTAAAATATATCAGTTAATGTTTTCAAGAAGAGAATATATCTAGCCAAAACCACCAATAAATTTATTTGCTAATTATTCTTACCGTAATCATTTAAGGATTTTATTATGAAACAAATAAAGCTGTGCAAATTTAAAAAAAGTAATTAAAGATATCAATTATTTTGAAGTCAAAATATATTGTAGTCTAATAATCAATGGAATTATTGTTAATTATTCGTATTGTAGTCATTCATATGTTTTATTATAAAACAAAAAGAAAGCTGAGTAAGTCTTTAAAACTAAACCCATTAAAAATATTAGTTAATTTTACAAGAGACTATATCTAGCCAAATCCATCAATATTTTTTTTATTAATTATTCTTACCGTAATCATTTAAGGTTTTTATTATTAAACAAATAATGCAGTGCAAGTTTTAAATTATCATTAAAGATATCAATTATATTTACTTCAAAATATATTGTAGTTTAATGATCAATGAAATTATTGTTAATTATTCGTATTGTAGTCATTAATATGTTTTATTATAAAACAAAAAGAAAGCTGAGTAAGTCTTTAAAACTAAACCCATTAAAAAATATCAGTTAATTTTACAAAAGAATATATCTAGCGAAAACCACCAATAAATTTATTTGTTAATTATTCTTACCATAATCATTTAAGGGTTTTATTATGAAACAAATAATGCTATGCAAGTTTTAATAAATCATTAAAGATATCAATCATATTTACCTCAAAATATATTGTAGTCTAATGATCAATGGAATTATTGTTAACTATTCGTATTGTAGTCATTCATAGGTTTTATTATAAAACAAAAAGAAAGCAGAATAAGTTTTTAAAACTAAACCCTTTAAAATATATCAGTTAATTTTACAATAAAAGAATATATTTAGCCAAAACTACCAATAAATTTATTTGTTAATTATTCTTACCATAATTATTTAAAGGGTTTATTATGAAACAAATAATGCTGTGCAAGTTTTAATAAATCATTAAAGATCGCAATTATATTTAATTCAAAATATATTTCAGTCTAATGATCAATGGAATTATTGTTAATTATTCGTATTTTAGTCATTCATTGGTTTTATTATAAAGCAAAAAGAAATCTGAATAAGTATTTAAAATTAAACCCTTTAAAGTATATCAGTTAATTTTTTCAAGAAGAGAATATATCTAGCCAAAACCACCAATAAATTTATTTTTTAATTATTCTTACCGTAATCATTTAAGGGTATTATTATAAAACAAATAATGCTGTGCAAATTTTAAAAAAATAATTAAAGATATCAATTATTTTTAACTCAAAATGTATTGTAGTCTAATGATGAATGGGATTATTGTTAATTATTCATATTGTAGTCATTCATAGGTTTTATTTATTATAAATTCAAAAAGAAATCTGAATAAGTTTTTAAAACTAAACCCTTTAAAATATATCAGTTAATTTTTTTCAAGAAGATAATATATCTAGCCAAAACCACCAATAAATTTATTTTTTAATTATTCTTACCGTAATCATTTAAGGGTATTATTATGAAACAAATAATGCTGTGCAAATTTAAAAAAAATAATTAAAGATATAAATTATTTTTAACTCAAAATATATTGTAGTCTAATGATCAATGGAAATATTGTTAATGTTAATAATTCTTATTCTAGTCATTCATAGGTTTTATTATAAAACAAAATGAAAGCTGAATAAGGTTTTAAAACTAAACCCTTTAGTATATATATTAGTTAATTTTACAAGAAGAGAATATATCTAGCCAAAACCATCAATAAATTTATTAGTTAATTATTCTTACCGTAATCATTTAAGGGTTTTATTCTGAAACAAATAACGCTGTGCAAATTTTAATAAATCATTAAAAATATCAATTACATTTACCTCAAAATATATTGTAGTCTAATAATCAATGGAATTATTGTTAATTATTCGTATTGTAGTCATTCATATGTTTTATTATAAAACAAAAAGAAAGCTGAGTAAGTCTTTAAAACTAAACCCATTAAAAATATTAGTTAATTTTACAAGAGACTATATCTAGCCAAATCCATCAATATTTTTTTTATTAATTATTCTTACCGTAATCATTTAAGGTTTTTATTATTAAACAAATAATGCAGTGCAAGTTTTAAATTATCATTAAAGATATCAATTATATTTACTTCAAAAATATTGTAGTTTAATGATCAATGAAATTATTGTTAATTTTTTGTATTGTAGTCATTAATATGTTTTATTATAAAACAAAAAGAAAGCTGAGTAAGTCTTTAAAACTAAACCCATTAAAAAATATCAGTTAATTTTACAAAAGAATATATCTAGCGAAAACCACCAATAAATTTATTTGTTAATTATTCTTACCATAATCATTTAAGGGTTTTATTATGAAACAAATAATGCTATGCAAGTTTTAATAAATCATTAAAGATATCAATCATATTTACCTCAAAATATATTGTAGTCTAATGATCAATGGAATTATTGTTAACTATTCGTATTGTAGTCATTCATAGGTTTTATTATAAAACAAAAAGAAAGCAGAATAAGTTTTTAAAACTAAACCCTTTAAAATATATCAGTTAATTTTACAAGAAAAGAATATATTTAGCCAAAACTACCAATAAATTTATTTGTTTATTATTCTTACCATAATTATTTAAAGGGTTTATTATGAAACAAATAATGCTGTGCAAGTTTTAATAAATCATTAAAGATCGCAATTATATTTAATTCAAAATATATTTCAGTCTAATGATCAATGGAATTATTGTTAATTATTCGTATTTTAGTCATTCATTGGTTTTATTATAAAGCAAAAAGAAATCTGAATAAGTTTTTAAAATTAAACCCTTTAAAGTATATCAGTTAATTTTTTCAAGAAGATAATATATCTAGCCAAAACCACCAATAAATTTATTTTTTAATTATTCTTACCGTAATCATTTAAGGGTATTATTATAAAACAAATAATGCTGTGCAAATTTTAAAAAAATAATTAAAGATATCAATTATTTTTAACTCAAAATATATTGTAGTCTAATGATGAATGGAAATATTGTTAATGTTAATAATTCATATTCTAGTCATTCATAGGTTTTATTTATTATAAATTCAAAAAAGAAATCTGAATAAGTTTTTAAAACTAAACCCTTTAAAGTATATCAGTTAATTTTTTCAAGAAGAGAATATATCTAGCCAAAACCACCAATAAATTTATTTTTTAATTATTCTTACCGTAATCATTTAAGGGTATTATTATGAAACAAATAATGCTGTGCAAATTTAAAAAAAATAATTAAAGATATAAATTATTTTTAACTCAAAATATATTGTAGTCTAATGATCAATGGAAATATTGTTAATGTTAATAATTCTTATTCTAGTCATTCATAGGTTTTATTATAAAACAAAATGAAAGCTGAATAAGGTTTTAAAACTAAACCCTTTAGTATATATATCAGTTAATTTTACAAGAAGAGACTATATCTAGCCAAAACCATCAATAAATTTATTAGTTAATTATTCTTACCGTAATCATTTAAGGGTTTTATTCTGAAACAAATAACGCTGTGCAAATTTTAATAAATCATTTAAGATATCAATTATATTTACCTCAAAATATATTGTAGTCTAATGATAAATGAAATTATTGTTAATTATTCATATTGTAGTCATTCATAGGTTTTATTTATTTTAAATTCAAAACGAAAGCTGAATAAGTTTTTAAAACTAAACCCTTTAATATATATCAATTAATTTTACAAGAAGAGAATATATCTAGCCAAAACCACCAATAAATTTATTTGTTAATTATTCTTACCATAATCATTTGAGGGTTTTATTATGAAACTAATAATGCTGTGCAAGTTTTAATAAATCATTAAAAATATCAATTACATTTACCTCAAAATATATTGTAGTCTAATGATCAATGGAATTATTATTACTTATTCGTATCGTAGTCATTCTAGGTTTTATTATAAAAGAAAAAGAAAGCTGGTTAAGTCTTTAAAACTAAACCCATTAAAAAAATTAATTTTACAAGACAATATATCTAGCCAAAACCATCAATGAATTGATTTGATAATTATTCTTACCTTTGTGATTTAAGGGTTTTATTCTGAAACAAATGATGCTGTGCAAAGTTTAAAAAAATCATTAAAGATATCAATTATTTTTAACTCAAAATATATTGTAGTCAAAGCATCAATGGAATTATTAGTTCATTATTAGTATTGTAGTCATTTACAGGTTTTATTATGAAACAAAAAAAAGCTAAAAAAGCTTTCAAAACTAAACCAATTTAAAGATATCAATTAATTTTGCGATAGAATATATATAGCATTTAAAACCTCATCTTAATCATTAATGAATTTATCTGTTAAATATCCATAATACAGTCATTCATGGGTTTCATCGTAAAACAAATAAAGATGAGTAAATTTTCATATACAGAAGTTTCTCCGAAACTTAAAATAAAAAGTCATTTCTACTTAGTCTCGTCTACATCCTTTTTATCAAATACAAAAGTTCGTATAATTAAATTAAAGTTCATTCAATAGATTCATTTTCCTCTAAATACGATCTCATAATTGCACTTTAGTTTCTTATTTCTTATTTTAAAAACTATTTAAACGCTGAATTAACCCGACGTAAAAGGACGAACAAAGAAAAATACACACAAGCAAACTTTTGAGAGTCAAGTATTTTTTAGAGAGGCATATTCATGCAATTTTCTAAATTTTTTAAAACCTGTCATAGCATCCGCTGTGAAAATAAAGAATTTAACGTAGGAAGACAATGCTGTATACAACCCCCATACTGTCTGCTCTCCTACGCAGATATCTCTCAATAAACAAAAAAAAATGATCGAATAGTTTTCTCGGTGAAGAGACTTGATGGAACAAAAAACGTTCTTAAGAGGTATTAGGTAGAGTTCTTTGAACGCATTTTGTTTTTAAAATTAATTATCTGAAATCCCAAAGCGGAAGATTATTAAAATCTCTAATAAAATATTTAAAAAAAAAAGATATTTTTATTTTGCATCTTACAAACCAATTTTTAAATAATCGTATTTTAAGGTTGTAATTTTATTCTTAATAAATTTTTCAGTGAAAATATTTCATCCTATAATTACTTATTATAAGATGATTATTTATTATTGTTATTGATACTTATTATTGATGCTTATTATAATGTAATATCTTATAAATACATTATTATAAGTTAACGATAAACTGGGAGTAATTTTATAGATACATTAATGTTTCTATCTCTATTAATTATGAAATTTAGCTAAAATTGAACACTAAAATGAGTTTTCAACACCCATCCTCCTATATTGAATATAATTATGGAAGTAGATAATAGCTCAAACACTGCGCACAAAGTGACCTTTGTTAAAATAGAGGGGACCAGAAAAAGAGCAAAACCTCACACAAGATGAATAGAATGTGTAGCGGAAGACCTCGAACAAAATTAACAGACTGTGTAGAGGCAAACCTCGCACAAGATGGATAGACTGTGTAGAAGAGGACCTCGCCCAAGATGGACAGACTGTGTAGACGAAGACCTCGGACAAAGTGGATAGACTGTGTAGAGGAAGATCTCGGACAAGATGGATAGACTGTGTAGAGGCAGAACGAGGTGGACAGACTGTGTGGAGAAGGACCTCGCCCAAGATGGAAAGACTGTGTAGACGAAGACCTCGGACAAAGTAGATAGACTGTATAGAGAAAGATCTCGGACAAGATGGATAGACTATGTAGACGAAGACCTCGGGCAAAATCAATAGACTGTATATAGGAAGACCTCGGAAAAGATGAATAGACTGTGTAGAGACAGACCTCAGGTCTTTAAATGTCAATCGTTGGTGGACTGTAACACCTGATAAACACAGTCGGAGAATACTTGTAGAGACGGCTTTGGTCGGTAGGTAGATTGTAGTACAGATGATAATGAAGAAGAGTGCAGAATAATTATTATACATAATTAATTTAAACAATTTTCAAAACAAATTATTTTTTCTATTTTATGAATATTTTGTTTTATCCTCATCCTATAATGAATATGATTATTACCTTAATATGCAATGATGTTGTTGATTATACCTGTTAGGGTAGTTCTCCTGAGTTTATTTATTTGGGGAATGTAATCATAATTATTCTAATTTGGTTGTACATGAAGATTATTTTTTAAGTGGTGGATTTAGATCGCAAAATTTTACTTTTGGTATTTTAATTGAAATTTTAATTTTTTCCAAATATATCTAAATATCCTCATTACAATATCGTTAAACTTTTTCAAAAACATTTTCTCTTTTATGAATGTTTTTTAAAATTCATCACCCTATACTGAATATAATTATTACGTAATACACAATACAATTATTATTTATAATTATATTTTCGAAACTGAAATTTTTCTGATTTCTAATTTTTTACATTGATCATCCTATACTGATTATAATTATTTCTGTAATATGCAAAGCAATTATTATTGATAATTAATTTAAACATTTTTCAAAACAATTTTGTTATATTTTGTAAAAGGTTGAAACACTCCAAATCAATTTTTGTAACTGCCATATAGTTTTGAAAATTATTATATGCTGTATATAATTAATTTACACACACATAACTAGTAATCGATTTCCGATACCAGTTTGACATTATAAAAGAGTTATCAGACGACAATTTGCATGTTTTTTGAAACAGCAACAGATTCAGTTTATGATTCTTTTGCTGGTGAAGAATACGCGGAATTTTCGTGTGATATAACATTTCAACCAATTTATTATAAATCATGTTGGCCTGTGCTGAGATTTTAATCAGTTGAACACTTTTCCCTATGACACAAGAAATCAGCGCTTAAGGAATCTAAACTAAATCTGTTGATTTTTCAAATATTACAGGTAGACATGTGATAAAGCCTTATTAAATAAATGAATAAAGATTTCGTATAAAATTTATTTAAAAAAGTTTTGAATATTAAAGTTGTAATGGTTTATTTAAAATAACGTATTTAAATACAATTCAGGTACAGAGTGGGGAGATTCCTTTAGATTTCTAAGTTCTTTGGTGAATATATAAAGTAATTAAGCATCAACATAATTTAATATTACAAAAGCATCCTTTCACAGGAGGAGTATTTGTAGCATTATCACTATTTGAATGAGTTCATTGCATTATTCCTAGTGTAACACTATAAATCCAACACAAACTATCTACATTTAACAAATTACGTTTAATTATTAATATATTTACACATATTTACAAGTTACTTAACAATTAACATTGTAGAGAATGCAGAGAGCAGGAGGCCCTCGCACGTTAACACACCACACACAACGAACTCTCTAACAGTCTGTCCTTTTAGGCTAAAAAAAAAAGGGTGCGCGCGCAGATGGCCGTTGCGCGCTGCTACATCCTTCCCCTCAACCATCGACTAATGTCCTCATGTCGATGGGTGAAATCTAGGAGATCTTCTGACTGGGGTAGAGTCTGGCTGTTGCTCACTTTCTGGCCTTTTAGGTCGACCTCTTCTTTTCAGGGGCAACATTGGGTTGCTCTGCCCTTGCCCTCTATAAGGTTGGAGGCATGACGAGTGGTATTTTCCTATGGGAGTAAAAGGATTATTTTGGGTAGCAATCAAATAAGATGTAGGAGATTGTACTTTATAAATAACATATGGGCCATCGCGTCGTGGCATAAATTTAGCTGTTCTTTCGGATTTGGTTTGACTTTTGGGGTGGAGAGTTACCCACACTTTATCACCTGTTTTGAATTGAGGCGTTTTTCTGATATGTTTATCAGCATAAAGTTTATTTTTATCCTGTTTCAATTCTATATCAGACTTCAACTGATTCATATAATTTGCCAAACGTTTCAAATAGGGCGTTATCTCGGGCACGAAGTTGTCATTTGAGATAATAGCGCGAAGGTCGCGAGTAACATCGTCTGTTGTTCGAAGCTCCCTTCCGAACATAAGAAATGCTGCTGTTTCACCTGTTGTGTCGCATCTTGCTGTGTTCAGGGCAAAACGTATGGTTGGGAGTTTCTCACTCCAAATAGTGTGGTTACCTTTGACAAGGATTGCCAATCTTGGTTTTAAGTCTCGGTTCTTCCTCTCCACCGGGTTTGCCCGTGGGTGATATACCGGGGTTAACACCTGATCTATATTAAGAAGATAACAAACTTGCTGCATCACTGAACTAACAAACTGACTTCCATTGTCACTTATTATTCTTCTTGGGAATCCATAACGTAAATAAACTTCTTCTATCAGGGTGATAGCACATTCCCTAGCTGTAGCATGTTCTAATGCGAAAAGTTCAGTCCATCTAGTAGCGCAGTCTTCTACTATAAATATCCATTTTTTACCATCAGGACTCTTGGGTAATGGTCCAAATAAGTCAATTGAAATTGATTCAAAACGTTGGTTATATACAGGTGTTTGTAGCAAACCTGAAGGTTTCTGATTACTAGCTTTAAATCGGCAACAATCTTCACAATTCTTTATGTACTCTGTAATGTATCTACGCATGCCAGTCCAGTAGTACCGCTTCGCTATCTTACATAGTGTTCCTTCTACACCATAATGTCCCGCCATTGGGGCATCATGATATTCTTTCAGTATTCTTTCACATTCATGCTTCGGCACTACTACTAACTGGGCTTCTTCTGTCTCTGCTTCTGGTGAATATCGGTATAAAACTCCTTGATTCAACAAATATCCCCGATTTAGCCAATTTGTAAAATTTTCATCTTTAGCAGGACTCTCAAATGATTCAATGATCTTTTTAAGGTCTCCGTCCTTAAGTTGTTCTTCTCGTAATTCTCTGGGACTTCGTGTTGGCATATCAATGGCAATTTTGCAGAATTGGCAATATTCTTCAGCGTGTTGGCAGAAAGGTCTTGACAAGAGATCTGCCACAACGTTGGCTCTTCCAGGTATGTATTCCATCTTTGGGGCAAACGACTGGACTTGCAAAGTCCAACGAGCAAGTCTTCCAGTTGGAGATTTTAAACTCATTAGCCAACGAAGAGGTTGATGATCTGATGTCACTGTTATATCTTGTCCCTCGATGTATCCCCGAAATTTATTTAGGGCCCAAACCACTGCCAACGCTTCTCGTTCTGTGGTTGTATAGTTCCGTTCTGCATCGTTTAATAGTCTGCTCGCATATTCAATAGGGTGCTCCTCAGCTCCCTCACCTTGCAACAGCACTGCTCCAAGCGCGTAGTTGCTAGCATCGGTTCGCAAGATGTATGGCTTATTTGGGTCATTTTGTCGTAGAACAGGAGGACTAATCAGATGATGTTTTAGGGTTTTAAATGCGTTTTCCTCTTCTTTTCCCCATTTCCAAGAGCTATTTTTCTTCGTGAGATTACTTAAGGGCCTTGCTATGTCATAAAAGTTCGGTACAAATCTTCTATACCACGAGCAAGTTTACAAAAAGGATTGGACTTGCTTTAAATTCCTGGGAGATGGTAAATTTTGAATGGCGGCAACCTTATCTGGGTCAACTTCAAGACCAGAATTGGTAATGTAGTGTCCCAAGTATTTCACTCGGTTACAGGTGAAATTACACTTCTCTCTGTTGGCATGTAATTTAAACTCACGCAATTTTGATAATACTTTTCCTAAATCATCAATATGCTTCTCGAAAGTTTCAGATAAAATTATTATGTCATCTAAGTACGACAGAACCAAAACATCATTCAGGGAGTTTCTGAAGTTATCGATTAGTCTTTGAAATGTCGCCGGAGCATTTTTAAGCCCAAAAGGCATGCGGCAATATCTGTAAGTACCAAAAGGGCACACGAAAGCTGTTCTATCTCGATCAGTGGGATTTACCTCGATTTGGTGATATCCGGATCTTAAATCTATCGTTGACATGTAAGGAGTGTGTTTAGCTTCATGGAGCAAATCATCCATTCTGGGCAGAGGGTATTTATCCGTTTTTATAGTGGAATTCAACTTTCTGTAGTCCACACAAAGGCGAAATTGACCATTAGGTTTTGGAACTAGCACCACTGGTGAGGCATACGGTGACTCACATTCTTCAATTGTGCCATTGGCCAAAAGATTCTCTAACTCTTTCTTAAGAATGTCCTTCTTTAACGGAGACATGCGATATGGTGGCATAGCTACAGGGAGATTATTACCAGTGTCTATATAATGTTTAATTCTAGGTGTAGGCTCTTCCCCTGGCTGAAAGATATCCGTAAACATTTCTAACAGTTTACATAATTGTAACCTTTCCTCGGCAGATAAGTGACTGCCTTCAGTTTCTTTCAAAACGAAAATGTTCAGCTCAGGAGACACAATAATTTTATCGGATGATATAGTGCTAATGTTTTGCGAATTACCTGAAGATTCGAAAGAGTTTTTATGTGGCTCACAAGCTGGTATAAATGTATCTTTCTCAAAATTGAATTTTTTTCTAGGATTACTGTTGAAATACCATTTCCTGTTCTGAGTATCCAAGCTAACACCAGCTTTGGATAAAAAATCAGTACCAAGGAGAGTTCGATTGTCCTTAGCTGTAGGTAACACAAATAGTGTAGTAGGAATTCTTTTCCCTAACAATTCAATGTCTATTTCGGTATTATAAACTTCAGAGAATTTCGGCACTCCGTCCGCGAGTGTTATATTTAAATTCACTTTACGAAAAATTACCCCTTGTTCTCGGATGAGGTTATACAGGGTTTCTCCAGCAACAGTGTGGCTGGCTCCAGTGTCAGCACATGCTAAACCCCACATACCATTTATTTTAATCTTCATTAACATTGCCTTGGGTTCTTGTATCGCACACGTTTGAAATTTCAAGCAACTAACCTGGGCGGAATCAACTTTAATGTTTGGGGAACACATAGGGCATTTTGCCTTTATGAAACCAGGTTTCCCGCAGCCATAGCAGCTAATAGGTCTTTCGTTAATTTTATTAACAGTTCTATTCGTTGAGTATTTATAATTAACACTATTCTTAAAATTTCTTAAATTGTTACTCGGCTTAGAATTTTCCATTCTATGTTGTTCATGGTTCGTGTTTCTACCTTTTAAATTTCTACTTTCTTCATAAGCATCTAGCTTATCAACTAAAGCAACTGGATCGCTCAATTCACTCCAGTGATCTAAAAAATGATCTTTGTAATCCGGAGGACACTTCTTTTTGATTTGATCAGAAATTATTAGATCTTTTAACTGATCAAATGTAGTGATATTAAGCTCACTGAGCCAACCTTCAAAACATTTTCTCAAATCATAGAAATAATCTCTCCACGTGGAGTCTGGATTTTTTCTGTGTTGGACGAAAAATTGTCGGAATTTCTCTGCACTCATCTTGAATCGACGTAATAAAATTCTTTTTATTTCCCCATATTCCGGTGGTTTATCCGGAGAATCCGATTCTATAGCAATTAATTTTGAAATTTCAATAGGTAAAAGCCCGATCAGATATACCACCCATTTTGATTCTGGTATTTTCAAAAATGACAGTTGTCTCTCGAAAAGGTTTAAAAACGTACTAATGTCATCTACCTTCGGGTCAAACTGAGGGATTAACCCTTTAATTTCAAATTTAGATACATCCGAATCACTATCGGTAAGAACGGTTCCTGTTTTCGAAGCATGATTTAAATTTTATAACTTTAGGTTCTCTAATTCAAATTCCATTTGCCGTCTCTCGGTTTCTGCTTCCTTTTCTTTTACTTCGGATTCTTTTCTGGTGCTAATGATTGTATCCAACAATGTTTTTGTGAATTCTTCGTCATATGAAGTACATCCGGTTATAACATCTTTAATTTTTATTACTGTGGCGTCGGGTTCCAACTCGATGCCTAATTCTGCGGCCAAAACCAAAAGGTCGCATTTTTTACCTCTAGCAAGATATGCCATTTTTATTCTTTTCAGGCCAAACTTAAAATTAATGGTAAAACTCAATTACTGCGACAATGGCTCATTAGAATGACATAATATGCATACATCTGATTAATCAACTAAACTATATTATTCCGATTTGAAACCGGAAGTATCAATAAATTTGAAGGAATAAAATAATACTTCTTAATTATACAAATATTTCAGATACATAATATTTCTATTAAAAAGAATCATCGATGGAAAATTAAATAATAAGCAACACAAAAAAAGAACATTAACCTGAGCAATATCTTTTGTTATTAATACAAAAATCCAAATTAAATTGAACCTGTACCAATATTCAACACTGAAATATTAACTATCTTTATGAATTCTTAATCAAAACAATTGAAATTAACAATATCCATAAGTCCTAATAATAAAAATGTTAAGAAAAATAAAATTCAAAACTTGGACCGAAACCACAAACTATTCAAATTTCAATCGTCAGGCACTAAAGGAACTGGCATGCGGTATTTAAATTTGATCTGGATGATCATAATAAAACAAAACGAATTCAGGGTGAATTCAAATCAGAATCTCTTCTTCATTTGTCAGGATGACAAAATTAATAAAGTTCCTTGAGTGCTTGTCAAAAAGAAAAGAAATCACTTATCTGTGGTCATGTCTTCGGCTTCGTGTTTCGAGCCACGGGTTGGGCGCCAATCTGTAACACTATAAATCCAACACAAACTATCTACATTTAACAAATTACGTTTAATTATTAATATATTTACACATATTTACAAGTTACTTAACAATTAACATTGTAGAGAATGCAGAGAGCAGGAGGCCCTCGCACGTTAACACACCACACACAACGAACTCTCTAACAGTCTGTCCTTTTAGGCTAAAAAAAAAGGGTGCGCGCGCAGATGGCCGTTGCGCGCTGCTACACTAGTCTAATTAACACGCTAGTACGGGCTTTCCGGAGTTACACGAGAAAGCAAGGCCCGGTGCAACGTTTTTGGACAAAATACCAACAAAATTGCTTTTGATAATGAAGAGAAAATTTATATTGCCAAATATACTTTATTAAAAGTTTAAAATATATTTCAGATTATTTAAAATATTAATTTTTAAAAGTGTTATGGACTGTAAATTTTTTTTATTACTATTCCTAAAGCACAATCATGAGACACACACAAGTTAATAATTTAAATCATGTCTTTAAATTTCTACTTTATATTTCATCCTTTTAATCATATAACGATGTATTTTGACAGAATCTCTTTTTCGACCACAAGCACTAAATAAAATTGCAAAATTGTATGCACATGCACTGGGTTTCTGTAGCCCGAATAAATTAAAAGTATCTCTTTCTGAGGAAAATATTCATAGAAAATTGTGACAAATGCACATTATTGGGGTCTAATAGACCTATAAGACAGTTACTGAAAGTTTGGGAAGTTTATTTCTATTGGTGGATTTTGTGTGGAATGTTTTTATACGCCCGCCGGGCCTGAGAGGTCCGGCAGGCGTCCTCCCGGATTAAGATATTTTAGTTTATTAATCCCCTATATAATAATAGCCTAAGTTATCTGTCCGTTAATTTATGAAGCGGTTGTACCTGGAATGGATACAGGAATCCATATTGGATTTTTTATGACTTAGGGTTAGCAAAATTCAGAGCGAGTTCGAAATCCACCCCATCACCACTTTTTGAACGTTTAATAGTATTATTTTAAACTTTGTTCTCCCCTGTTAAGAGCAGGAGATTAAATTTATCATTTTGGATATCATTCATATATACCACCAAATAATCACTATCAATATTAAAGCCTCTGCTGTCCATTCTATCACGTATGCAACCCTCATATACTCTATTTAGTTTTTCCCCCGTATGTAGGCATGGCATGCTCAGTTCAGAGTGTCTGTCCATTTGGTTTCCGTACTTCTCAGGTTGTCGATTCTGTCCTCGAAGCTGCCAAAGTTTTTTAAATGTCTAATTAATTTAACATTTTCTGTTTTTTAATTCTTATTCCTAAATTTTTTTTATTGTTTTTAAAATAAATGTTTACTATTTTTTCAACTTTTTATGATTTTATTATTTTTATTATATTAAATTCATGTATTTTGTACGGATGTTCCTGGCCACATAAACATTTCTTTTCTATCCTTAAACTTTCTTCTCGTCTATTTTTATGCATCCTTTCACCTTTTAGCTGTTAATTTTTCTGCTCACTTTCATTTTTGTGTTTATTGAAAGAAATCTCTAGATTAGAGGACTCGGCCCATGCCTACCGGGGTTAGTTTCATTCCTTTACTTCCATTAATTACTATGGCAAAAAAACTGAAGAACTTAAAAGATAATTTTGACATAGCTAAGAAAATGTGATGATTACGCAATTTTGGGGATGATTGACGTCATATGTCGTATCTCAATATCTTTTATATTTTTAGTCTTTATAAAGTATTTTGTAATGTAATATATCCTGACATTTTGTAATATGAATTGATCTTTATTTATATTTGTAAAGTTTTGTAATTGTAGTTTTATTTGTGGCAGCACACCATTGTAAATATGCAAAATATCTGTATGCTGCCTGACTACATAAGAGTCAGCGTGCCAGTAGCACGAAGGCTTGGTTGCATCGAGGTGCTGATCTTTGTTTGTTTATTGTTTATATAATCTTAAATAAATTCATACGCCTGAAGTTAGTTGTGTTATTTTAACTGCACCATACAAATCCCTTCTGAGGATGGATAAAAACTTTGAATTATCTTTCTAAATGAATTCAACGGGATTCTAAACTGTATTCACAGCATCGAGAGACTTTAGAGGAGTATGACAATAAACAAATTATTGAGCGTGTACCTGATAATTCTCAGAAAAAAAACGAACAATTTTTTTATCTGCCTTATAGAGTACTTTACAATTCTAGAAAATGAAAAATTTACAGATTCCGTCATATGACGGGCTATATACTAGTTCATAATATCAGCCAAACTATTGCATTTTTGATTCTCTTGATGTTTGCTGATTTCGAATATAATGGAATTCTACAAAATACACCTAAATATATTATATTTATATTTTTTAAAACAATTAATTTAAAACAATTCTATAGTAAATTTATGTTATTATGATCAAGTCTTTGGTCTAGCAAACATGACTTTCACTTTAAAAAATGTGCATTAAACATTAATTAGTATTCCAGGAATACCATAAGAAACTTTCAGTGAGGCAAGATTCAACGAATTGCAAATTATTTTAATTAATATTATAAGATAAATTTAAATTTCCAGTATAATCTTATATATTCCCCTTGGCTGTAAATTATCAGTAACGTTTCATCTTATTTAACGGAAATAATAAGAAGGTTGTATGTAAAATGCTGAATCAATAATTAATTTATTAATGGCAAATTTTCTCAAGTATAGGAAATTTTTAAACTGTTAATGCATAATGTTATACAAGTGTTTCCGAAACTAGTTTTGAGCATATTATTTACAAGATCTTTCTTCAACCAAGGAATAATCTCGAAAAAGAAATATTCGTTTCAAAGGTACATTTAAGGAGATGATTTTAAAAGCAAAGTATTTTACTTTTCATGTTAGTCGGAACTGCGTTATCACAGAAAAATCTATTCCTAAGGCAATTTTTCTCAGACGTGCTTTATCTCTTCTCTTTTCAGTTACTAAATTTGGCAGATTTTGTTAGTTATGTTGATTAGGATTTTAGGATTGCCTCTAGCTCAGTATTTATTCTTTATTTGTTTGTCAGTTACATCTTAAAAATTATTTTTCCCGGATACATACCGCTCGCTTTTATAAAGTAGTCGTCTTTATATAGTGTCCATTGAATGCACTTTAATTTTTGTACAATATTTATTTTACAGTCATTCGAATAAGACGAAATACACATTTTACACAGTATAGTTTATTTATTGTTACATAATATGTAGAAAATGTCTGAGGTTCTCTTTAGCACATGAAGGAATATTATCTTGCGTAAAATTAGGTCATAAAATTAGGCATCACATTAGGTCTAAAAACAAAGTTATAGTATTGTAATATAATACTTTATTGTTTGAATTAATTATTCAGGAGTAAAACTCAAAATAGAGAGTTTTCTGGATTTTATGAACACTCTCTTTCTCTTTTGTTAAACATAAACACACGTACGTACGTACGTACGTACACACACACACACACACACACACACACATATATATATATATATATATATATATATATATATATATATATATATATATATATATATATATACATATATATATATATATATATATATATATATATATATATATACATATATATACATATATATATATACATATACATATATATATACATATATATACACATATATATATTCATATACATATAAATATATATACATATATATACATATATATACATATACATATGTATACATATATATATATACACATATATGTATATATATATGTATATATACATGTATATACATATATATATATACATATGTGTATATATATATTCATACATACATATACATATATATGTGTATACATATATATATATATACTTATAGATATACATTTTATAATATATAAATATATTATATAGCAAACTGATAAACCTAATAAACTGTAGCTTTAAATAAGATACCTACACCTAAAAGTAATTAACAAATATAACACTCAACCCATTATTCTAAATTCATAATAAGTAAACGTTCCCCTAGCAAGTTCTATCATTCCAAAAAATGAAAGATAGCAGCAACAGGAACTATTATTTCGATTTTAAGGTCCTAAATATAACTCAAGCAGGATAGGTGTACATTGAACTAGTTATAAACTAGGTTCATCCGAGAAAAGCTTTAAGTTCTAAGCAATCCGATTTTGACTCCTCATGGCTAATAACGCATAGGCTGTAACAGGAAAACCGGAAGAAAATGGAAAATGATAACTCCAAGGCAATTATACTGAGAACGATCTAAAACCTTAATCAACAGTACAATTGTAATATGATAGCTTCGCTATGAGAGTACCTGCAGAATACTGATAGTCAACAGTTAGTTGACACAATTAACACTTATCTGGATGAAAAGAGAACTCACGAAAAAAAAAGTATGCCTCCGTCTGTACATGAATGATACACATCTCAGGTTGTATATATATTAACATATTGGGAACCTCAATCAGAAGCTTCGAATGACCTACTGTTTATATAACGTTTCTATAGTACCTCAACAAACGGGAAAGATATTGGCTCATTCTCTTTTAACACAAAGTTGCCAATTTTTAGGGCACTTTGGTTACATTTGGTACATGGAATTTCCTCTCAGGTTCCGTGCTTTAAAAGTTCTTTGGCCTCATAAAAGCAACTTCTATGCTCGTTAATATGTATTTATTAATTGTATAATACTTATTTGTACTAATTACCAGAAAAATATCTGCTAGGGCTCTTGGCTCAGGAAGTTTTGGAAAATAGCCTTTCTGCATTCAGTAATTATCTGTCAGCTCAGTTGTATTTCTCGAGTCAGTTGAAAGAATATATATTTTAAATATTTTTCTAGTCAGAGGTGTGATAGTACATTATGATTATTGACTTGTGTTATATTGTATTCTTGTAGTGAACAAGGATTATTTTTTATTAGTAATACTGATCTGTATTACTCTTTATTTAAGAGTCTCAATATATTTATGTTGCGATCTGTCTAAGTAATCCATTCAGACTCTGAAAGCGTAAGCTCGCAAAAAATATGTGTTTTTATAAATGAATGAATAAATGTTTCCTAAATTTCAAAGTGGTTCTTAATGAATATTCCTGAATTTCTTATGAAAATATGAATATTTCTTCTTTTATGTTTATTGTTTTCTTAAAATATGAATTATGGTCGAAAAAAGTTATTCAAAACACATAAACTTTGAAAGTACACTGTGATGAGGCGATTTAGATCAGTAATATAATTGATTCATTCATACAAGAAGTAAAATGCTCTGAATCTATATCTGACCTCATCACATCTTTGTAAACAAGACAGAGGACCATAAATTTATATTTTACGGATATTGTTGCCTTGTACGATGGTCTCGGACGGGGTTCTGAGCCCAGTCCCAGATTTGAATCCCGTCTCCGTACTTGAGGGATAGTGCCCAATTAAAAGGGATAAGGTTTTTCATGTTGGCGGTTTCAAGGTGGGATTTAAGAAGACCAATGATATTCTGACAACTATCCCGATTGGACGATAAGAAGGAAGGGAAGGGACAAGGTTGAAATTAATAAAATAAGAAAAATCTAAAAATTGAGAAGGTGTTCGGAAGTCCAAAAAAAAGGTGTTCGAGATTCAAAACTAGAGAAGAGTCCGACAGAAGGTGTGTTCGTTAGTCGAGACGAGGAGAGAGTCCAACAGAAGGTGTTCGATAGTCCAGACGAAGAGAGGAGTCCGACGGAACGAGTTCGAGAGTCCAGCCAAGTCCGACAGGAAATATTCCTGCATCAAATAGCACGGCCGCACCCCAAGGGACACTCAGGAGGAAGCCCCTGACCAGACCGACGAAAGATCCATAGATACTCATCAACCAGCAGTGTTCCGGGCACACCATTTTCACTCCCCAAAGGTACCAACTTTTACATACATTTTGAAATTGAGATTAGGTCCTCTCTCTATTTACAAAATTACTTAAGTATTAAAAAATTGTCAGAACTAATTTAGAAGATGTTGACAAAGCTTATTTTATGAAAATTAGCATCAGTTTTGTATGTACATAGATGTATATATATTATAACTTTACTTTTTTTATATTAAGCTAGTTTCGGATGCTGTTAATTTAGCTTTTAATTTATCTTCATATTTATGTCTGTAGTTTCTCAGAACCTGTGGTTAAATTTAGTACAAAAATACTTTTACACAACGCAATCAAAATAAAATCACCACTATACATTTGATCACAGGTTAATACTCAAATATAAACGAGGACTACACGACATACACTATATTAAAGAACCTATTTCAAATAAATTAAGTAACAGAAACGTTTTTCAATTAAACTCCTAAACCTATTTTCCACATCTTGTTTGGCACAGTTTGTCCCAAGAGGATTTAGCGCCATTAAACTTCAATAAACCAACCAACCAACCAACCAACCTGAACCTATTTTTTAAATTCATTCACAATAACAAGTGGCATAAATATGCGAAAAAAATACAATATCAAGAAAAAGTTGTAATTAATAATGGCTAGAGCCATGTTAAATGTATAATTATACCGACAAAAATATATTTACGCATTTTTAACAGCTATGTCAATTTGTCCTAAAATTAAAAAAGAAATATTAAAAATGGTAAAAATATATTTCCTTTTTTATTATTTTTCCATTTTATTTAAAAGGTGCCAAAACCCATAAAAATTCTTGATCTATTATTCTTGATCTTGATATTTGTAAAATTAAACCAAATTCCATAAATTTGCCTTAAAATATGGAAGGTACGGTAATGTAAAAATATTGAATATTACTCACAGTTCAATGAACTTTTTAAAATGATGATCGAAAGTTTTCTTAGACAAAACATTAATTTCTTTTCTGTAAACTACTAATTAATCGATCAAATATATTATTACAAATATTTTTAAGGTTTCTGTCTGTCTCGTTTTGTTATAAAGCTCTCCACCCTTTCATTGCTATTATATTTTTAATGCTAAATATGCAACTAAAATCAGTATAAAAATATTGAATGTTATTCTCAGTTCAAAGAACTGTTTGAAAGGAGAATCAAGCGATTCTATAAATACAAAATTTGAACCCTCTAGCTCTAAAATGCTAATTAAGAAATCAAAAATACTATTAAAGATATTTTAATCTTAAATATGCAATTCAAAAGAATAAAAAATATTGAATGTTATTCTCAGTTCAAAGAACTGTTTGAAAGGAGAATCAAGCGATTCTATAAATACAAAATTTGAACCCTCTAGCTCTAAAATGCTAATTAAGAAATCAAAAATACTATTAAAGATATTTTTAATGGTAAATATGCAATTCAAAAGAGCAAAAAAATTTTGAATGTTATTCTCAGTTCCAATAACTGTTTAAAAGGAGAATCAAGCAATTCTCTATATACAAAATTTGAACCATCTAGCTCTAAAATGCTAATTATTAAATCAAAAATAATGTTAAAGGTATTTTAATGCTAAATAAGAAATTAAAAATTGTGTACAAATATTGAATGTTATTCTCTGTTCAAATAACTGTTTAAAATGAGAATCAAGCGATTTTCTATATACAAAATTTGAACCCTCTAGCTTTAAAATGCTAATTAAGAAATCAAAAATAATGTTAAAGATTTTTTAATGGTAAATATGCAATTCAAAAGAATGAAAAATATTGAATGTTATTCTCAGTTCAAAGAACTGTTTAAAAGGAGAATCAAGCGATTTTCTATATACAAAATTTGAGCCCTTTAGATCTAAAATTATAATTAGGAAATCAAAAATAATGCAAAAGATATTTTAATGCTAAATATGCAATTAAAAATAGTATAAAAGTATTGAATGTAATTCTCAGTTCAAAGAACTAATTGAAATGAGAATCAAGCAATTCTCTATATACAAAATTTGAACCATCTAGCTCTAAAATGCTAATTAAGAAATCAAAAATAATGTTAAAGGTATTTTAATGCTAAATAAGAAATTAAAAATTGTGTACAAATATTGAATGTTATTCTCTGTTCAAATAACTGTTTAAAATGAGAATCAAGCGATTTTCTATATACAAAATTTGAACCCTCTAGCTTTAAAATGCTAATTAAGAAATCAAAAATAATGTTAAAGGTATTTTACTGCTAAATATGCAATTAAAAATAGTTTACAAATATTGAATGTTATTCTATGTTCAAAAAACTGTTTAAAATGAGAATCAAGCGATTCTCTATATATATAATTTTAACCGTCTAGCTCTAAAATACTAATTAGGAAATCAAAAATAACGTTAAAGATATTTTAATGGTAAATATGCAATTCAAAAGAATAAAAAATATTGAATGTTATTTTCAGTTCAAAGAACTGTTTAAAAGGAGAATAAAGCAATTCTTTATATGCAAAATTTGAGCTATCTAGCTCTAAAATGCTAATTAGAAAATCAAAAATAATGTTAAAGGTATTTTACTGCTAAATATGCAATTAAAAATAGTTTACAAATATTGAATGTTATTCTATGTTCAAAGAACTGTTTAAAAGGAGAATCAAGCGATTCTCTGTATACAAAAGTTGAACCCTCTAGCTCTAAAATGCTAATTGGAAAATCAAAAATAATATTACAAACATTTCGATAGATTCTATCTGAATCCTTTACCTGTGAAACGCTCTTCCCTCTGCCTCTCCCCCTCCTTTTGTTTGGACAATGACGGAGGCATTGTCCAAAAATAGAAGCAATCTCCTCAGTTTGAGAGGGTAAAGATGAAGAGCTGTTTACATGAGAGAAATACTATGCCGCTCACTCAAAAATATCAACAGGGGAATGAAATCATTCACAAAAGACTGTTTGTAGTTGGACCCAAAAGGAGCTTACTGGGGATGTGTAGTAGTCAGTGTTCATTGAATTTTCCTACGTACCCGATTTCGTGACACCAGATAATGTACGAGTCACTACGTTTTAATTCAAAATTTGTCTTCGGGGACTATGTTGGGGCACTAAAGATGAAACTTCAAGCTCAGATATTGATATTGTTATTCGGTGGAAACCATTTACCGTAAGCTTGAAAAAATACTGTAAAACCACGATACAACACTTAAGGGACCAAATAATATTATTGTTATCTTGAGATATATTGTTATGTCAGGGGGCGATATAATTTCTATATAAAATATTTCACTTATTGCTGATTTGATATTTTGTTTAAACAAAAATTTAAAAAAAAATATCAAATTGTTAAATACTGTCATGTATATATTTATAAAATATTTAACTGGTTAATATTTTAAAACTACTTTAAAGAATGAATACTTAGTAAATACAAACTGTAAAGAACTGCTAGGTTAATTAATAAGTATTTTCTGTAATAATGAAGAAAAAAATTAGTTTTACTACTGAAACTCATTACTCTTAGAACAAGTAAAAGTATTTAAAAAACAAAAATTTAAATAAAAATTTTTAAAACATTGTATCAAATTTTTAAATATTGCCATATATAAAGTTATAATATATTTAATTGGTTAATATTTTAAAACTGTTTTGACGAATGAATGCTTAGAAAATATTAACTGTAAAGAACTGCTAGGTTAATTAATTGTTTTCTTTAATAATGAAGAAAAAATTTAATTTTACTACTGAAACTCATTACTCTTAAAAGAAGTAAAAATATTTAAAAAACAAAAATTTAAACAAAAGATTTAAAAAATTGTATCAAATTGTTAAAAATTGTCACATATAAAGTTATAAAATATTTAATTGGTTAATATTTTAAAACTCTTTTAATGAATGAATACTTTGTAAATATACACTCTAAAGACCTGTTAGGTTAATTATTAAGTATTTTCTTTAATAATGAAGGAAAAAATTAATTTTACTACTGAAACTCATAACTCTTAGAATAAGTAAAAATATTTAAAAAACAAAAATTTTAAATAAAAGTAAGTAAAAATATTTACAAAACAAGTAAAAATGTTTATAAAACAAAAATTTAAATTGTATCAAATTGTTAAATACTGCCATATATAAAGTTATAAAATATTTAATTGGTTAATATTTTAAAACTTTTTTAATGAATGAATAATTAGTAAACATAAACTGTTAAGAACTGCTAGGTTAATTAATAAATATTTTCTTTAATAATGAAGGAAAAAATTAATTTTACTAAAAGTCATAACTCTTAAAGAAAAGTAATAAAAAAATAAAAATTTAAATTCTGAAAATTTTATTTACGGAAAGTATTTTAAAAACAAAAAATAAATGTTATGATTCCAATCATCGTTGTCAAATTCTCTGATGGTCGGAGCCATAACGACATTTTTATAACGCCCAGAAAGATTTCTTTATACAAAAATGAAAATATAAATTAAAAGTTTTTTACATACAAGAATGAAAATATAAATAAAAATAACTTACTATATTTCCGCACAATTAAACAAATTACACAATTTGCATTAATCACCTAGAAATATTATTGTGCGCATGTTCCATTTCGGAAACTGGACTATTCTCAACATAAAGATGTAATGTATGCCATAATGCTATTTCTTAAATACACGTGCGGAATAAAAAAAACAATAAACAAGATTCGACAAGTATTAACCCTCCGAGTGGAAGAAAAAATACGCTAAAGTTTAACTGTGTCAGTGGCTAAATGATTTTTTTTCCTTATTAGACTAGAATTTACGAAAAATCGTTATTGTCCCTTACTCTCGGTATAAATAGATATATAAATAGATATTACAGATTGTTAATTTTTAATTCACATAAAGCTCGTCAAAGATCATCCCATAACAATAATGATTATAAAGTAAATAAAATTATTCTTCGAGAGACTTATTATATTTTTACGAAAGTCATCCAAGATATTTAACAATTAGAGATTTATGTTATCGCAAACGAAATACTTCGAAATAGAGATTTACAAAGCCATGAAAATCTATCAGCGTCTTTGTTTCTTAGGGGGTAGGGATGCATCCCACGATAAATGTCCGTCAAAGAGTGGTGCAGTTCCTAAACAATCGACCTGACCCTGCTACCGCAAAACTACATGGGGGAAAGCATTGAAGATATGTACATTCATTCATTTTCAGAGCGTTTTTGGAGGTCGAAAATTGTACGTGACAACCGCTTTGGAAACATCATCGGTTTGGCGAAATTGTACGTGCAAACCACTTAGAGGGTTAAATAGAGATTGTTTTAGTTCATGCGTGAGCCACGAGCTCGATCACGTTACTGGCTTTTTCGGACAGTGTATTGAGTAGCGCAATCATGCTTCTTAGCACTTAAAGTGTTAATAATGAAGCGAAAAATTAATTTTGCTACTGAAATTCATTACTCTTAGAAAAACTAAAAGCATTGAACTCTTAAAATTTGTAATTTGTAATGGTTTTTTATAATTTGTAAAATGTTGTTTCTTTATAGCCTTTTGGCTTATGGAATTTTACTCTTTGCAAAATATTTTAACATTTTTGTGGATTGGGGATATGAATCCCTCTTCCCACCATGGCTTCAAGAATTGTAAAACTTTTTAGTTGGTCATGGAGTGTGTGTTTTCTATTATTTGTCAAATATTGTGATAGTATAAAGAAAGGAAAAACTTGATAGACATACAATTGAATTCGTATGTCAAATTCCCTTATTTATTGAAAAAAATCTGTCCTTTTTTCCTACTTTATAATTTGTTAATTTCCTAATTTTTCATTTTGTAGATTTTTTTTTTGGTTTTATTTCCATTTTTTAAATACTCTTTGTGATATCACTTTTCATAGATTCTTACAAAATGTTTACCAAACATTCTTTATGTATATTAAAATATATCAGGTTATCCTTTCTAAGTTTCAACTTTATTTAAATCATTAAAACAGAATTTGAGTTCGAAAATTTAAACTTTTCTTGAAAATCCTAAGACTGATTTAAATTATTTTCTATAAATTAATTCATCCTTTTATTTGTAAAATAATATCCAAATATTTCAAAACGCACTTATAATACATAGTAATGCAAAAATAAAAGGAAAAATGAAAATTAGCTCTCAAGTACATCTTACAAATCAACTAAGAAATTTCAAAAATTTGAAACTAAAGAAACTATCTGATATTTAAAATATTTTAGTGATAATTTTATTTATTTCTAAGTATAATTACTTTATTATTAATATAACATTGTACGATTTATTTTATTGTTTAGTCATTCTTATTGTGTGTTTTAAAAACTTTCATTGCCGAGTGATTGCCGAATGGATAAGACGCTGATGTTCGATACCTGAGTTTAAATCCCACTGTAGCATGGATGCTGGTAGCAGTTACGAATCGGCTATAAGCAGTAGGTCTGGGTCTCGTTAACCTTCATGTTGCCTTAGCATTCCAAACCAAACTAAGATTTCATAAATTTAAGCTAATAATTTCATTAAGCTAAATGTAACATCTTCTCTTCAAAGATATAAACGAATGAAGGGTTTTTTCGTAAACCATAACTTCCTCAAAATATTATTTTTCTCTTTTAATATATAAATATTAACCCAAATTTCTGACACTACTGAAAAATGTCCAGGGGACTTAAAAGAAGAGGTAGAAAATTTAAGTTCGTTGAAATTCCTTGCAACTTTTAATTGAAGTTAAAAAATTACTTGACATTCAAAATATTTTAATGTTCATATATCCCTTTTTAATTATAATTATTTTATAATTAATATAACATTTTACTTACTGTTTACATTATTGTTTAGTTATTTTTCCAAAGTTTCATAAATTTAAGTTAATAATTTTTAAGCGCATTTTAGCCTTTACCCTTAAACGACACGAAACATTTTGAAGGGCTTTCCGTAAGACGTAACTTTTGTCTCAAAACAATATTTTTCTCTTTTAATAAATAAATGCTAACCCAAATTTCCAGGTTCTATTAAAGAAAGTTCATGGGACTTGCCGGAAGAGGTAGAAAATTTAATTTTTTGCATTCCTTGCAACTTTTAGTTGGAATTAAAAAAAGCACTTAATATTCAAAATATTTGAATGTTAACTTATTTCTTTTTAATTATAATATATTATTATAAATATAACATTTTACTTACTATTTACATTATTGCTTAGTTACTTTTCCAAACTTTCATAAAATTAAATTAATTTTATAAACGCATTGTGGTGTCTACCCTTAAAAGATACGAAACATTTTGAAGGGCTTTCCTTAAACCGTAACTTCTCTCTCAAAACAACATTTTTCTCTTTTAATAAATAAATGTTAACCCAAATTTCTGGATTCTATTGAAGAACGTTTAGGGGACTTTTTTAAGAGGTAGGAAATGTAATTTCGTTGCATTCCTTGTAAGTTTTAATCGAAATTAAAAAATTACTTGATATTTAAAATATTTTAATTTTAATTTATTTCTTTTTAATTATAGATACTTTATTATTAATATAATATTTTACTTATCATTTACTTTATTGTTTAGTTACTTTTCCAAACTTTCATGATATTAAATTAATTTTATAAGCGCATTGTATCGTCTACCCTTAAACGACACGAAACATTCTGAAGGTCTTTCCGTAAACCTTAACTTCTGTCTCAAAACAATATTTTTCTCTTTTAATAAATAAATGTTAACCCAAATTTCTGGACACTATTGAATAACGTTCAGGGGACTTGCAGGAAGAGGTAGGAAATTTAATTTTGTTGCATTCCTTGCAACTTTTAATTGTAATTATAAAACTTATTTAATATTTAAAATATTTTAATGCAAATTTTATTTCTTTTAAATTATAATTACTTTATTATTAATATAATATTTTACTTACCATTTATTTTATTGTTTAGTTGTCTTTCCAAAGTTTCATAAAATTAGTGAATTTTATAAGCGCATTTTAGAGTCTACCCTTAAAAGATACGAAACGTTATGCAGGTCTTCTCGTAAACCATAACTTCTGCCTCAAAACAATATTTTTCTCTTTTATTAACTAAATGTTAACCCAAATTTCCTCGTGGTATTGAAGAAATTTCAGGGGACTTGCAGGAATAGGTAGAAAATTTAATCTTGTTGTATTCCTTGCAACTGTAATTTGAAATTATAAAAATTAATTAATATTCAAAATATTTTAATGCTAATTTCATTTCTTTTAAGTTATAATTACTTTATTATTAATATTATTTACATTATTGCTTAGTTACTTTTTCAAACTTTCATAAAATTAAATTAATTTTAAAAAGCATTGTAGCGTCAACCTTAAAAGATACGAAACGTTTTGAAGGGCTTTCCGAAAACAGTAACTTCTGTCTCAAAACAAAATTTTTCTCTTTTAATAAATAAATGTTAACCCAAATTTCCGGGTTCTATTGAAAAACGTTCTGGGGGCTTGTCAAAAGAGGTAGAAAATTAAATTTTGTTACATTCCTTGCCACTTTTAGTTGGAATTAAAAAAAAGCACTTAATATCCAAAATATTTTAATGTTAATTCATTTCTTTTTAATTATAATTACTTTATTATTAATATAACATTTTACTTACTATTTACATTATTGCTTAGTTACTTTTTCAAACTTTCATAAAATTAAATTAATTTTATAAGCGCATTGTAACGCCTACCCTTAAAAGATACGAAACTTTTTCAAGAGCTTTCCGTAAACCGTGACTTCTATCTCAAAACAATATTTTTCTCTTTGAATACATAAATGTTAACCCAAATTTCCGGGTTCAATTGAATAACGTTTATAGGATTTCCAGGAAGAGGTAGAAAATTTAATTTTGTTGCATTCCTTGCAACTATAATTTGAAATTTAAAAAATTACTTAATATTCAAAATATTTTAATGCTAATTTCATTTCTTTTAAGTTATAATTACTTTATTATTAATATAACATTTTACTTACTATTTACATTATTACTTAGTTACATATTTCAAACTTTCATAAAATTAAATTAATTTTACAAAAGCATCATAGCGTCCACCCTTAAAAGATACGAAACATTTTGAAGGGCTTTCCTTAAACAGTAACTTCTGTCTCAAAACAAAATTTTTCTCTTTTAATAAATAAATGTTAACCCAAATTTTCGGGTTCTATTGAAGAACGTTCTGGGGGCTTGCCAAAAGAGGTAGAAAATTCAATTTTGTTACATTCCTTGCAACTTTTAGTTGGAATTTAAAAAAAAAGCACTTAATATCCAAAATATTTTAATGTTAATTTATTTCTTTTTAATTATTTTATTATTAATATAATTTTTTACTTACCATTTAATTTATTTTTAGTTACTTTTCCAAAATTTCATAAAATTAAATTAATTTTATAAGAGCATTGTAGCACCTACCCTTAAAAGATACGAAACTTTTTGAAGGGCTTTCCGTAAACCGTGACTTCTATCTCAAAACAATATTTTTCTCTTTTAATACATAAATGTTAACCCAAATTTCCGGGTTCAATTGAATAACGTTCAGGGGACTTGCCGGAAGAGGTAGGAAATTTAATTTTGTTGCATTCCTTGCAACTTTTAATTGAAATTAAAAAAATTGCTTAATATTAAAAAAAATTTTAAAAATTTTATTTCTTTTTAATGATAATTACTTCATTATTAAATTAATATTTTACTTATCATTTACTTTATTGTTTAAATGTTTTTCGAAAATTTCAAAAAGTTAAGTTAATTTTATAAGCACATTGTAGCGTCTACCGTTAAACAATACAAAACGTTTTGAAGGGCTTTCCGTAAACAGTAATTTCTGTGTCAAAACAATATTTTTCTCTTTTAATAAATAAGTGTTAACTCAAATTTCCGGACACTATTGAATAACGTTCAAGGGACTTGCCGGAAGAGGTAAAAATTGAATTTCATTGCTTTATTGAAAAGTTTTAATTGAAATTATAAAATTTCTTGATATTCAAAATATTTTAATATTAATTTTTCTCTTTTTAGTTATAATTACTTTGTTATTATTATAATATTTTACTTACCATTTATTTTATTGTTTAGTTGTTTTTACAAACTTTCATGAAATTAAGTGAATTTATAAGCCCAGTTTAATGTTTACCCTTAAAAGATATGAAACCTTTTGAAGGGCTTTCAGTAAACTGTTAATTCTGTCTCAAAACAATATTCTTTCCTTTTAATAAATAAACGTTAACCGAAATTTCCGGACACTATTGAATAACGTTCACGAGACTTGCCAAAAGAGATAGAAAATTTAATTTTGTTGTAATCCTTTCAACTTTTAATTGAAATTAAAACAGTACGTAATATTCAAAATATTTTAATGTTAATTTGTTTATTTTTTATTATAATTACTTTATTATTAATATAATATTTTACTTGCCATTTATTTCATTGTTTAGTTACTTTTCCTATCTTTCATAAAATTAAATTAATTTTAAAAGTGCATTGTAACGTCTACCCTTAAAACATACAAAACTCTTTGAAGGGCTTTCCGTAAACCATAACTTCTATCTTGAAACAATATTTTTCTCTTTTAATAAATAAATGTTAACTCAAATTTCCGAGTTCTATTGAAGAACGTTCAGAGGACTTGCAGGAAGAGGTAGAAAATTTAGTTTTGTTGCATTCCTTGCAACTATTATATGAAATTATAAAAATTATTTAATATTCAAAATATTTTAATGCTAAATTTATTTCTTTTAAATTATAATTACTTTAATATTAATATAATATTTTACTTACCATTTATTTTATTGTTTTGTTAGTTTCATAAATTTAAGTTGATTTTATAAGAGCATTGTATCGTCTACCCTTAGGAGAGATACGAATCGTTTTGAAGGGCTTTCCGTAAGCCGTAACTTCTATCTCTAAACAATATTTTTCTCTTTTAATAAATAAATGCTAACCCAAATTTCCGGGTTCTATTAAAGAACGTTCTGGGGACTTGCAGGAAGAGGTAGAAAATGTAATTTTGTTGCATTCCTTGCAACTATAATTTAAAATTATAAAAATTACTTAATATTAGAAATATTGTAATGCTAATTTTATTACTTTTTAATGATAATTATTTTCTTATTAATATAAAATTTTACTTACTATTTAATTTTATTGTTTAGTTAGTTTCATAAATTTAAGTCAATTTTCATAAGCCGCAATGTAGCGTCTACCCTTAAAAGATACGAAACTTTTTGAAGGGCTTTCCGTAAACCGTAACTTCTGTGTCAAAACAATATTTTTCTCTTTTAATAAATAAACGTTAACCCAAATTTCCGGACACTATTGAATAACGTTCAGGGGACTTGCCGGAAGAGGTAGGAAATTTAATTTCGTTGCATTCCTTGCAACTTTGTCAAGCAAAAGTGACACAGGCAGATATAGGGAAAAAAAGTTTTTTTCCCGTCTTTTCTGAACCGAGAGCACGCAGCATTTGTAAATGGTTTCTTTCCGTGCAAGAGATCCTTTAAACGAGAAGGAGGCTTTATTCTCTGCAGCACACTTTATGTTCGGTTGGGGATAAGTGTCTATTTTTAGAAGCTGTCCTGAATCGACCGGAGGAAGAGAAGGAAGGAGGGGTTTTAATAAAATAGGGAAAAAATGTTGAGGAATGAAGATTTTTGAGATAAGAAAAGTTGAATATGATAAAGCATAGATGTGTTTATGCTCTTATATGAACCAGTGGGGGAGGAATTGCGGCGTAATGATTGATATTTTATAAGGCGAATGAAAGATTTTTTGCAAATGTCTAATGTCAGATTAATTTATATAGTTTAGAGGTTAATGTAAACAGTTTACCTTTTCTTCTAATACTGATTTATCGTATAAAATATTGACATGATTTTATTAACACATTACGTGCGGGTACATTTCGCAGCGGAATTGTACCGGGAGAGGGCGTTTTTCGTGTAAATTTAGTTATTCAATTAAATCTCAATAGATCGAAAATTACTTAATTTTTTAACCAACTTTTCGTATTTTATATTGAAATATATAAACAGACAAATAAACAAGTGTATATAAAAATACATACATATATATATATATATATATATATATATATATATATATATATAATATACATATATATATATATATATATATATATATATATATATATATATATATATATATATATTATATATATATATATATATATATATATATATATATATATTATATATATATATATATATATATATACATACATATATATATATATATATATATATATATATATATATATATAATATACATATGTATATGCATTCTTTTCTCAAGGATAAATGAAAAGTTAATTTTAAATCTAAATTGATTTTTTTAATCAACTTCCCATTCTGTGATTCCGCATCGACTGCTGTAAAAACTAGTTTTTATTTGCCTAAATTTTTCCAGAATCTATGTAGTAAACAAGAACATTCATCTTTGTTTTACTGCATATACCGTTATTTTTGTATCCACAAACAAACACAGTACTAGTATGTGTTAATATTAAATGTAGTTTTATATTAAGACTTTAGTTGTCATGAGAGAATAATTATACTCGTTCAATCACGTTTTGATTTTTTACGAGCAAATTCATTAGTGGGATACATTTCTGCACCTAAACTTGTAGTTGGATACCCGTAAAGAAAAAATTAGCTAAAAGGATGCGTACACACTATGTGATACTCATAACGTATGAACAATATTAATCTGTTCAAACATTGCATAGTTCATATGTGATTCACACGTATGTGCGGGTGTGGATACATTCTAACCTATATACTTGTATGTTGTAACTTATCCATTGCATATTTCTTTTGCTACTGTAGTTCCAGTTCAGTATGTGTAAATAGTTCTTCATTAAAGCACGAATCTAATTTAATTTTAGGCATAAAAAGGTGAATAAGCAGTGATAACGATGTGCATTACATATAATGTAAATTAGAGGTAAAGATTCAAATTTCAAATGTCTAATTGAAAAATATAACTAAATTTAAGGAGCTACACCAAATTATTTTCTACTTAAAATTTAGTTCACGGAATGTCATATGTATTATACATGCATATAAAGCGTTAGATGGTTATATTATACGGGTTGTACACGACAACAAAGAGTTGATACGATCGTGTTCTACTGATTTTATAGAAAGAATTTCAAATCCAAAGATCGTTAGAAGTTTTAAAATAATTACCATAAGTTTAAAATTGCTTGCGTGTTGTGTGTATAGACTATTACAGTAGTCCAGAAACATTCATATTGTTTTTATAGTAAAGTCCAATTTAAACCTATTTAAGAAAATTTGATTGAAGAGTTCATTCAATTAAAAAAATTAAACTTATTTAAAGTTTTTTAATCTTTATAGCTACGTCAATTTTAAACATTTTTAATCGATTTTTAAAGTTTTAAAAGCAAGTACTATATTTATTTTGAGGTCTATTAAGCATAATTTTAAAGATATCCAAAATTCCTTGTATAGACTTGGACGGAGTACGCATAAGATTTCAAGCATCTCTAAAATTATATTTTTTATAATAAACCATTTACAAAGACTAGAAGTGAAAACCAATGTAATTTGCCAACTGTATTTCTTTATTAAAAAAGAAGTAAGATTCTCATGACTATTTCCATGCAAAGTTTTATTTTATAAATTATTATTTCCAATGTGATGGCAACTTTGTCTTCTGGTATTCGTTAGTACCAAGCTACTGATATTTCCATTTATTATGGGAGAACCATATAGGTAGTTAACTCTATTGTCTAAAGCAACACAAACAAAGTGGGTCCTTGTAATTTAAAGGCACACACCAAACAGAAGACCCTTAAGCTTGACCAACTACCTCCCAATGTATCATGTGGAAACTTTAGGAACATTGCGATCACGAACCGATTTTATGTGTTCCGTCCATCATTAAAGATCAGGACATTTCTTTGGTCAAAGAGGTCATCTACGTAAATTACTTTTGAGATGTTAATATAGTTACTAAACTTTGAATAATTTTTAAAATAGAGGAATAATAATTGCATTTTCTGCAAAGTATTACTTTAAAAAACAATGCTAATTTTACCTGCTGCAAAGTTTAAATTATATATAAACGCTTTAGTTGCACCTATTACTTGATTCATATATTAACAGAACAATATAAAATAAACCATGTCTGCAAGTGTCATGTAGGAATATTTGAAGATTACATTCATTTTGTTTATCTTCTGAAAAGTATCTCTTTCTATTTGTTTAATAATTTAGTTACAGGTATTTTAGAACTGATATATTAACATAACACTTTAAAGTGTGAGCGACATCTCAGTGTGTCGTGAATCTGGAATTGTCCATTTGACTTTTTATTCGGGGTTTTTATGAATAAATTTTAAAAAACAATGCTAATTTTACCTGCTGCAAAGTTTAAATTATATATAAACCCTTTAGTTTCATCTACTACGTCATTCATATATTAATAGTACAGTATAAAATAAACGATATCTGAAAGTATCATGAAACTAGGAGTGCTTGAAGATTACATTCAATTTGTTTATCTTCTGCAAAGTATTACTTTCCATTCATTTAAAAATTTAGTTACAAGTATTTTAGAACTGATATATTAACATTACAATTTCAAGTGTAAACGACATTTCAGTGTGTTGTGAATTTGGAATTGTCCATTTGACATTTTATTCGGGGGGGGGGGGTTATGAGTAAATTAAAAACAACAGTGCTAATTTTACCTGCTGCAAATTTTAAATTATATATAAACCCTTTAGTTGCATCTACTACGTCATTCATATATTAATAGCACAGTTTGAAATATACGATATATACAAGTGCCGGGAAACTAGGAGTGTTTGAAGATTACATTCAATTTGTTTATCTTCTGCAAAGTATTACTTTCTATTCATTTAAAAATTTAGTTAAAAGTATTTTAGAACTGATATATTAACATTACAATTTCAAGTGTAAACGACATCTCAGTGTATCGTGAATCTGAAATAGTCCATTTGAAGTTTTATTCGGGTTTTTTATGAATAAATTAAAAGAACAATGATAATGTTATTTGCTGCAAAGTTTTAATTATATATAAACCTTTTAGTTGCATCTAACATGTCATTCATATATTTAATAGCACAGTATATAATAAACGATATCTGCAAGTGTCATGAAACTATCATTGTTTGAAGATTACATTCAATTTGTTTATCTTATGCAAAGTATTACTTTCTATTTATTTAATAATTTAGGTACAAGTATTTTAGAACTGATAAATTAACATAACGATTTCAAGCGTAAACGACATCTCAGTGTGTCGTTAATCTGGAATTGTCCATTTGACGTTTTATTCGGGGGGTTTATGAATAAATTTAAAACAATAGCAATGCTAATTTTATCTGCTGCAAAGTTT
Organism: Pardosa pseudoannulata; assembly: GCA_032207245.1. Taxonomy (NCBI): domain Eukaryota; kingdom Metazoa; phylum Arthropoda; class Arachnida; order Araneae; family Lycosidae; genus Pardosa; species Pardosa pseudoannulata. The sequence continues at coordinate 19,162,044 of CM063508.1, forward strand.
AAATTATATATAAACCCTTTAGTTGCACCTACTACTTGATTCATATATTAACAGCACAATATAAAATAAACGATATCTGCAAGTGTTGTGAATCCGGGATTGTTTGAAGTTTACATCCAATTTGTTTACTTTTCCCCTTTCTACAAATTCTGTTGCATTCCATTTCCTTCGGTCGATGCTACGTAAGCTCTAAAAATAGAAATATTCTCCCGGCTGAACATCAAGTGGGGGGGGAGCTACAGAATTGAATAAAGACCTTCCCTTGTTTTTAAGGGATTTTACGCAAGAAAAGATACCAATTACTAGTGTGGGATATAAAACGTTGCAAAAAATATGCTTTTTCTCTAAAGGTATCTGCAATGTATGAGCAGTCATATTATTATCAAATTTTATTTCGTTGCGATGGAGAAATTTTTGAGCCGTAAGCTTATAAGACACTGAACTTTGTGGGAGATAATATTATATTTTTAAGCAGCAATTGGAATAACAGAAAAGCCCATAATTTTACACTAATAATATTTTGCATTTGTTACCAATAATGAAAAAAAACTCTATTGACCTGTTAAAATAAAACTTTAAAAAATTAAAATATATTTTTACAGTCTAGACTACAAATCAATACATTTGGTAAACTTTATTTTTAATTTTATCTAAATTACATTTCATTTATAGTTTTTCCCTATTTTATAAAAAACTTCTGTTTTGTACAAGAAACATCTGTGCAAAACTACAAACCAATTAAATAAGAATTATTGTGAATAATGCAAAAAGATTCTAAAAATAATTAGCAGAATATATAGTAGCTTTAAAGCTGCAGGAAATGGTTTGGAGCGCTACGATCTACTGTTTTGCACACGAGGGCTAATGAGACCGGGACCTACTGCTTAAAGCCGATTCCGAACGGCTACGAACATCCATGCCATAGTGGGATTCGAACCCACGAACTCCGGTAAAACGATCAGCGCTCTAACCAATTGGCCATCGCTCGGCTCTGCAAGAAATGAGTAGTGCTTTAAAAAGCTTAAAGTGTTAAATTTTTATAATTTGTGCATTTGATTTTTTAACATTATTTAATAGTTTCACTGCTTTATAAGAAAATTTCTGTTTGTTGCAGTCATTTTATTTTTGATTGATAATGTAATTACAATAAACTGAAAAGTATACAAGAAACATCTCTGTAAAACTACCAAACAAATTACATAAGAAGTATTGTGAAAAATGCTGAAAGATTCTAAAAATTGCTAGCATAATATACATTAGCTTAAAGCTGCAATATATTTATATTACTATAAAAAGTGTGTTCAATTTTTATAATTTGTGCATTATTTATTTTCAGTATCGTTTAATATTTCCTCTGCTTCATTTTGTAATATTTATGTATTGAAGGTAATTGCACTCTTAACTGTAATGGCCGTAGGACAGCTGAATGGGTGGTAGAGAATTGGTACCAACGTTCCAGGGATCGAATGAATATTCTCGCATGAATATTCGAAGCCATTTGTAATCAGCTTTAAACAATAGGTCCCGATCTCATTAGCATTTGTATAGAAAAACTGTAGACCGTAGAGCTCCAAAACAAACTAAACAAAACCTTATTTATATTATTTAGAATCTTAAATCCTTTTTAGATTATACCGGGTGGCCTTAATTAAACTGACAGTGCTCACGGTGTTCTGTAGCGCGATCTATTTGCGAGAATGACGCCACATTTTGTAGGAAGATTGAGCAAGACGGAGGACAAAGGATTCTGCGAGAAACAAATTAGTTCCAAAAGTCACCGCTAGGGGAATATTTGGCGCTGTGTTATAGAAAATAGAGTGTTAACAAATGCAAATTAATACGGAATAAAATTACCTTTTATTATGCACATTTTCTGATTTAGTTCAAGTGCAATATGGCAACACTTTTAAAAAAGCGTAAAATCTACATAAACACCGATAAAGTCTCGTGATCTGCAATATCACGTACGCTGAGCAGAAGAAGTTCTTTATTCAAATTTCACGTTACATCCATTGGCACAATTAAGAAATTAATTTCCGTATTGATTTGCATTTGTTAACACTCTATTTTCTATTACACAGTGCCAAATATTCCCCTAGCGGTGACTTTTGGAACTAATTTGTTTTTTCGCGGAATCTTTCGTCCCCCGTCTTGTTTAATCTTCCTACAAAATGTGGCGTCATTCTCGCAAATAGATCGCGCTACAGAACACTGTGAGCACTGTCAGTTTAATTATGGCCACCCGGTACTTTTAGTTGTATTATTTATAATATTTTTTACTTAGAAATATTTAACAACTCAATTTTAATGTAACTCAGCATTTACAGTGTGTGTTTTGCGCACTAATTAAATTGTTGTTGTAATTAATAATCAAATTAATTGGATTAAGAATTGGTACATATACATCTTCACTTTCATTATGTTTTTTATAAATGCATAATTTTTTTGATAATGTCAAGAACTCAAGTAAAACTTCAATGTAGTCTTCAGTGTAGAAACTTTATTTCCAGCAACCAGATGTACACGAGATTTTACACTGCCTGATTGTTTGAAACAAGTGGTATATACCGTGTGATTATAACTAAACTTTCCCTATAAACTGCATTATACAGCTCAAACAGGCGAAGGGAATGCAACGAAATTTTGTGTATGAGCTATACACGAAATGCGCTAATAGAAGTTTCGGAATAAAAAGCCTTTAGTTCCAAAATGTCCACCATAAAGTGACTTTTCGGGAAAACATGAAATTCGCCACAATAAAGAACCAAAATGGAATGCAGAAACAATATCAATCCAAAACAAGAAAAATGTCGAGATTTGCATGCTTGGGAAGAAGAGAAAGCTTTATTCAAAACAGGTTAGGGTATAAAACGTTGCAAACATTGTTATCTTTAAGTCGATGCTTTCCGGCTGTACTAATGAAGGTCTCTTTAGTTAAACGTGCGTTATTAGTGAGGCTGATATACGAAAACTAGGGATTAGAATAACAGCAATATTAACAATGTAAAACAAGAATTATGAGTAATAAAATACGAAACCGGAAAAATATGTCTGTTGTACGAGAAAAATGTCGAGATTTGCATGCTTGGGAAGAAGAGAAAGCTTTATGCAAAACAGGTTAGGGTATAAAACGTTTGCAGACGTTGTTATCTTTAAGTCGATGTTTTCCGGCTATACTAATGAAGGTCTCATTAGTTTAACGTGCGTTATTAGTGAAGCTATTATGCGAAAACAAGGGATTAGAATAACAACAATATTAACACTGTAAAACAAGAATTATGAGTAATAAAATACAAAACCGGAAAAATATGTCAGTTGTAGGAGAAAAATGTTGAGATTTGCATGCTTGGGAAGAAGAGAAAGCTTTATGCAAAACAGGTTAGGGTATAAAACGTTTGCAGACTTTGTCAAATGCTTTTCGGCTGTTCTATGCTGAACTAATTAAACGTATGTTATTAGTGAAGATGTTATATGAAAACGAGGGGTTAGAATAACAACAATATTAATAATGTAAAGCAATTATGAGTAATAAAATGCAAAACCGGAAAAATCTGTGAGTTGTAGAAGAAAAATGTCGAGATTTGCATGCTTGAGAAGAAAAGGAAGCTTTATGCAAAACAGGTTAAGGTATAAAACGTTTGCAGACTTTGACAAATGTTTGAGGCTAAGTTCTCTGCTGCACTAATGACGGTCTGTTAAGGAGCCCTCTGGTGGACATTTTGAAACTACAATATTTTTTTCGAAATCCCGTGAACACATCTGGTGTATAGCTCATATGCAATACATCATTACATTCCATACACCTGTTTTAACCCTTTAAAGATGACGGGAGCAGATACTTTTATTACCCATAAGTCCTAAAGTTTTCAGCAGGTGAAAATGTAAAATGGACCGTCCCATTCTTCCCACAGCCCTCTCCCTTCTTCCCAAAAAATGGTCTTCGGAGCTACTATATACTATAACATCAACCTACCAAACATGATTTAAACATAAATTTAGTATATGAGTTTAAGCAATAATATAAACATACACACTCATTTCGAAAGTATACAAAATTTAAGCTCATTCTTTATAAGTTTTTGCAGAAGTTAATAAATAAGAGTAATTTTTAAATTAAGAACTGAAAACGTACTAAAACACTTTTTACTATAAAAAATTAATAGCTCTACAACACAGAAATTCCAGAAAAAATAACCATTATAAAATAGTGAGCATTCTAAGAATAAAAGAAAGTAAATCATATACAAATTCATTTCCCCTGTCTCGTCCAAATAATGACAAATTGAGTTATGGCTTTTTATTTTCCACATGTTATAAATTAAATTCATTTAACAGAAAAATTATGCATTGAATTAATAATAAGAACAAAATTGTTTAACTATATATCTATAATTTTTAAGTAGCTTATGTTTATATGAAATACCTTTAAACTAAACTTCAAAATATATATCGAAGCATAAAATAAGATTAGAATTATCTTAGAGAACAAAAAGAAAGTAAAAGCTCATTTCTCATTAAAAACACCTCAAAATGTGGTCAAGCTTTGCTGTAGGTAAACTGTCAACTGGTCAAAAGACAGGTCAAGTGAAAGAAGACCCCACTATACATACCTCTCACCCCTATTTTTCTGATTCCCGGCTCTTTCCGGCCAAGTCCGTCTGTAAGTACTTCGGCCGGTATGGGCCGGGGTCGTCCCCAGGGAGTTAATTATAACCACCAGGTATATACAGGTTAATAACCAATAATGGTCTGCATACTGAGCACCAACCACGTCCGTCTCAGAAGGAGAAACATTTGCATAACCATAAAGAGACAACTAAATTTACATATACTTCCACAAATAATATATTTAGAGAAAAAGAGTTTCTTAGCCGGGTTTGAATCCGTAATTTGCTGTATGGCAGACTGCCTCTTAAACAGAGTACGTTAATTTTTTGTTGCAATATTATAGTGATGATACTGAATTAAGTATTGTTTCTCTGTGTTCATAATTTATTTGTTTGCTAAATGCTGTTTAAAGTATCTAGCAATAGTTAACGTAATGTAAGCAAATATTAGGTAATGAAGGTATCTTATATCATTCGCAAAGAAATATAGAATATTAAAAAATGGCAGGCAGAAAAGATCTTTAGACATTGTCCATTAAAAAAAGTGTAGTAAAAATTACATTTGGGCCTATATTGGAAAAATTAATTTTGTAAAAGAATACTTCCATCATCTCTCAGGGTTTTACAGATTTCATATGTCCCTCTAAGATATGTAGACAAGTTTTAAAGATTGCTTTCAGATAAACTCGAGAATAGATTACATTTAGTAATGCTCCCATGGAAAATAAATTTATTCTGAACGAGTTATTCAGGGAAATTATTCACCCTTATTCATTTTGGCGGATCACTGAGAAATGATTCTTCAAAAACGATAATTTTTTACACAAGTATAAATTACACGATTGTTTCCTTTTAGCGTTTTCCTACATTAAAATGATGGTTCTCAGTGTCAGATATAAAAATTCTCCGTGTCCTTAAGATAAGATTGCAATTAGGTTTATCCAGGAAATTCGCATTTAATGTACATTGGTCAGAATTATAAAACACCTTACACTCAGACTTATGTATCCATTGCATTTAACTAAAGGATAAGATAAGCCTGCATAAAAGTGTAAATTTTTACAACTCTTTCATATATTTTTCTTATTTAATTCCAAAAAGTAATATTAATAAATTTCTGGGAAGATAAAATGGCTCCATTGCTGGGGATCATATATTTATTTCGCATTTAGTTCCCCCACCGTTTGTTTGAAATTAATTATATGCAAAAAGATCACTTTCAGATATATTTAATTTAACCTACATGCGAATTACTCAGAAAATTATTTTATTCTTCCCTAAATAAA
>CM063508.1:19170436-19180436 GCA_032207245.1 Pardosa pseudoannulata
GAAATGCCATGACATAAAGGTAGAAAATAACTTCTAGGAAAAGATTATTTTCTCTTTTTTTTTTCTTTACATCATATTTTTATATTTATCTCTTATTAATATACAATAATATAAAGTAATTTTATTTAATTATCATCTGTAAGTTCTGTATGAAACAATAAAAAAATCCTGTGTTTGTAATATACACCTTGTACGTATGAAATAAGAAATACTGTTTTGAATTGTGTACACTAGTCATTTGTTTTTTCAGGGTTATAACCAGTATTTTTGTGTAGTTATAGGTTACACGAGTTACTCCCATTTCTTACAGATATGTGTCTCTTACTTGCCTTCTTTACTGAGACACTTTTAAAATTACTCCTTCTCAGTATTCTTAAATTTGTTTTGTATTTCCAGATTACACCTAAGTTACTTATTACCTTTACAGGGAAAATGTCACCTAGCTAAGAAGATCCTTTATACGATTCATAATAGGGCAGACTTTTGTATACTCATCATTTCTAAAAGTTATTTTATAGTTAACTTAAGACCTTAATACAGCCTGAAATATTGGATTCTTGAAATTTAATAATCTTGTTAAATAAACCTCGTAGCTCTTATAACCGGAGTGTTGTAATTCGAGTCTCGAGATGGTGAAAGATCCGTCGTGTTCATCTTGCTAAATAAACCTCGTAACTCTCATAACCGGAGTGTTGTAATTCGAGTCTCGAGCTGGTGCAAGATCCGTCGTGTTCATTTTGCTAAATAAACCTCGTAGCTCTCATAACCGGAGTGTTGTAATTCGAGGCTCGAGCTGGTGAAAGATCCGTCGTGTTCATCTTGCTAAATAAACCTCGTAGCTCTCATAACCGGAGTGTTGTAATTCGAGTCTCGAGCTGGTGAAAGATCCGTCGTGTTCATCTTGCTAAATAAACCTCGTAGCTTTCATAACCGGAGTGTTGTAATTCGAGGCTCGAGATGGTGAAAGATCCGTAGTGTTCACCTTGCTAAATAAACCTCGTAGCTCTCATAACCGGAGTGTTGTAATTCGAGGCTCGAGCTGGTGCAAGATCCGTCGTGTTCATTTTGCTAAATAAACCTCGTAGCTTTCATAACCGGAGTGTTGTAATTCGAGGCTCGAGATGGTGAAAGATCCGTAGTGTTCACCTTGCTAAATAAACCTCGTAGCTTTCATAACCGGAGTGTTGTAATTCGAGGCTCGAGCTGGGGAAAGTTCCGTCGTGTTCAATAATTGCTGAGCCAAGTAAAATAGGTTCGTGGTTTCAATGTCCTCCAAGTTCAAATGATAACTCTGGAAGTGGCAAATCAAGACTTGGTCATTGCTCCTAAATTAAGGTAACCCAGCTAAGGAAATATTACACCACTTAGAAATAGTCCTTAAACTACACGTGCTACTCGGTGATTCTAATAGAACAACAGCTTTTCGTCCGTATTTAGTGGCTATCTCTCTGTATTGCTAGCTAGATTGGAAAAAATTAAACATTGAATGTTGTACAAATTTAAACTCTTATGGTTTAAAAGAGTACATTTATAACTAAGAGTACATTATTAAAGTTGTATTTAACTATAAATTATACCTATTTAACTGAACTTCACTACTTATAGTTTGCATAAATGATACCGAAATTAAAAAGTTAAACACATGTTAATAGACATAACAAGGATTAAGTAAAGGAGAAAAGACAAAAACTGCTCTATCCAGAGTTCATTTGATAATATGATTAAAGCGATAGCCGCTTCAAAACCCACAAAAACCATTAATCTATTAAATTAATGTGAGCTACTCTCTTTTTTACTCGTTTCTAAACTTTAGACATCATTATTTTTAATCATTAGTGAAGGTAACATGCGAGGAGAAAGTTTTTACTGAAAGAAATATTATAGCTCTGTGAACTCTAATCTTTCAGATTTTTAATGGGTTTTTCAAAGTGTCTTTACATCGTTATTGATTAATTTATGATTGATATATCACTTTAAACAATAGCATCTATTTGGTTAACTTTTATTTGTCTACGTACATTTAGAGCTGTAAACACACTGAGATTGTGGTATACTAATTCTTATTGTTTCTATTCATAATATTTTCTTTTGTTTATGCTATATTTTAACTACGGTACATTGGCTTTTATTGAAGTACTATTTTTAAACTAGCATATAGCCTGTCATATGACGGGATCAGTAAAATTTTTAATTTTCTAGAATTGTAAAGTACCCTATGAGGCAGGTAAAAAAAATGGTTTGTTTTTTGGCTGAGAATTATTTTGCAACAAAATATTACCTTAAGAAAATTATTTACGTAATATCTAAGTTTAATGATAAAACGTATGGAAATAATGCAGAATATATTTAAATAACCTAAAATAAATGATTAAATGAGATGGTTAAAGGAATGATGTCATAATGCTAGAAAAAAAATTGTTATTTTTACCTATTTATTATGAGATAAATTGATACATTTAATCGCCTGCTCTTAAAATGGGGCTTGATATAATAATGGTAATACGTGAATTTAATAAAATAAAAATAATAAAAATTTGAAAAATGGTAAAAATTTATTTTAAAAATAATAAAACAACTTAGGAATAAAAATTCAAATGAAAAAGCAGAAATTATTATATTAATTAGACATTTAGAAAAATTCAGCTACGTCGGGGGCAGAACCATCAACCGAGAAGTACGACGATCACATGTGCAGACACTCTACCCCATGTACCACCTTACACATGGTGAAGGAAATGGTTAGAATATGTAAGGGTCAAGTAAAAGCAGTCCAGAAATTTAAATATTGCGTTCCGCCCTCACCAACCGATCAATAATGAATTTAGTACAGATTAAGAGGGAGAATAAGGCTTGAAATAATAGCATTAAACGCTCGAAAAGGGCTCGAAGTCATTTTGAATTTTGATAACCCTAAATCATAAAAAATCTAATATGGATGCCTGTATCCATTCCAGGTACAACCGCTTCATAAATTCGCGGACTATTATTATTTCTATTATTATTTAGGGGATTAAATTAATATCACCATAAGTAATTTTGAGAATTTAAATTCTAAATGTTATTTTATTAATTAAATACTAAAACTTAAATGAATGTATCAGAACTTAATAGTCAAGCCATAGTTAGTTTTAGCATTTTAAATGTACTATATTAAATTAAATTAAAAGAAATTATTTCAACTTTTTTAATTTTTGTACAATGGAAAATGTCATTAGTTTTGCTACGGCTTATCCATAGAAATTTTTCTTTACACACATGACATCTTAGACGTTAGATATATATTTGTTAAAGAAAAATTTTAAAAGAGTTCTAATAATTATTATTAAATTACTTTATAGCGTCAAATGAATTTTGGAGGACTGAATTTTTAAATGTTCTTCTACTAAAAGAATGCTGAAATTAGTTAATTCATCAGTATATACTTTGATTGATTGATTAATGAATCAATTGATCAAGTAATTAAAATATAAATCAAGGTGAATTTGATTGATTGATTAATTGATTAATCTATGTTTATTAATTAATTTATGAGTAATATACAACTTTATACAATGGCAGCTTTCGGTTAACTTTTTTTTTTCTCTATGTACATTTATAACCGTAAATACACTGAGATTGTACAGTACTAATTTTTATTCTTTCTATTCATAATATTTTCTTTTGTTTATGCTATATTTTAACTACAGTACATTGGCCTTTATTGAAGTACTATTTTTAAATTAAGTTAATATCACCATAAGTAATTTTGAGAATTTAAATTATAAATGTTACTTTATTAATTAAATACTAAAACTTAAATGAATGTATCAGAATTTAATAGTCAAGCCATAATTAGTTTTAGCATTTTATTTGTACTATATTAAATTAAATTATTAGAAATTATTTCAACTTTTTTTAATCTTTGTATAATGGAAAGTGTCATTAGTTTTGCTACGGCTTATTCATAGAAATTTTTCTTTACACACATGATATCTTAGACATTAGATATATATTTGTTAAAGAAAAATTTTAATACAATTCTAATAATTATGTTTAAATTACTTTATAGCGTCAAATGAATTTTGGAGGACTGAATTTTTAAATGTTCTTCTACTAAAAGAATGCTGAAATTAGTTAATTCATCAATATATACTTTGATTAATTGATTAATGAATCAATTGATCAAATAATTAAAATATAAATCAAGGTAAATTTCATTGATTGATTAATTGATTAATCTATGTTTATTGATTAATTTATGATTAATATACAACTTTAAACAATGGCAGCTTTCGGTTAACTTTCTTTTCTCTATGTACATTTAGAACCGTAAATACACTGAGATTGTACAGTACTAATTCTTATTCTTTCTATTCATAATATTTTCTTTTGTTTATGCTATATTTTAACTACAGTACATTGGCCTTTATTGAAGTACTATTTTTAAATTAAGTTAATATCACCATAAGTAATTTTGAGAACTCTTCTAAATGTTATTTTATTAATTAAAAAACTAAAACTTAAATGAATGTATCAAAGCTTAATAATCAAACCATAATTAGTTTTAGCGTTTTAGCTTTATTACATTAAATTAAATTATTAGAAATTATTTCCACTTTATTTTAATCTTTGTGAAATGGAAAGCGTCATTAGTTTTGCTACTGCTTACCCACGGAAATTTTTCTTTACACACATATCTTACATTAGACATATATTTCTTGGAGAAAAATTTTAATATAACTCTAATAATTATTATAATAATTATTGAATTACTTTATACCATCAAGCGTAATTTTGATGACTGAATTTTAAATATTCTTCTACTAAAAGCATGCTGAAATTAATTATTTCATCAATATATACTTTGATTAATTGATCAATTGACCAAATAATCAAAATATAAATCAAGGTAAATTTGACTAATTGATTAATCTAATCTATGTTAAATAATTAATTTATGATTAATATATAACTTTAAACAATGGTAGCTATTCGGTTTACTCTTATTTGTGTATGAGCATTTAGAAGAATCATTATACTCAGGTTATGCAGTACTATGTATTATTGCTTCTATTCATAAGTGTACTTTTCAGAGGTACACTTTGAAATGGGAGGCACAATGATGTTTTCTGGGGTTTTCAGACATTTTTAATTTTTTTCCTTTTGTTCTGATAGGAACTCAGACTAAAAATACGACTGTATCCAATAGTTGATTTTTTTCTCTGTAACATATTTCTTTTAAAAAAGAGATCTTAACTATTTGTTATATATTTTTTCTAAATGTCAATTTTGTAACATTTTCAATTAAAAATATTTTTAAATTGCACACTTTTGTAATCCAGTGAATTTTGACTCTTTAAAAAGTCAAGAATTTTCTCTCTCGAACTAAGTATTCCATATTTTTACTTTTTTTTTAACAAAACGACATAAAATTTTAATTTAAACATTCAATAATTTCGCTACCCTAGTTATTTTTCCTGAATGCATGTGTAATACTAAGTCTTTACTGAAAATTATAAACATTTTACTTAAAAATTATAGATTGTATTTCTAAATTTATGTTTTTTGTTTAAAAAGTCACTATTTAAGTATATTCTCAAACGGCAGTCGATTCCTAATATATCTGGAGTAAAATATCTTGGCATCATTCCAAGAGAGATCAGTGATTTATATTTAACGGAAACTGGAAATTGAAATTTCGACATTTAACTTTTGATAACATTATATAGCTTAAATTTTGTATTAAATAAAAAAAAAATTAAGTAAAGAACTGATTTATTATACTTTCGTATAATTTCTTCCTATTTACCTACAGTAAACTATCTATTTTAAATCTGGTAAAACCGGTACTTTGGAAAGTTATAAATAAATACACCTATTACACTTAAAAATCATAAGTTTTTCTTTGGTTTATGCTATATTTTAGTTATGGTATATTATTTTAACTGCTTAGCCTTTATTTTAACTGTTATTATTGGAAAATATTTCACCTTCAATTTAATCATTGATATATATTTGTTAGACCGAAAATATCATTATTATTGCCTACGATTTATCATTACACTTTTTCTTACGTTATGCGACTTAATACGTTAGCAAAATGTTTGCTAAAAACAATTTTAATGCGCTTGTGATAAATATCATTAAACTAGTTAATATTGCCAAGCGTTATTTTCATAGCTCAATTTTTAAATGTTCTACTACTACTAAAATGCTAAAACTTGATTAAATCATTAATATATACTTTTATTAATTGATCAATTAATCATATAAACAAAATAAATCAAAGTGACTTTAATTAGTTTTTAATATATCCTTATTTATTAATTTTTGATTAAATATGTGCTTTAAACAATAGCAACTATTCTTACAATTAACAATAGCAGTTATTATTTGTCTACGTGCATTCAGATGCAAATTATGTAGTACTAAGTCTTATTGCTTCTATTCATAACAATTTTTATTCATAATATATTTTACCTATTGTATAAAACTTGAATAAAGCACTATTTATATTATTTTATAGCCTTTAATAAAGTACTATTGTAAAACAAAAATACTGTTGTAACTCCTTGTATTATATATTATCAAATTTGTTAATATCATCAAAAGTAATTGTTAACATAAATTCTAAATGTTATTTTGTTAACTGAAACTTAAATTTTTTCTGAGACATTTCTGATGAATTTTCTGATATATTAGACATTATGTATTTATATGTTTATAATATATATATATATATATATATATATATATATATATATGTATATATATATATATATATGTATATATATATATATGTATATATATATATATATATATATATATATATATATATATATATATATATATATATATATATGTATGTATATATATATATATATATATATATATATATATATATATATATATATATATATATATAATATATATATATATATAAATATATATATAAATATATGCATACATATATGTATATATATATATAATATATATATATATAAATATATATAAATATGCATACATATAGGTATATATATAATGTATAATAATATATATATATATATATAAATATATATATATATATATATATATATATATTATATATATATATATACATATATATGTACATATATATGTGTATATGTTTATATATGTGTATATGTTTATATGTGTATATGTATATATGTATATGTATATATATATATATATATATATATATATATATATATATATATATATATATATATATGTATATGTGTATATGTATATATGTATGTATATATATATATATATTATATATGTATAAATATATATATATATATATATTTATAATAAGACAGATGCATAAGTATGTACACACCCACCCACCACACACACACCCACACACCCAACACACACACACCCACACACAATATATATATATATATATGTGTGTGTGTGTGTGTGTATGCGTTGTCTTTAAAATGCTTTATTGGAATGTCTATGAAAGACAAAAACGAAACGAAGCATTTAAATTGCAATGAAGCTGCTACAGTCTGTTATTTAGAGATGCAAATTACTGCACTTCACCAAAATATTCTCAATAGAAAATCTTGAATTCGATTATTCAGTTCTAGGAGAGAGGTTCACATACAAATTCAATTCATTATACCAGCGATGGTTCTACTGATAATTCATTCAGGTTGGAATAAAATAATTTTCCGAGCAATTCCCATGTAGGTTCAATTAAATCCATCTGGAAGTGATCTTTCTGCACATAATTAATACCAAGTGCTGAACTAAATTCGAAATAAATGAACGCTCAGAGACAAGGCACGCATTTCATTTCTCTGTCGAATATTAAATATTTCTTTTCCGCCAATGAATAAGTGATATCCATAAGAGAAATTCAGAAATTTTCCCATTTACATGTTCTAAACTGCTATTTTTTACTACCAATGCACAGTTTTGAATAAGGAGTTTTTTCCAATTTATGATGATACTAGACTGCTGTACATGATGTCATAGCTGTGGGTTAATATATTATCTGAGACAAACTTACGACTAGATTATTCAGCCGCGGTAACTCAGTCATGGTAAAGCTCTCGTAACTGCAGAGTTGCGGTTTCGGAGTCCCAGATGTCTTAAGATCCCCCGTGTTCAGTAAAGGTGACCGGTACAAATAGAAAATATGTTCTTGGTCATAATGTCCTCCAAGTTCTCAATCAATACCTCTGGGGGTGACAGGTCAAGCTTATGGGTCTTCTGCCTGGGCATTGTTTCTGAATTAATAGAACCCACTTCAGTAAAAATCGTACTTTCACCCTTCAGGTGCTCGTTAAAACGAAAGGATCACCCCTTTGCCTTAATACGACTAGCCTCCGGCTAAATCATGCTTGGTTTGACCAGGTGGCATCAGAAACTATTCAAATCAGAAATTTATACACACATACACACACACACACACACACACACACACACATATATATATATATATATATATATATATATATATATATATATATATATATATATATATATATATATATATATATATATATATATATATATATATATATATATATATATATATATATATATATATATATATATATATATATATGTATATATATATATATATATATATATATATATATATATATATATATATATATATATATATATATATATATATACATATATATACATATATATACATATATACATACATATACACATACATATATATACATATATATATATATATATATATGTGTGTGTGTATGTATATATATGTATGTATATATGTATGTATATATGTATATATATATGTATATATATATATATACATATATATATATATATATATATATGTATGTATATATATGTATATATATGTATGTATATATGTATATATATATATATATTATATATATATATATTTATATATATATATACATTTATATATGTGTGTGTGTATAGATCTAAATTTTCTGTCTATTCAACACGTTTTCCAGCTGTCGCCGGCAAATAGCTTCTCGTTTCTTCTGATTCGGTGCACCTCTGTTCGAACAAATTCATTTTTGTGTCTTTTTTTGTCTGTCGTTGACTAGTGAAGATGTCCATTTTAACAGCTCTAAAATAAAGTTTTCGTTTAATGCATTAAATGCATTAAACAAACATTAAACTTTTCATTTTATGTATTTATATCTTAATCCAATAAAAAAGTTTTGTACTCATTGTAGTAACACAATGTAAACAATCCTCAGATAAATTACTGGTTACTAAGTTACTAAATAGGTGGGCTATTTTTGTTTCACGTTGTTAGAGTGTCTCAATAAATTTCATTTATTGTCCTCTAATGTCTCCCATCAACGTGAATGCCTGTTGTAATTTCATATTCCGTGACAAGATGGATTGTAGATTCTTTAGTATCAACTTCTTTTGCTGTCAAAGAGTGTTTGTATTAAATTTGGTGAAACTACAAATAAAGGATTTGTATAAAAGACACAAACAAAAGCTCACGCTCTTTGATAGGTTTATATATAACTAACCAAATTGATATTTATTGAATCAGAGAATAGGGCTTTAGGGATATTAGAAAATTATAATTAAAGGATTAAAAAATATTACTTTGGAGGGTCGAAAAACGTTGCAAAGTAATACACATGTACACATAATTTATATATAGGTGTGTAAGTGTGTGTATGTGTAACCGGTAAGAATTACTCCTTACCAATCACACAAGATTGTAGCAAATGTTTTTAAAAACAGGGCTTCCTTGGAAATGTAACACAGATGCAGTTATTATGGCGAAAGAGGTTCAAATTCCGAATTGAAGACTAGGCAAATACTCAACAAAAATCCTTTATTTTTATTCTGAATTCAAACAATCGAAGGACAAGTCTGACACAGTTACGACACACCTGTCAATTTCTTAAAATACCTTACGAGAGGAGGGGGAAGTCAGATGGATAATTTTTGATAAGACAGGGAGGATTTAGTCAGCGGTTCGATCTTAGCTTGTTAAATAATCTTG
>CM063508.1:19185436-19195436 GCA_032207245.1 Pardosa pseudoannulata
ATATCAAGAAATATCAAAATAATTAGATCTAGCTATAATAAACTAATACCACTTTGCTATTAACATTCTTAGACCACTTACAAATTATATAGTATAATAATACAGTATATATTATATGCCTACATTAAGCCTTTATTTCAGAAAGTTTAAATATTCTTATTACAACTGTTTTATTATAATATATTTTATTACATTACAGGGACATAATGTCTTTCGAGAAGAAAAGTCTTCAGTTTTTTGAAAAGTTCTATTCTATCTAGAATTGACTTTTCTTAAATTATTAACCCACTTTATCCCAAATTATTTATTATGTTTAAATTTGAGAATAATCGTACTTTCTGAAGTATATTAAACCTAAATAGACTAAACATAACAGAATTTGAAATTTTTGAATTTTTTATATAGGAAATTTAACCCGTCCTCCACATAGGACATTGGTATGAAGGGGATAAAATTTGCTCTTAGCGATTTCAGAGTTCTCTTCATTAGTGAAAATTAATTCCAACCTACAAACTTTTACAATGTATATATAATACTTCATTATTCACTTTAAGAGTTCTATTTTTAGTCGAGTATAACACTAAACTTGGCTGAAAGGTCTAAAGCAAGCCTGACAAACTATTTTACCACATTTTCTGCAGTATGCTGTTATAGTTATAAAGCTAGAAATAGCTCATCAATTGCATGTGTATCGTCAGTCTAAAAATAATGCGTTGCAACTGACCAATTACTATTAAAACTTGAACTAACCACCAGTATGATAAAGAAAGAGTACTCTTACGTACAAAATACCCAGCTAAGTGTCTGAAGCAAACTGAAAAGGAATTCTGCAACCGCAAAAAGAAGATAAAAACTATGCTCACTAAAGCGGGAAATAAAAAGTGTTTCTAGACTGTTCTGATGAACAGGGGGTACATAACTGTTTCTAGCAGAAGCTTAAACGTACCTCTACATATTCCAGCTGATAAAGTATTCGCAACAAATAAGTACTGATTTCCACTTGCTATTTTTCAGATGTCCTCTGGATAAGACAGTGGGTTAAAATGGGTTAAAAGAGTCTAACTTTGTAACATTTATTTAATTTTGATTAATGAAGTAATACTTTTTGCGTGATAGCGAAAATATTTCAACCGATTAGAGGTCTCATCACACGTCAACTCATTCATGTTCATAAAGTAAAGTCCATATCACACATTAACATGTTACTATTGAAATCCCAACAGATGCAGTTTAGGATTCCTTTTCTCGTTGAAGAATTTGCATATTTTTCTCGTGATAGCGAAAACATAAGCACCAATTAAAGGCTTTATCCCCCTAGCACATGAGAAACTTAAGTATCTTTCATCATGAAAGGGAATTTCAAACTAAAAGTGTTGCTTTTTCAACACGTACACATTGACATGTGATGAAGCCTTTATATAATTATTTATCTATATAGCATTAATTATATTACTTAACATTAATTAATACAACATTTTCCTTAATATTCATTACTTCGATAGTAACTCCAGTTCTTCCAAGAAATGTATGTTTAAAACAGATAAGTTTAAAAAATACTCTGTATTAAATATATTATCGATCTTAAAACATTTTTCTTATTGTTAGCTAGGCTTAAAATTGCTTACCAAAATTTGACAGGAGTGTTCCAGGCAGTAGAATTATCCAAGAATAGTCTAGTTATAAAAACGTCTTTGGTATTCCTCATTAATATTTAAACTATAATTACCGATATTTTCAACAATTTTGAAATTTTTATCTAGTGTTTACAAATTACATATTCTTGCTTCAACGAGAAATTCGAAGAATTTTTCCACTTTCTTGATAAATCGATTAGAATGAGCTAATTATTTGCTGTTTATGATGCACATATCAACAACTATTTTTGTGGTCTTAATAACCAATTAACCAATCAGTTGCGTAAGCAATTAGTTATGTCCCCAAAACTCTATGTGGTTTTCCACTGAAATAATGCTAAAAAAATATTACCTTTTGCTATTATTTTCTGTCTAAAACTTTAAAAAACTGTTACGTTAAGTGTATATTGTACATTTTGAACTCTGAAGTCTTTACTAAAACAGCCTACATTGATTTAACATAAAATAAAAAATTCTGCTCTGCGTAGAACTAAAACAGCCTACATTGATTTAACATAAAATAAAAAATTCTGCTCTGCGTAGAATGAAGATTTTATATCCTTATTAAAGGTCGAACTTTTAAAGGGGTCATATGACTGTTATATCGATAAAAAAATTCGATTTTTCAGAAAACATATATATGAAAATAAAATAATTCTGAACACTTTAAAACAATCTGTTTAAGAAAATTCTAATATTGATAGGTGTTATGAATAAAAAAGTGTCAGATGTTTACTGTAAACAAATTCAAATGTAAAAAACTTTAACTTTTTCTCAAATAATGTTTTTTTTTTCATGTAACACGAATGTTATGTCAAGTTTTTAATATTTTTTCATGAACTTTTTACAAGTTGTATATCATATAATTTTCATTCGATTGAACCTAAATATTCATGTATATTTCCTAAAATTTATCTTTTTTCAAAAATAAATTTTTAGTTTTTAAGAAAATAAAATTAATTTTCTTTTCAAATATTTTTTTAAATATATGAATCTTAAATTATATAAATTTAGGATCAAAGTTATTTCGAGATATTATAGTACATTTTAAAACAAGAAGTTTGTCTTAAACTTAATTATACAGGATGTCCCAAATCGACAGCATAAACTTTGCCAGATACCTTGTTGGGAGTACGTAAAAGCTGCCCAAAGAAGAGTTCCTGTGCAATCCATAGTTTACGAGAAAAATATGAAAAACAAAGTATGACGTCACTGCCGGGGCAAGAAAAAACATTTCGGGCCTTAGAGTCTCTTGGGCGCGAGCGTTATAAAAACATTCTATACAAAAATCACACAATAGATAAAAATTACCCAATTTTTCATTAGCGATCTTTTAGGTTTCCCAGGCTTTTAGGTTTTACAAGAAAAAACACTTCGAGCCTCAGACCCTCTGAGGCCCGAGCGTTATAAAAACATTCTATACAAAATCACACAATAGATATAAACTACCCAATTTTTCATTAGCGATCTTTTAGGTTTTACAAGAAAAAACACTTCGGGCCTCAGAGCCTCTGAAGCCCTAGCGTTATAAAAACATTCTATACAAAATCGCACAACAGATATAAACTACCCAATATTTCATTAGCGATCTTTTAGGTTTTCCAGGCTTTTAGATTTTACAAGAAAAACCACTTCGGGCCTCAGAGCCTCTGAAGCCCTAGCGTTATAAAAACATTCTATACAAAATCACACAACAGATATAAACTACACAATTTTTCATTAGCGGTCTTCTGGGTTTTCCAGGCCTTTGTTTTACAACAAAAAACACTTCGAGCCTCAGACCCTCTGAGGCCCGAGCGTTATAAAAACATTCTATACAAAATCACACAATAGATATAAACTACCCAATTTTTCATAAGCGGTCTTTTAGGTTTTCCAGGCCCCAATAACTTGTATTTCCGCAATTTTATCTGAATGTTTTTCTCAGAAAGGGATATTTTTAAATTATTTGGGCTCCAGAAATACGGTGCATGAGCATACACTTTTTCATTTTTATTTATTGTTTGTGGTCGGAGGAGAGATGCTGTCAATAATACATCGTTAGTTGATTAAAGTGATGAAATATAAAGATGAAATATAAAGATGTGATTTAAGTTTTTAGCGTCTATGTACCTGATGTTTGTGCTTTCGGAATGATAATAATAAAGTTCTACAGACCGAAACACTTTTAAAAATTAATATTTCAAATAATCCAAAATATTTTTTAGACTTTTGGTATAGTATATTTGGCAATAAAAATTTTCTGTTCATCATCAAAAGTAATTTTGTTGGTATTTGTTTCAGAAAAATTGCACAGAGCCTACGAGGCCAGAGCGCGTTCTCACGTAACTCTGGTAATCGCACGTCCTCAAGGCTTAAAAGTCACGAAAAATTTTTAAATTGTCTTCAAAAATGCGAAAAGAACAAACTTAGCAATCTCCGGTGTCCAATCGACACCTACGGACGCATTAGTGTTAAAAGTTTTGAATTTTATATAGACATACAGTTAATCTTCACTTGGAAATCTTTTGAAGTCACATAGAATAAGAGGTTTCCTGAAATCATTAATAAGGATGATTTTTTATGAAAAATTGTTTAGTTTGTTATATGGTTTTTAGTTTGTTTGGAGTGCTACGGTCTACATTTTGCAACACGAGGGCTGATAAGACCGGGATCTACAGCTAAAAGCCGAATCCGAACGGCTACGAAAATCCATGCCACAATGGGATGTGAAACCATAAACTCCGGTACCGAAGGCCTGCAACCTGACCTATCGGCCATCGTTAGGCGGTTTGTTATATGGGGGTAGAAGTAAAAGTAACAGTAAAATATACACACCAAGTGAAGAAAATAAAAATCTACTAGCCCACAAAAAAACTTTCTAAATTTGTAAATTTAAAATTTATAAATTTGTAAGTTTTAAATTAGTATATTAGGAATTAGTTTTCGGTACCAATAGAAACTAATAATCCTTTTCATTATGTGAATCTTAATAATATTAAAGGTTTGGGTTGGTTTGGTTTGAAGTGCTAATGTCTACATTTTTGCAACACAAGAGCTAATGACCTACTGCTTAAAACTGATTCCGAACGGCTACGAACAGTTTAATTGGAACCCACGAACTGTGGTTCAGCAGCCTAACCATTCGGCCCTTGTTCGGCTTAATAATATTAAAGGATCGATATAAAAAATATAATAGAGAAGATAATAAAGATTATTTTTTTAATTTATAATTTTTAAATAATTTTAATTTTTTAATTTTTTACATTTAAAATTTTAGAATTACCAAACAACGGATGTTTTACTGCAGTTATAAATAGTAAGTACAAATATAAGTATTTCGTTCCTCATATGCATGTTCAGATCTTGCGGGTAATTGAATTTCGTTTCTTTCATTTATGTATATATTTTTTTATTTATTATTAAAAAAACATACTTCTTGACAATACTCTTAAAGTTAAAATTTTATTAAATAACTTAAATAAAATTCGATTCTAGAACATTTTGTTTTATAGTGAGTCGAAAGATTTTAAGTCTTAAAAGATACTATGTTTCTTTAAAGAAAATGCTTACCCCCAATCAAAATATCGCTAAAAAAAATCTAAATCTTACGTAACAAGATTTTTTCATTACTTCAAATTTTTATCAAATATTTTAATTTAGATAAGAACGAATGAAAAAAAATTGAACAAATTTAAAAAATGAATGGATTTTTATAAAGCGTTGCGTTATGCATCCCTAATTATTTAAAACCATTTTTTCAATTAAAATGTTATTATTGTATTATTATCTAACTAATCTTATTAAATCAAAGACATAAAATATTCAGCCTAAAGATATTTTTATGATTTCGTCTAAGATTAAAATGAAAAAAAAAATGTAATTTTAGTTAGCTTTAACACGATAGAAAGAAATTTTTCTTATTTTATCGAAATAATTAACATTCTGTAGATTGAATTATATTCAGAAATAATATCCTTTTTGAAAAAAAAATCTGGAGTTCCAGCAAAAAAATATTTTTTTTTTACCCTCTGTGGTAAACAGCCTTCCCCAAGGATTATGCTTTGAGATATTTACAATGAAACAGATCATCTCGCAACAGTAAATCAAAAAAAAAGAGAGAAAATATTCATGAATCACTCTTTAAAAATGTCCAATGTATAAAATAAACTAAAACAAATTCCTGAAAGAAGGTAGTATTGTGCTAGCCATTAATAGTGTTAAAGTAAATGAAAAAGTTTAAAGCTAGCGAAAAAAGATTTAAAAAGCTAACCAAATGTAAAACGTTCTATATTTGGGGATTTTAATTGGGTTCCAAAATAATAGTAAGAACAAGTTACTTTTACACAATTAAACTTGAGAGAGAGGGGGGGGGGTGTCCTCAAGCATGGGTCCAGCCCTGGAAGTAATATGAAACTAAAGCTTGAAGTTCAGATATATGAATTTGTGCTATTTATGTACTGAAGAGCATTACAAACAACTTGAACAACATTTTGCATTTAAAAATAAGAA
The DNA here is from genome assembly GCA_032207245.1 of Pardosa pseudoannulata. NCBI lineage: Eukaryota > Metazoa > Arthropoda > Arachnida > Araneae > Lycosidae > Pardosa > Pardosa pseudoannulata. The sequence continues at coordinate 19,191,562 of CM063508.1, forward strand.
AATAAAGGAAGATAAATTCATATCCAAATGATAACTTTGTAGCCAGGAGAAATTACTTACTGAAAGTCAAGATATTATTACTTGAGATTTAAAACGAAATTTAGATTTAACAATTTCAAAAATTTATTCACAGTACAAAATATAGTCTTGACCATTTAGCTGGTACTAGTGACTAGTTCACAGTTTTCAATCACCCAGGAGATGATAAAAGAATGTTTAACCCTTTGCACTCAAGAGGTAAGTCTCGTTCACCTCAATATTTAATGCCGCAACTCGAGAGGTGACTCTCGCTCCCCACTTTGTTTGGTGCGGAAATTCGATGCGCTGCATAAACTGTTTATGTTTCTTTATCTGGTGATTGATATCTTGTTTATATTTTTGATATCGTTTTTATCGTCTTATCATTTTTTTGTCCAAAAATTGCGTATATTATCTTACAAAGACGACGTAATGTCCCTTTCAAACTACCTAAGATTTTCTTATCTAAGGTAAGTGAGGTACCATGAAGCTTACTGCATTTTCGGCATCAATTCAAACTTGACAGCCTTGACCAAAGGAACAGAAAAATTGAAATTTCTTATCCCTATTACCAAGGAACGTAGTAATGCAATAAGCTCGAGCTTCGACTTCAACCTCCGAATAATTCGGAAACATCCGCCTAAATGGAAAGCTGCATAGCATTCTAAAAGGAGTCAGACAGGATTTCAAAGTCTGCTCTCAAAGAAATAAGCCGGGCAAAAGACATGAAGCGACATACTGTTCTGAAATTTGTCCCGACAAGCCGGGCATGCATCTCGGCAGTTGTAACATAAAAATATCGTACAAAGCAAAATTACAAAGACTATGTTTAAGAAATTATCTTCGTAAAGATTTAAAGATACATTAAATATTAAAATATAAAAATTTTATGTGAACTTTATGTGTGAAATCATTCTAAGTTAGAGGTAATAAATTCACAAAAGAGCTCGGAAAAAATTTTAGCTGCTGGTAAGTACGCGTGGAAACGTTCTCGAGTACAAAGGGTTAATGAATTATACGTGACCACATATAGAATAGGTTCTGATACCACCCTTTAGGGTATTTTTATTATGAAGACCGATACGCCTAGTGCTCGCTTCTAAAGAGGGCCCAATGTTGGTCTAGGTCAAACGATGGCCGAATGGTTAGGGCTTGATTACGGTACCAGAGTTTGTGGGTTCGAATCGCACTCTGGCATGGATGCTCTTAGCCGTTCGTAATCGGTTTTAAGCAACAGATCGCGACCTCATTAGCCCTCGTGTTACAAAAAAGTAGATCGTCTGGCTCCAAACCAAGCGCAGTGTTGGTCTAATATTTAGTCTCTTCACACCAAATATTGTTAAATAATCGTAAAAAAGTGTTTTGATAATATAAACAACTGTGTAATTCTCCCCAAAAATTATTGCTATCTATAAAAAAAATTTTTAAGCTTATAAGTATCTAATCTGGTTATTAGCTCTATTTTCAACAGCACATGCAATTTAGTTATCTTGAAATAAACAACTTATTACTTAGAAAAATAATTTCTACTTTCGACTAGTTAGTTTTTTTAACTATAAGATGGTAACATTTACTTATCTTTCTCTAAATATAGCGTTAGGCAGTACTATAAAGAAATCCAGAATATATCACGAGTGTAGAGCCCGGTCTTACCTAAAATTGGTACTACCTCCATATCATGAAAAATATGTTTAAGCGTTCTCAGTATCAATCTTATGTTAATATAAACTATTTAAAAGAAAAAATTACAAAATATATCTACATCTAATTAGAAATTATTTATTTCTTTATATTCTCAGCAAATTTTCTTTAATCTTTATGGGATTAGATGCCTACATCAAGAAATAATGGTTCTTTAGTCTAAAATCATTGGTTATTTCAATAATTTGCATTACTATGATATGAATTTCTCTATTTTTTATCAATGGAAACCTAATGATTAAAACATTATAGAATCTTTTTTTAACTGTGTTTAATACTTATTAAAGATTTTCTAATATTTTGCTGTGTCCTAAGTTTAAAGTTCCATACTAACTTACAAGAAAAAAGTTCAAGGCAACAAGACTATTTAAGGGTTATGTGTTTGTGAAAACTTCTACGCTATTTCCTCATATTAAAACAATAATCATACAAATCTTCAAAAATAGTTTTGAATTTTTGTCATCCGCCTAGAAGTTAAACACCTACTGTTACCCTAAAAGGATGTTAATAAAAAAAACTATGACTTTCTTGCCAAATCAGATAAATTGAGCTAATTATAAACGTTTATGATACCCACTTTATAAACTACTTTGGTTTTCTATTGCGTAACTAGTTAATTCCGTACCTCAAAGAAAATATTCGTTTTACTAGTTTAAATATTTTTCACCGAGGGATACATAATGATATCCTCTTAACGTTTCTCTTTTCTTTGAAATCCTTTCTTAATCGTTTAAACCTGTAACATTCTTTAAAAAAGAGATAAGACTCATAAAAAAAGAAATCTTACGTAACAAGCATTTTTTCAATTTCTTGAAAATATTTACAATTTCGAAATACTTTGTTTCCCTTTAAAAATGCATGATATCTTATGAAAAGCCGTTACGCTCTCACTCACTAATGAATTAAAACTGTAGTTTTGATTAAAATACTTTTTTACTTACCTTATTAAATCAAATGTATTAAAGAGTTCCCTTAAAGATGTTTTTATGCCTTCATCAAAGCATGCTATAACGCAACGTCTAGAAAAAAAATTTAATTTTTTATATCGATATAGTTATCACTCTTAAGACTTAATAACAGTCTTTAAATATTCACTTCAATACACTGCAAAAATTTTAAACAAAATATATTTAATGAGATATTCATTCTGTAATCTCTGGACATGGAAATAAATGTTGTTTCACCCCCACATCGTGAAAAAACATAATCAAATATATATACATCGTATCGTATCTATGTGACGTAATGCATTTCTAATTGAAGATTAAAAATATATCTATATCAAATTAGTTTAAAATTTTTACACTTAATCGCCTTTAGAAAATGTTCTTTATTCCTTACTAGTTTTAACATAGAAAAACATAGTTTTAAATGTTCTACATTACAAGATGGTGTTTATTTCATTTAATAATATTATAGGTCATTTCCTTAAATTTCCTTATATAGATAGTAATTAGCCTGTTTCTTTGCAATAAATACATGAAAAGAATTAAATAGAATAATTGCAGTACTTTTTACGTGTTGCTTATTTTCTATTTTTTCTTGTCATTCTCTAGGATTCAAGGAGACACAGTTTATTTCTTGAATTACTTGAAATTTTCCTTATAATAACCTTTTAGTAATTACTCAAAGGAAATGCTCAGCTCCATTAATAAGTCTTTTCCTTTAATTTTTTTCTATCTTTGATAAATTATGCAGTATTATTAAAATTATAATTATCAAAAAATTATTAAAATATTTCTTCCAGTAGATAAAAATCTTAAGGGGATTATAGTAAATATTTATAATATTTAATGTAATCTCCTTAAAATAAAGATTTAAAATCCTTATTACAACAGCCTTTATTCGATTCACAATAAAACAAAATATTATATTGCTTTAAGAACTCCTTTTTTGCAAATCCTTTAAGATCACCCTACAGTTCAAAAAGATTATTCAGTTTTGTCATCTCAATTTATATATTTCATTTATAATATAAAAAATAAACACCAATTAAAAATTGTGAAGTTCACTTACCAGCAAGATAATTTTGGAAATATGAATATTAACCCATATTGTACCACACCAACTAAATATTTCTGTAAGTTATTAAAACTTAATTCATATCATTAATATGGTGTAACTAAGTATATAAAACCAAAATTTTGAAAAAATAT
>CM063508.1:19200436-19212936 GCA_032207245.1 Pardosa pseudoannulata
TAATAGAAAAATTAAAATTTTAGTTTCAATTAAAACTTTTTAAGGCCTCTTACTAATCGAAATAAATCAAAATGTTTAAGCTCTACCCTACATATGTTTTGATTTTTGCTTGAAATATTAAAAGAAAAACTAAATTGTAAACCAAAAGAAATTAACCCTATTTTTTATTTAATTATTTGTCTTTAACAAATGTGACACACTTGCAGCATACAGTCCTCTGGCCTGTTAGTTATTTTTGGAGACAACACACAAATGCATCTAAGTTGACTCTGGAATTGAATCCAAACCCATCTGCTGGAAGCATAATATAATAATACATTGTCTACCAATAAGTATTTGGACATCTGTGATAGAAAAGAAAATCTAACTTTATTCAAAATCAATAGTTGGTAGAGCCTCCACGAGAGGCAATTACAGCGTGAACCCTCCGGGGCATACTTCCCACAAGTCTTTGTATTACAGCTAGTGGTATTGCCTTTCACTCGGCTTTGAGTAGACATACAAAATATTTCACTGATTTTGGACGGGTAGTGCACCCCTTAATTCGGCGATCCAACTCGTCCCAGAGGTTCTCGATAGGGTTCAGGTCTCGGCTCTGGGAAGGCCAGTCCATTCGATTGGCACCATACCAAGCCTTGTTTAACCTCGAAACATAACAACTGGCATTATCGTTCTGAAAGTCACAGGGGTCCATCCCGTAAAACTGCTACAACGTATGAAGCACATTGTCATCCAAATTAGTGCAGTAGGCATCGGCATTGAGCTTACCATGAATGGGGACCAAGGGTGTCCCAGTCCCCACCAGGAGAACCCCCCCATACCATAATTCCACCTCCCCCTAATTTGACTTTTGGCACAATCCATTCCGGAAGATGACATTCTCCAGGCAGACACCAGAACCAGACCCTGCCATCCGAACGGTAAAGGGTCAACCTTGATTCGTCGCTGCAAACAACCCGTTTCCACTGATCTACGGTCCAATTTCGATGTGCTTTGCACCACTTTAACCGAGCTCCGTGGTTGAAGTTTGTGATCAAAGGCTTATGGGCAGTAGTACGACCATGAAAACCAAGCAGATGTGTTTCCTTACAGATGGTATTCATTGAAAAAATACTCCCGGATGCTTGTTGAAACTCCTCGAGGATGAGGGCCATCGGTTGGGTGCAGTTCTTCCGAATTTCTCTGGACAGCACTCGTCGGTCTCTATCTCTCAATTTCGTTGGTCTGCCGACTCAGAGCACATTCCGACAATCACCGCTCACTTTCCACTTCTTAATCACATAGGCCACTGTCGATTTTGGGTACTTCAGATCTCTAGATATGTCCCTTAAGGAACGGCCACATTTGTGATACCCGATAATTGTACCTTTCTCGAAATCAGAGAGCTCCGAACTGCTCGGCATCATGCATAAAACTAATGTCAATGATGTTTCCTATACTATGTATACCGGCGGAGGCCGTCACTTGCATAGGTGTCCAATACTTATTGGTAGACAGTGTTTACAATTTGGGCAGACAAAAATACAAATGTTATAATAAACATTGTAGATGAAACAACTGTTAAAAAATGGTTAGTAGCAGGTGGTGACTTTAAATGACAATTGAGAATGCAGAGTGATAGGTTGAATTGACGGATACCGTAGGACACCAATTTAATAAACCCAAACAGGCAAGTTGATAAGTGAGTCGTTAAGATGCAGTGTACAGGGGTCATGTAAAGCAAAAAGGTCGGCTCTTGTGGCCACCTGCAACGTAAAGAAATTATACTGAGAAAATAGTACAGTATCCTGAGATACATTTGGAGGAGGATTCAAAATGGTCATAGTAAGCAAATAATATAAAGTAACACATCCCAAAAATCTAACTAATGGTAAAATAAAATAGATCTAAGAAAACATTGGGTCACAATACATGAATAAAAGGTGGAATTAAGAAAAGGTGAAAGAATGGAGTGGCACTGGATCCATCAAAAAAAGATTGTTTTACCGGATGAACTTGGTTCTTGATGAATCACCGTTGACGTCCTGCTTGCTGATTCTCACTTACGACTCAGCTGCAGAGCTCCAGTAAGACACTGAGACTTATCTCATATTATTTCCAATCGTGTCTATGTCTGAACTCCATTAAGTGTTCTCGGAGTAAGTCATCAATTTACATCCTTCTAGACTAAAGTCAGCACCACATTTGTTAACAGAAATAAATTATAGTCAATGCAAAATGTACAAAGAAATTATTTATATTTCAAATGTTTACTTCGCCAGTGGCTGAACGATGACCGATTGGTTAGGGTGCTGACCTTCGGTACCGGAGTTCGTGGGTTCGAATCCCACAGTGGCATGGATGTTCGTAGCCATTTGGAATCGGCTTTAAGCTGTAGGTCCCAGTCTCATTAGCCCTCGTGTTGCAAAAAGTAGACCGTAGCACTCCAAACCAAAAAAAAATTCGCTCATATTTTTATCCCAGTAGCAATTAGCAAGAGAGCACGGTAGGTGAAAAATAAGAGAAACAATCAGAGTAAGCGAAGAGTCTTTTCATCATTTTTCTTGGAGAGATTCCTGGTCGTCATATTCACTGCGCCGAACACCCTAGCACTCTAATAAATTATTAAGAACTAATTTCAAGAGCAGACTTAATAAATAGATTTATAATGGTGTTTCAGTTTCAAATGAAATTTAAAAATAAATTGTCGTCATTGGTAAGTCTTCTCTCATCTATATATTGCGTCTATTTTACTTGGTTTCTCCACAAACCTGGTTCTTAGCTTCGCGATGCTGTGCTGTGTGATTGCACTTTTATTTTTTTTGATAACCTCTCCCAACGTGGTATAATAACATCGTCGTCATAACGTTATAGTTATATAACACTACAGACTGAACACTAACTTTATAACTTCTGCTGTGCCAATTAGTTCCTTCGTTTAATATTTTCTAACTTTGCAAAATTATGCAGCATTATTAAAGTTAAAATTATTAAAAAATTATTAAACTAATGCTTCCAGTAGATAAAAATCTTAAGAGGATTATAGTAAATATTTATAATCTTTATTGTAATCTCCTTAAGATAAAGATTTAAAATCTTTATTACAACAGCCTTTATTCCATTCAGCATAAAATAAAGTATTCTTTTTCTATAAGAAGTCCTTTTTTAAAAATCATGTTTGGAGATCCCCGTAGATTTCAAGGCTTTGTCATCTCAAGTTATAAATTTTAATTTATAATATAAAAAATAAACACCAACTAAAAGTTGCGATTTTCACTTACCAGCGAGGTAATTTTGGAAGTATGCTTATTAGAAACTAAATTTTTATATCAAATGAAAGTAAAATATCAGTTTCATTCTGAAAACTAAAACTTTAAAGTTTTCTGTCATTTTAAAACTTAAGAAATTAACAGATTTAAAATGTTAAAACAATAGCTTTCATCCTGTTATAAATTAAAATATACACTCAAAAGCCAAAACATTATGACTACTGTCAATAACGAGTTTGACCACCTTTGGCGCTCAACGCAGCTTCAACCGGCCTTAGCAAGAAGGATGCCACAAGTCCTTGCTAGATGGCCGGAGATAGATTGTACCAGATGTTTAAGCAACGGTTAAGCAAATCCGAGATATTGTGAATTGGAGGTCTTTGAACTCTGATTTGCCGTCCCACGACATCCCAAATGTGTTCTATCGGATTGAGATCCGGTGAGATAGGATTTTTCTTTGATAGCGTGCGAACGTCCAATACCATGTCGTCTACTGCTGGTTCCACCGTCATTCATCCATTTTGCATAAGTACTAACAACTGTAGATCGTGAACAACCCACGAGTAACAATTTAGGAAATACTTGTTCCGAGCGTTCGAGCCATAACAATCTGTCCTCTATCAAAATCGCTTAGATCAGCAGCCTTTTCCATCACATAGAGAAGTAAGTGAAAGAATGATTCTTCAGACTCTCCAGCAGCAGTTAAATACCACTTCCACCTGATCACCTGCCTTCCACGTCATCTAGGCAAGTTCATTGCAAAATATAGGGGTGGTCATTATGTTTTGGGTTTTGAGTGTATTACTCATATTAATGTTATTATGCTTCACAGAACAATAAAATGTAATTAGCTTCGATTTGGTATTAAAAGTTTGTGAACCTGAACTTTATAACTTCTGCTGTGCAGTTAGTTCTATGGCGATCCAGCCATCTATGCAAATTGCACGAGCAGCGTCATCTACCACCAGCCTGCGCAGTTTCCTGCATGCTTCGTATAAAAGCCGGCGAGCTACGAACAGCGAAACATTCCCATTTATCACCTGCCTGGATACGCTCGCCGCCTTCCATCTCTCAAGGTCACCGCAGCCATCTCAAGGTCACCGCAGCCATCCCAAGGTCACCGCCGCTTTCCACCAGCTGAAGCAGAAGAAACCTAGCACTCGACGTGGTTCGTCGCAATCGCCATTCCGATGTACGCCGACTTTAGTGAGAACTACTGTCACTCCTCTAAATTTTATGTACCTACCTGCAACGAGCTGTTGCATGCGCTGCATATGCATTAAATATTATTTTAACCTTCACGACGTCTCGCACCCTTAATAAACAGAACCGCCACAGTTCCTTCGAGTTGCACTCTGAGAGTCTATGCAATTAGAATCTGCATAATGCCAGAGTCAGTATAATGTAGGTCATGAGTTCTATAATTTTAAAGTACCATAGAAGATTAAATTTAAAGCCTTTTACATCCCGAAGACGAAATATTATACTGACGCATATGTAACAATAAGTTACATTCGGTTCAGCTTTTTTTACCTCTTCCCGTGAGTCATCATCAAAGACATACCAGAACAGGAACGGTTTGATCTAGAACAAAAACTTCGGACTTCTCCCAACCAATAGATGGGTCCGTTGGTTTGGGGAATTCTGACCGCCGCCGTTCTGGAGTGGACCCCTGTTTTTTTTTCTCCGCGAGGCAGTCTGATATTTTTAGAGGACAAGGTTGCGACCAGAGGAGAGTAGAAGGTGAACGCTGCTGGCATCCGCAGCTTGACGGATAGACCTTTTGAGAAAAATCATTGCCATATTGTTTTTTAGGGCCGGGGCCGACTCGACAGCAGTCTTCGATATCTACAAATGATAAGTTGATTACAGTTGTATTCCTTAGGCATTTATTTAATTGTATAAATTTTTTAATCAAGACATATTTGTCGATGAGTTTATTAATGAGTATTAACTTCGTCTTTCTCAAACACTAGGCCACCGTAACATTATTTTTTACAGCGTAGTCCACTGAAACTGAATCCTCTTATTTCTTTAACGGCTTAACAATTATTTAAATTTATTTCAAAGCCAGGTATTAATGAAAGCATGACACCCGAATTAAAGATCACAACCAACTCAATCGCATTCAAAATAAAAGCAAAATTTGCTCTTTGAAACTGATTTTATAATGCCATAATTCATTCAACAATTCTTATTCCCTTAAACCTTGTAATCTCATCACTAATTATAGGAGAAACAAACGCATAAAATAAAATAATATACCTTAGTGCATACCACCTTTGTATGCAAACAGCTATCTCTAATCTAAAGCCTTTTATCAGTTTACCAGTTTTTCCTTTTGTCAGAAGTTGGTAATATCATAATTTTTTGTCAATCTTTTGTCTTTTTTATGATATTCCAGATATAAACAGTGACTGGAAATAATTTTAGGTTCTTCAATAAGTTACAACATACATGTCAATTACTCTGATATTTTATTTTAAGTGTAATATTCAACTTATGAATTAAACACTAATTTTAAAATGATTCTTCTTTTTCATAATATATTTATAGATGTAGTAATTTGAATATATGGGGTCGACATTGTCATGATTTAAAACAATAAACTTCTCACAGTTACAGTTACAGTGATAAAATTTCGACATTTTCGAATGGCAACACCCATTTTCTTCGTGTGCAAACGGATTAGAGCATAAAAAAATCTTAAATGGCGCTGGTACGAGACACGTATGACTTAAATTGGCTGCTGGAAAAAATCGTATATATATATAGAAATGAAAGTTTATATATATATATATATTATAATATATATCAGGTGCAGATATATATGATGATTAAAAACAATATATATCTCACAGTATAAAGTTATATATATATATATAAAATATTATATATATATATATATACTTTTTTTGTTGCAAATTGATGAGGGCATGGAAAAACCTTAAACGGCGCTGGAACGAGACACGTATGACGTAAACTAGAGGTCCTTAAAACCGGTATATATATACATACATATATATATATATATAAATATATATATATATATATATATATATATATATATATATATATATATATATATATATGTCGGTAAACATACCAGTGAATACCGGTATAATAAACGGAGTAAAACCGATATTCATCGACTTCATTATCGTATATATATAAATATATTATAACAAATCGTTATATTCTACTTTTATTAAAATATAATATATGCATAAAATACCTTAGTAAATATCTAATTCTTATTATTAAATAGCATTAATGTAATTTAAATACTGTATAAATTCACAAAATTTTTATATACCAGCAAATTTCGATTCTTGTTTAATATATTGTATAAATTAAAACTTTCGTTGCATTCTTTATTTCCTTTTAGTCATCCGCATCCTACTTTTTGCAAAATATTAGCCCAAATATTTCCCAGATAATAAATATAATCCTTTAAGAAATTTGTTTTTGAAAAACATGCCGTACCTCTTGTAGTGCTGCTCTCTTGGTGGAACGGAAAGACATAAATCAAATAGATTTCCCATTTTCGAACTAGGACAATATTTACCGAACATCAATCACATTATTCGCAGAAAAACGTCAAACTGATAAGTAGGTGCAATGCAGCTTTTTCTAGCCTTGGAATGGCAGTCACTTTTTGAATTGTCGCAAGATTTAGGTCACTAAATAAAACATACTTGACATCGAACGCTTTTTTTCCTAACCTAAACCACTTATTAATAAGACAAGACCTGCATTTTATTGGTGCTTACTTCTTCATATATTTTAATCTTCAATAAACTGCAAAACGTTCAGGATGATAAATAAAATGATGAATTTCAAAGTTAGGAAATGGTATTTGAACTGTTTTTCACTAGTATATCTTCCTACAGATACATAAGTTAAAGAAGCACAGTACCTTTTAAGATTTAAAATCCTTATTATAACAGCCTTTATTTGATTCACCATAAAGTGAAATATTCTGTACCTTTCAGAACTAATTTTTGCAAATTCTTTAATATTACCATAGCTTTAAAAAATTATTATATTTTTATTTCAATTAGAGTATTAATTGTATTATAAAAAATATACACCAAAGGAAAAATATAATCTCGTTGTTGTCTTATGCCACTGGATCAAACCAAGTGCGATTGAGCCATACTCTACTTGTATTGATGCAAACCAAGACTACTTGTACTGAGGCAAATAGGTGCACCTTTCGTTTTAACGAGCACCTCAAGGGTGAAAGTACGACTTATGCTCAAGTGGGTCCTCGTAATTTAGAAGCAAAGACCGAGCAGAAGGCCCATAAGATTGGTTTGTAACCCCCATTATTGATTTAGAACTTAGAGGACTTTGTATCCACGAACCTATTTTACGTACCCCAATCACCTTTAAAGAACACGGCGGATCTTAAGACGGCTCGAGTTTCGAACCCATAACTCTACAGTTGCAAGAGCGTTGCCTTTGCAGACTGAGCTACCGCGAATTATTGAAGAACATCAAATTCACTTAACACTAAAATTGAAGTCTGGGTCTTTTTTGATTCAAAACCTATTTTGTGTACAATTTTCTCAAAAGGTTACTCACGAAATTGAAATAAATTTCTTGATTTTTTAATGATTTTATACCCATAAAAATCTTAAGAAAATATAATAATGAAGGAACTCTGTATATGAGAAAGAGAGATCATTATTGTTGTTGTTTACGTCCCTTGATGAAACCAAGCACGATTGAGCAGGAGGATATTCGTATTAATTCAAAGGGGTGCGCTTTAGTTTATAACGAGCACCACAAGGGTGAAAGTAAGACTCATGCTAAAGTGTGTCCTCGTAGTTTTGAAGCAGGGACCAAGCAAATGACCCAAAGAGTTGACCTGCTACCCACAGAGGTATCCATTGTGGACTTGGTGGACATTGTGACCAAAAACATATTTTATGTTCTCTAGTCATCTTTAACGAACACGGCAGATCTTAGGCCTGGTCGAATATTGAACCCGCAACCTCTCAGTTATGAGATCGTTGATTTTACCAACTGAGCTACCGCGGCTCAAGAGAGTTCATTACTAAGTCTCCAAGAGTGGAAACAAAACTGTAGATATTTGTTCTGACCGTAAAATACCGATGTGTAGACAGTATCCAAAATATATATGTATATAAGTTCTCAGAACTGTGTAGAAACCTTAGCTGGTAAGAAACAAAATATTCCATTAAAGTTGTCTATATATTTTTCTAACTATACATAATTACAGATATTGTAATATTTTATTATTTTTTATAAATTATTGTAATATTTTAGTATAAAAAATCAATGTCATTACGTATAAATTGCAATAAATATCATTCGTATATAGTATTCTTTTTTCAACTCCTCTTCTTAGCCCACTCTCCTGTCTCTAATCATGGATCTTGTTGGTGCTTCAACCACATTTGGCGAAATTGGCGTGCTTGCAGCTTGCGTGCGTGGCGTGCTTGCAGCGTGGCGTTTGAAATCTGGCGAGGGGATCGTAACTCAACAAATTGATACATAAACAAAAACAACATTTTGAGGAAAAATTTTACAAAAATTGAATATTTAAAATCTAATTGAATTAACAAAGAAAACACAAAGGAAACACATAACATTCATACTAAATAGACTGAAACATTCCCTTAATCACAAATTAAATAAACTGAGTGTGATTTTCATCACAAATTTGTGATTTAGTGTAAATTGTAAAATTAATTTAAACCAAAAAAAAAGAAAACTGTATTTTGAGTGAAGGTTGAAGAGGAGTTGTAAAATTGAAAATTTTTTTTCAAATCTCTTATTAATGTAAACACGGATTCATATTAATCGAGGTAAGTTTTACCCCAACCCGCGGTTTTAGGTAAACCAAAACTATCACGATTCCACTGTTAACAGCAAGGTAATTTTAGAAACATGTAAGTTAGAAACTAAATTTGCATAACAAATTGAAATTAAATATATGACTGTTCTGTAAACTAAAACTTTCAAAGTTTCTATAACTTTAAAATTTTTGAGAAAATAAAATGAAATATTACGTAAATGAAAATGTTAACAATCATGCTACAGAATACAAAATATTGCACGTGGTAATGTAATTGAAGTTCATAAAATAATAATTAGCTTTTATTTGATATCAAAAATTGATATCTAATTTACAAATTTCAGAAGTTACTTTGCGCGTAAATAGATTCTCCTTTATTTTATTTGGTGTACATAATTTGTTTCTCATACAACAAGAATTAACACTTTTTATAAAAACTAGATGACCCGACAGAAGTTGTGATGTTTTAACGCTGTAAATCCAAGAATTGAAAAATGTTTTTAAATAAATCATAAATGGTACGGTTTTGATGGAAATGTAAGGAAAAAAATATTTTATAAATACTTGACGCCCCCAAGCTTACAGTCATCATAATCGTATTTAGATTAAATTAAAATTCTCACATCTCCAGTATGGGGATCCGAACCTAGTACTTTCTGTATTGCAGACCGTTGCGCTGACCACTCCTCCATAGATATGTTGGTAGCGAAATGTTACCGAATACACGGATGTGATTCCTTGTAATTAAACTTTTAACCATAATTTAATCTTTTTGACACTAAGCAAGTGTGTTTAAGTTAAGTGGGTTAAGTTAGTTTCTATTAAAATCTGATAAAGGTTAACATAAATCACAGGAATTTAACTCTAACTACTTTTAATCCTGATTACTTGATCTCGTTTTATTTTTATGTCTGAAGCCCATGTGAGAGCAGTTTAGTTAGTGATTTGGAAATCGTTTATTGTAAGCTTCGTGGTCTTTTTTTTCTTCAGCATGTGAATAATTGTAAAGTTTAAGAATTCAAGAAGGAGTATAAAAGAGGGCACTTTACGTTCAGCTTTGGCCTGTTTGTTGCCTGGTGATGCCTGTTACTAGTCATGTTTTTGTTTCATCGATATAGTTTTTTTTCAATCGGTAAGTTACATAAATTAGTTACTTGTCAGAATGTTTAATTTGCATCTTAGTTTTGTATTATCGGCTAACTGTTTTGGATGTTCTGTTTAACTGCTTTTATTTACGTTATTTTGAGAAAGAAAAAATAAACGTTGATGTTTTTATATTTTTGGTGTAACTTCTTTAAAGAAACTCAGTCTTCAGTTAGGCCATGCTACTGTGCTAAATATCAGTGGAAACTTGCTGATCGTTACTGTCTAAACATTAAATGGTATTATAATAATTTCAATCAGCTCGCGATTCTTGATTTTTAATATAAAACATTTTCTATTGGATCAAATTATATATCTAAACTATTGTTGAATCAATTTAATTACATACACAAAATTTCATCAAAATCAGTCCAGCCGTTTAGCAGGAGTAGTATTATAAACACACGGCCAGAAGAATTTTAAATATAGAGATTGGGACTTTATTGTTTAGGATATAAGCAAAATCAAACTAAACAGAAGAAAACGTTTTATTTTATATTAAATGAAAAATAATGTGTACTTTTCAGCTCTAAATGTAGTATGCCTCTTTAAGAAGTTTATTTAATGCAATAACAGCCTTTCAAATTTTTACCATAGACTAAGATTAAACGAAAAGAATTTATAGCTATTCATTTTTTTTTTCTTTTTAATGTCGTTGAAGCTTTTAAATGTACTCTTTTTATATGACTCCTTTTTCATCCATTCAGTTCAAACTTTCTTAAACATCATTTTTTTTTACTCTTTTGTCCCAAATATTCATTACTGTAATATGAATCAAGATCTCAACATTTGAAAAGAAGTTATATGTGAATTCGAATACTTAAGAATATATAAGCTTTATACAAAATAATATATAAGTTTTATATTTAAGAATATATTATTATAAGAATTATGAGATTTACTTAAGAATATATTGTGACGTCACTACACCCCCATTGGCTTCACAAAGAGGTTTTGTTAAAACCCAGGCCAAGGCGACATTCAGTCTGGAATTTTGACATTAAACTATAAAAGATTTTCCGTTCGACACGCCTTGAGATGTCCGAGGTGATCAGAAGGTCAACGCGGAAAGGACAGACTGTCAGGCGCCAACGATAGGACCAATCGGAGGTTAGCAGGACGGAGCCGCGGGAAGTAAAAGCCAATACGAAGTGACGAAAGGTGACTTCAGGCGGCGTGAGGTTTCGACGGAGGGAGGTTGACTACGAGAAAAGAGAAGAGAACGAGCGAAGGCGACAGGAGTTGCTGTTTATATTTTAGACAGCCATTCTCCAGTTTTTCGTGGGACTCAAGGAGTCAAAGTTGTACCCCTGTACAACCGATATCTGTCGGGAACCTGACCGCAGATTGTTATTTAGTTTCTTCTTGAACCTGGGACTTTTCGGTCCGTACCAGCTCACCTGAGCCCTGTGATTTGTGTGTGTGAAATTTGTAAATAGCTTCATATTTAGTCAAGAATAAAAGTTGTTATTGTTATAAGCTGTCCGTCGTGTCACTACAACTTCGATCACCCACACGCTACCAGAAAATTCAATAATAATATAATATTAATAAAATCGCTCTAAAACTTTAATTTTAGAAATATCGTGTATTATTCCTTACAACTATAATCGTGTTTTTTATAAATAAACTAATCAAACTTGCTTTAAATCTTTCCAATTATTTATCCTATTTATTTTCAAACATTAACTTTAAATATTGATGCAAACTACTAAAACATTTTTAACTTTAAACACCTTCCTCAAGTTTGAGATTCGATCTTAAATGTAAATGTGTTAGTTAATATTAAGTTGAAGCCACTTGTGACTTAATTACCTAACAATTCAAACACTGATCGGTAAAAATTTTCTTCTTATTGTCAACTCAAATTGCTTAAGTAAACTTTTAGTGGCAAATGAAAAGGGCGTGATAACCGAGAAGCAATTTTAAAAGTTCACTTGAATCTCCTGAACAATGCCTCTCACCCTTTTTCAAACCGAATGCAATTCCTGAACTTTGACTATTGTTCGTTTTGCTTATTCCTTCAAGTATTTTCTCCATCATTTCAATCACTGTAAAGTCACTTCAGACATTCCATTCATTCTTATTACCTGTAAATGGGTTCAGATCGAATATCTCTTCGTCGCTTTATTTTGCTTCCATTCGAGCTCTGGTTGCAGCTTGTAGTAATCGATATTTTCAGAGAAAAAAATATATAATTTAAGAAAGTTGAACAAAGCGAAATTTTTACTTCGTTTAGCTGTAACCGTTAGGAGAATATATACAAAGGTAAGGAAATT
>CM063508.1:19217936-19225436 GCA_032207245.1 Pardosa pseudoannulata
CTTATGAGTTGGGATAAGTTGTATATTAAGGTAAGGAAATGAATATTATTTATTATTATATCATATATTATATCATTTATTAGCTCTATAATGAACATTTAAAACACTTGATTAAAAATCTGAGAGCGATGAATTTCAAGCAGGTAGTTTTTAAATGAAATTAGGATATATATGTATACATTTTTCTCAATTATTAGTGTTTTCCTGTCTCCTTATATTTATGAGGGAGGAACAATTTTATACAATGCTGTACTACCCATCGAAAATTTTCCAATAGGCGTATCCAGTGCAAATGTGTTTAATAGGCCTTCCCTTCCCTATTATTTTGTAAATATTTTATCACTCTTAGCTATCACCTTGGGCTCTTTTATGGAGACAGACTTATCCTAAGGAAACCCCTCCTCTAAAATTTCATAATGTATTTTTGTACATATCAAGTACTTTTATACATCACAAGTCTCTCGGAGATGCTTAACACTTCTCGTGCGAGCAACGTATTTTTACGTTTTTTGCAGTCTGTCACTGGTGTACGGGTCACGTAAAAATACGTATTTAGCAGATTTTAGTGAATACCTGCTAACCACCACAAATCTACTAAATACGTATAATTATATGTATGTGTGCCATTATATGCGTGTTGTTTGTGTTGCTGTGCAACACTGTGCATTTTTTCTTTTCACAATTATGATTGTCGAGTTACTCGGTCTTTTGTTGCGTTATTTCGTCTTCAATCGAATTAATATCTCCAGAACGTCGTGTTTTGTGAATTTGAAGCTTGTTTTTTATTGTTGAATACAAAATTGATAAAATGGGACTTTGTGACAAAGATAGTGATAAAGAAATATGCGCTGACAGATTATCGGACTTTAATTTTAAAAATCGTTTATTTTTGTAATTGTGTAAAAATATTGTTTTTTTTTTTTTGTTTTGTTAAATACTCATACACTATATATTAAAGTGTAAAATAAAAAAGTTTCGTTCATAAAAACAAAGTAGTTTTTGATTTACTGCGATTTTTCTGAATAACGAAACTTTCGCGCGATTCATGAAAAAACGCCTGCTGCAAGCGTAACTTGGCGGTAAATTATATCAGCATGCCAAGTGTTAACAAACTTACACATTTAATCAGGTAAGCTTTATTCTCATGAGCAAAAAAGAAAGCAAAACATCGTACAAATAATATAATTTAAAAAACGAAATAAAAAAACAACTTAAAGAAGGATAAAGAAACTGAAGCTGAGCTGAAGCCTGTGAAGTTGTTTTTCTTTCAAGGATATTAGAGATCACTTTTTTCGCTTGTGTATTTACATTATCTCTACGGCACCTTCCCTTTCCCCTGCATCTATTATATTCTTAGGTATTCTTAGGTATTCTATATTCCTAAATTTCACCCTAACTTAACCCGTTAGCGGACAGTGGTTTCGCAGCGAAACCTCCTGTTGAAAATTTTTTTTCTCTATTTTTTGAGAAATGTGAACGTTTTATTATGCTTTTGACATTTAAAACTTACAATAAATGATAGTACAACATTTGATTAATTTTTTCTTTTGAAATATATGTATTTAAACTTGCTGTGCCTGGAAAGTTAGTAATTTGATTTTTTTCGCTTATGACCCCACACAAAAATATCTATTCCAACAACGCTTATAAATTGTTAAACTATTTTTTATTTTACTTTTTAAGAACACTTACTTATTGTTCTTCCAATGTAATGAAATTTTTAAAAAGTATTATGTTCACACTGTACAAGGGGTTTATCAGTTAACTCCCCCCCTCAATCCCTCCTGCGTTATCCACTAATGGAAACCCCTCTAGGGATTGTAAAGAAACATTTTAATACATTTTGCATTTATAAGGTTCATAGGTAATATTTATAAACTAATTTTATTAAATTCCAAAATTTTATGTGGGTCACTTTTAAAGGGTTAAAATAAAGTGCGCAATACCAAGAGTTCGAATCCCATTGCTGCAAAGGATATTTGGAACTTTTCGGACCCGATGGTATTTAAGTAGCTTCTGGTCTCATTTGTCTTCTCTTAGTAAAACAATAAACCTTAGTGCTTTAAATAAACCAACCCTTACAAAAAGACAGGAATTTAAATCATATATTACTTATTATATCACTATAGAACTACGAAGCTTGAATATTTATTTAAAAACTAGCATATAGCTCGTCATTTGACGGGATCAGTAAAATTTTTAAGTAATCAGAATTGTAAAGTACCCTATAAGGCAGGTAATGTATGTGTGATTTTACAATTAATGTGATTAATTGTAAAGTACCCTATAAAAAAGGTTTTGTTTTTTGGCTGATGATTTATCGTACAATAAAAATTAAAAATAAATGATTAAATTTAAAATTATCACAAATGTTCCTAATCTATTATTTAATCTAAATATAAAAGAAAATTATTTACGCAATATCTAATTTCAGTGATAAAACTTATGAAAACAATGCAGACGATATTTAAATAATTTAAAATAAGAAAGGATTAAATGAAATAGTTAAAGAAATGACGTCATAATGCTAGAAAAAAAAAGTTATATTCATCTACTTATGATGTGATAAATTAATAAATTTAATTGCCTGTTCTTAATAGGGAAAAATAGGGCTTTAAAAACTAGCATATAGCTAGTTAAAAACTAGCATATAGCTATGACGTGATCAGTAAAATATTTAATTTTTCAGAATTGTAAAGTACCCTATAAGGCAGGTAAAAAATGATTTGTTTTGGGGGTATTTTTAGATTTATCGTGCAACAAAAAATATGTTTCAAAAATAATTACATTTAAAATTACCACATATGTACCTAATCTATTATTTAAGCCAAATATAAAAGAAAATTATTTACGTAATATCTAAGTTCAGTGATAAAACGTATGAAAATAATGCAGACGATATTTAAATAATTTAAAATAAGAAATGATTAAATGAAATGGTTAAAGGAATGACGTCATAATGCTAGAAAAAAATTTTATTTTTACCTATTTATTATGTGATAAATTGATAAATTTAATCGCCTGTTCTTAACCGGGGAAAATAGGGCTTTAAAAACTAGCATATAGCTAGTTAAAAACTAGCATATAGCTATGACGTGATCAGTAAAATTTTTAATTTATCAGAATTGTAAAGTACCCTATAAGGCAGGTAAAAAATGGTTTGTTTTGTGGGTACTTTTAGATTTATCGTGCAACAAAAAATATGTTTCAAAAATAATTACATTTAAAATTACCACATATGTACCTAATCTATTATTTAAGTCAAATATAAAAGAAAATTATTTACGTAATATCTAAGTTCAGTGATAAAACGTATGAAAATAATGCAGACGATATTTAAATAATTTAAAATAAGAAATGATTAAATGAAATGGTTAAAGGAATGACGTCATAATGCTAGAAAAAATTTTATTTTTACCTATTTATTATGTGATAAATTGATAAATTTAATCGCCTGCTCTTAACCGGGAAAAACATGGCTTTAAAAACTAGCATATAGCTATGACGGGATCAGTAAAATTTTTAATTTATCAGAATTGTAAAGTACCCTATAAGGCAGGTAAAAAATGGTTTGTTTTGTGGGTACTTTTAGATTTATCGTTCAACAAAAAATATGTTTAAAAAATAATTACATTTAAAATTATCACATATGTACCTAATCTATTATTTAAGCCAAATATGAAAGAAAATTATTTACGTAATATCTAAATTCAGTGGTAAAACTTATGAAAATAATGCATTCGATATTTAAATAATTTAAAATAAGAAATGATTAAATGAGATGGTTAAAGGAATGACGTCATACTGCTAGAAAAAATGTTATTTTTACCTATTTATTATGTGATAAATTAATAAATTTAAACACCTGCTCTTAACCTTGAAAAATAGGGCTTGAAATAATGGCATTAAACGCTCGAAAGAAGGAGAAGGGGTGGATTTTGAACTTTTGAAAGACGACAACATTTTCGCTGTGATGTGAAGCATATTTATACCAATTTTTTGTAGAATAAGATCGATAGTTTAGGAGAAGATAAACTTCACTCGTTTTGAATTTTTCGTACCCTAACTCATCAAAAATCCAATAGGAATGCCTTTTATCCATTCCAGGCCCATCCGCTTCATAAATTCGAGGACAGACGAACAGATAACTTAGGCTATTATTATATAAAGAATGTAATACTAACTTAAGAAGAGAAAATAAAAATATGTTAATTTTTTTATCTAAAATATTTAGTTAATAATTAAATCATAGTTAAGGCAACTTTAATTGACACTGTGTTGAACTTTACACCCCTGGAATTTTCTAATGCGAATTAAACTTTTCACAAGCTTAGTATTATATTTTCTCTTTAAAAACCAGTGAATAGTTTTACAGTTTTTTAAAGTACTTACCTTTATAAAAACTAAAAGACTTAACAATACCTTAAATAACTTTTTTATAGAATCCATTGCTTTTAAAAGATTAGGCAAGCATCATCTAAGTACAGTAAAGGATCAAAATACTTCAAAATTTTTTCCAGACAGTTTTTTATCACTAATGATTTAAATTTAGAGAAAATAAGAATGGGTAGAAGAATTATTTTATTTTTTTTTAGACATTCATTGTCTAGGGGCTTATATTACACTAATCCTCTGATATTTTTTCTGTGGAAAGTTTCGTTTTAAATTACATGAAAATTTTGAATGAAGTCTTTATTAGTACAGGAATAATCAAGTAAAATTTTCGGGCTTTTTAGTTTAATAAGGTCTAAAGTCATTTATATCTTACATAAATATTTTCAGAAGTCAAAAGTTTAAGAATGATAATAATGATAAATTTCGTATGAGGCTTAAATACCCAAATAAGAAGACAATATTTAAATATTGCTTTTACATAATCTAAAATTCTATACTATGCAACTGATTGATATTCAGAAAATTTAAGCACAAAAATAGCAATAAGAGACTATAGTAATGATATACGAAATTCTACATTGCTGACAAATGTTTATCGCGCAACTAAAATTCCGAAAAAATAATTTATTAGAAGTGGAACATTTTCAATTTTAAATAATAATTGACCTAATGAAACATACTAAATATGTATGAAATTCAAATAACATACAAATTAGACATTTTGGACAATATCTATGCTAGTCAATATCCTTATATATGTAAGATGGGCGGTTTAGCCATTTCACTTACGGCCTTGATTATGTGATTATAATATATTAAGATGTTTCGAATTTTTGGAATGAACCAGTACGAACCAGTGGACTAATCTACAAGAAATTATTTATAAGGACGAAATATTAATTCTTAATTTATCTGTCTACGTCATGGTTTGGTTTGGTTTGGAGCACTACGATCTACTTTTTGCAACACGAGGGCTAATGAGACCGGGACCTACAGCTTAAAGCCGATTCCGAACGGCTACGAACATCCATGCCATAGTGGGACTCGAACCCACGAACTCCGGTTCCGAAGGCCAGCACCCTAACCAATCGGCCATCGTTCGGCGTCTACGTCATGTTACCTTTGAAATGAACCAGTACGAACCAGTGTATTAAGCTATAAGGATATTATTTATTAGGACAGGGAACTACTACAACAGTTATATGTGTACTGTAAGCTACCTTTAGAATGAATCAGTGCGAACCAGAGGATTAATCTATAAGGATATTTATTAGGACATGGAACTAATTCAACATTTATCTGTGTACTGTAAGCTACCTTTAGAATAAATCAGTACGGACCAGAGGATTAGGTTATAAGGATATTTATTAGGGCATGGAACTAATTCAACATTTATCTGTGTACTGTAAGCTACCTTTAGAATGAATCAGTACGAACCAGAGGATCAGGCTATAAGGATATTATTTATTAGGATATGGCATTAATTCAGAATTTAACCGTCTCCTTCAAGCTACCTTTGGAATGAACCAGTATAAACCAGTGGATTACGCTAGAAGAATATTATTTATAAGTACATAGATTAATTCATAATTTATTTGAATTTATTTGCCTGTTTCACGTTACCTTAGGAATAAACCAATACAAACCAGTAGATTAAGATGTAAGAATATTGTTTATAAAGAAATGGGATTAATTCATAATATATCTATCTACCTCACGTTACCTTTGAAATGAACCAGTACAAATCAGTGGATTAAGCTAGAAAAATATTGTTTATAAGGAGACGGTATTAATTCTTAATTTATCTGTCTACTTCACGTTACCTTTGGAATGAACCAGTAAGAAATTGATAGATTAAGATACAAGATTTAAAAGCAAAACTTCTACCCTTCTTCATTCTGACTCACACGCCAATCCATATATATATATATATATGTATATATATATATATATATATATATATATATATATATATATATATATATATATATATATATATATATATATATATATATATATATATATATATATATATATATATATATATATATATATATATATATATATATATATATATATATATATATATATATATATATATATATATATATATATATATATATATATATATATATATATATATATATATATATATATATATATATATATATATATATATATATATATATATATATATATATATATATATATATATATATATATATATATATATATATATATATATATATATATACATATAAACATATATATATATATATATAAATGTATATATATATATACATATAAACATATATATATATATAAACATATAAATATATATATATATATATATGCATATAAACATATATATATATATATTATATACACTCAAGAGCCAAAACATTATAACCACCTGTCAGTAACGAGTTGGCACACATTTGGAGAGCAACAAGCTTCAACCCGCCTTGGCATGAATACCACAAGTCCTTGGTAGATTGCCGGAGATATATTGTAACACATGTTTAAGCAACGGTTACACAAATTCGAGATATTGCGAATTGGTGGTATTTGATATTAGAGCTGCCGTCTCATGACATCCCAAATGTGTTCTATCGGATTGAGATCCATTAGGTTAGGCTGCCTGGACATTAACTGGAATTCAGCATCATGTTCCTGGAACCACTCCAACACAATTTTAGCCTTGTGAAAAGGGGCTTTTTCCTATTAGAACATTCCATTTGAAAATGTAAAAACAGAAGCCATGTAAGAGCCCTCAATGATATTCAGATACCCTGTAGCATTCATGATCTGCTCTACGACAATCACGGGTCCCAAAGATGTCCAAGAGAACATCCCCCAAAGCATAATACCGCCACCGACGGCTTGTGTATGACCTACTGTACATTGAGAGAGCAACTGTTCGCCTGGAAGACGACGTATCCTGACATGGCCATCGTCATGATGAATGAAAAACGGTGATTCATCTGACCAGACAACTCTCGCTGATCCATGGACCAGTCGCGATGTTCACGGGCCCAGCATAGGCACAGTTGGCGATGACGCTTGGACAGCAGACGCACACGAGTGGTACGTTTGCTGCGTAGC
>CM063508.1:19232936-19355436 GCA_032207245.1 Pardosa pseudoannulata
TCGTAAAGGTATTTATTCGAAATGGAAATAGAATGAATATTTGAACACATCTATATCACTGAGAAAAATATTCTTAGATAGCCCATTATTGTTCAGGTAAATAATATTCCATATACCTCTTAAATTTATCTAATCTATGTATATATACTAGACAACCCGATTGATATTGTCTTGTTTTAAAGCTGTAAATCCTAAAACTGCAAAATATTTTTAAATAAATTATAAAATGGACCCTTTTGATGGAAAAGTAAGGAAAAAAGTTATTTTAAAAACACTTGATGCCACCACGGGTACAGTCTTCACGAACGTGATTAGATTGGATTAAAATTTCCACATCGCCTGTACGGGGATCCGATCCTGGGACTTTTCGTGCTGAAGCCCGTTTGTCAGACCACAGGTATGTTGGTTGCGAAGGATTTCAAGTGGCATTATAATAATCTAAGTAAGAGTGCAGTTCTGACAAATGTTCCAACAGGACAACTTCCCATGTCACAAGGCCAAAATTGTGTTGGAGTGGTTCCAGGAGCATGATGCCGAATTCCAGTTAATGTCTTAGCCGCCTAACCCACCGAATGTCAATCCGATAGAACATATTTGGGATGTCATGGGATGGCAACTCAGAGTTCAAAGACCATCAATTCGCAATATCTCTGATTTGCGTAACGGTTACTTAAACATCTGGTTCAAATTTGTCTCCGGCCATCTACCAAGGACTTGTGGCATCCATTCTAAAGCGGGTTGAAGCCGTATTGAGTGAGAAAGGTTGGCCAACTCGATATTGACAGGTGGTCCTGTTTTCGCTCTTGAGTGTATATGTATATGTGTGTAGATAGATAGACATACAAATAGACATTAGATTTATTGTAGGTATTCAATTTTAAATACTGTTATTTAACGTGTTTCTATCTTTTAATACAAATTTTCAAAATTCAAAGTATTGTAGAATCCGTTTTTGTCCCATTATTACAATTTTACTATTTTTACAAGTATCTTTGTTGTTCTCTTTAAATAATATCGCAGAAAAAGTAAGTAATGCTAAATATATTCTAAATGTTTACTAAGACACTTGGCTTTACACTTTAATTTCTTTTAATATCTCAAGTTTATCAAAAAAATGTAAGCTTTTTTGGTGTGTTTCGTTTTATAAAAGAGTTGATGCTCATCAAAATTGTTTATATGGTCGGAACGTAATACAATTAGAAAACTAATTTGGTTTGGCTTCGTTTGGAGTACTAAGGCCTACAGTTTTGCTCATGAGGGTTAACAACTAATGGGTCCTACTTCTTAAAGCCGTGTACTACCTGTAGCCAGACACCCACCAGAAGTCGATTGTAGGGTGTTGGATTGCTGGTTCGGTGTGACCGTAAGGCAGCAGTCCGTTACACAGGGGCTAAGTCAGCATTCCACCCATATAATTAAAAATAACAAAAAAAAAGTAGACAAACTAGACAAATAAATACAACCATTGCAGTTTCCACAAGTGCAGGGGATACTCCGCAGGAGTCTTTCAGGTTAAAAGTCCGTTTAACCCGGTGTACCACATGGAACTTTCTGACATGAGAGTAGGGGGCCGGTTTCACCAAAGTCGCTTAACAGCTAACCGTGGTTAACACAATTCGCTAACCAATGGTGGGACTCAATTCTCTGTTTAAACAGAGATTAATTGTGGTTAGCCGTTAAACAACTTTGGTGAGACTGGCCCTTTGCTGTTGGTGAGGAAAGCAATAACAGTACAAGGCAATTGAGATGGCCATTAGTGAAGGGCTACTTTGCCCCTTGCGCTGAGGTTTTAGGATTAGATCTTCATGGCCGCACGATGGCGCCTTGATTTACGGTGAGCCAGCCAGTCAACCAGGCTCCTAACCTTCCTTATCAGTACGAGGTTAATAATTAGGCTCTCTGCCCAGGGTTCCTTTGATGTGTCAGGTTTCTTATGATACAAGTATTGTGCCAGAGGGCAGTCGTACTTCCTAAAGCCGATTTCGAATGGCTAAGAACATCCATGCCAGCACCTGGATTCGAACACGTGAACTCGTTCCTTATCGTTCGGTAAAAACTAGTTTGGATTTTGAAATAAACGTAACTTTCACTGGAAAACTTCAAATACCCAGACTGCTGGTCAGGAAGTGGCTAATAATGTGATAAAGGACTCATTATTTAGGGTTTAACATAACATCTACTTTCTACCAACAAGTGTGATGAAAATACACGAAATAATTTCCTTTGAGAGCTGATTCCTTTCTGCTGGATAAACAGGAAGACTGGCTTACAGAATGATGTAAGTACGTGACAATAAACCTTTCACTTTTCTTAAGATCTTATGTACTTTCTTCCATGGGTTCACAAAAAATTCGCTAGATTTTTGCGCTTCTAATAATCTCATTCCAGGCAAACCATTAAGGAAAAGTTGTAATGGAATCTTTCGGTAAGGTATTTGTTCGTAATGAACATAGAATAAATATACTTAAAAATATTCCTAGGTCACTGGAAAAAATATACTTAAGTTGTACATTAATGTTCGCCTAAATAATGTGTTTTATACCTCATAAACTAATAAAAATGTAATCATATATATAGGTAGATAGATATATATATGTGTATATATATATATATATATATATATATATATATATATATATATATATGTATATATATATATACGTATGTATATGTATATATATATATATATATGTATATGTATATATATGAATATATATATATATACACTTGTATATATTAGAGGGTATTCCAGCAACACCGATTAAACTCTGCACAGCCAGATTCGTTGTTTGGAATATGTAACAAATTCCCAAAGAACTGTACCTCTGCGACCTAAAGATTTCGAGAAGATGCGAGAGAAAATGTATGACGTCATATCCGAATTACGAAAAAAAATCTTTAATTAAATCATGAACATCTTTACATCGAACAGCGGTTAGTTCGGTATATAGTACAAAAGACACATAAAGTAATATCCTTATATTAATTTAACTTAATATTTTTTATTAAGAATTCGTGCTTGATTTATTTTACAGAAAAACATGACTTTTTCTTTACTTTCTTGTTTCTTTACAGCCTTTTTTCTTGGTTTCTTTTTTTTTCTTGCAGCCGTATTCATATGAGTATAACACGCTTATCATTAAATCCGAAGATTACTTTTAGGCGACGGTTAACCTAGGATCACTAGAAGTAATAGTCTTATATTAATTTATTTAACACTTTTTTATTCCAAAGAATTCGTGCTTGGTTCTTTATAACAGATTTGCAACCGTATTCACTAAATGGAGTATAACACTTGAATCATGAAATCCGAGGATTACTTGTAGTCGAAGTTTAACCCAGGATCACTAGAAGTAATAGACTTGTATTAACTTAACATAATACTTTTTATACCTAATAATTACTATTTGGTTTCTTTATAACAGATTTACACCGTGTGTACAAAACAGAGTATAATAAGCGGAACACAAAATCCGAAGTTTACGTGCATTCCAGGGCAACTCAGGATCATACGTAAGTGGTACTAGTGATTGTAGGATTTTCTTATTCTTGAATAAAATCTTAGTTATTTGTAAGAGATGTCTGGGATGCTCCATAGTGAGTATTTTGAGACAGATTTTA
This sequence comes from Pardosa pseudoannulata, assembly GCA_032207245.1. Lineage (NCBI taxonomy): Eukaryota > Metazoa > Arthropoda > Arachnida > Araneae > Lycosidae > Pardosa > Pardosa pseudoannulata. The sequence continues at coordinate 19,236,558 of CM063508.1, forward strand.
TCTTCTAAAATAGCTTTAACTTATTATGTTAGACTAGACTGTAGTTTCGTTTAGCTTGGAGAGCGACGGTCTACTGTTTTGCTCAGTAGGTCTAATGAGACCGTGACCTACTACTTAAAGCCTATTCTGAAAGACTACGAACACACATGCCAACAGTAGGATTCCAACTCAAGAAATCCGGAACCGAAGAAGAGCGCTCTACCATTCGGTCATCTCTCAGATGTAGATTTTGGTATATAGATGAGAGAGAAATTTACACAAATAAATATAAAATGGTTTTAGTGTTCATTTTACAATTAAATTCATTGTGCAGATATTTCATTACTCATTTCTGAGCTTTAAATTTGTTTATTATATCAATTTTTAATCATTTTGTCATTTTAAAACCACACTGTGTTATGGTACTCATCAAGGGTTTGCATACGTAAGAAAACCTGTAGTTTTACTGAAGTATCATTCATAAAAAAACAATGTATTTCCCCTTGGTCCCCCTACGAATAGAATTCCTGGATACGATGTTGCTCCTGGGGTTGCAAAAAGCTGACGGCTGAGCTTCAAACTAAACTATAGCAAGAGAAATCTTAATTTCTGTACTTTACTCCCTCCAAAGAGAAGAACATGCATTGAAAGTTAGTAATTCAGCATTCCTCTGGTTTGCCAGAAGGACCGGGTAGTCATACAAAATTGCAAAATCAGCTTCCATAGTCCAAATTGCGCAACACAGATCTCGAAACCATGACGTAGGAAATTGACATTGGAGTAAAAATTCCAAGTTAAGATTTTACTGACAGAAAAATCATAGAGATAGCGTTCTTGTATTAAAGTAATTTTATCCTTAAAGGAATTGTACTCCAATGGGGAAAAATAATTTAGATGTGTTTAGATTAACTTTTTTATTTTATTACACTGCACATAGAGAGATTGAGAGCGAGATAAATAAATATAAGATACGAAACAGGAAAATTTATACATAAAAAACATTAAGAATATTTCAAATTTTATTATTCTCTTAGCACAAAAAAAATTACTTACATTTGCTAGAGTACGAATTATTACTTTAATACTTTAAAATTTTATGCAATTAGTAGTGTTACTATAATCACAGAAAAATGTTTAATTTTATCCTAACAACTTTCTTCATATTCTTTCCGCACATGGTTTGAATAAATTTTATTCTCGTGCTCTCTAAAAGCATTAAAGATGTTTCATATTTCACTCATTATCTGGAGTTCCATTTCATTTTCATTCATTCTTGCCTCCTTCAAGAAATGGATTCTCGCTCTCCATTTCGAGCTCCAGACGTTTCATTTAAAGTTCCTTTATTTATGCTTCAGTTTTGCTGTAACTCTTCTCTACCTTCTGGCTACCATAAAATGAGCATAGACTCTCGAAAGAATCTTGTTAAAATCTCTCTGCTATTCATTGCATAAGTCCTTGATATTTAGCTGTATTTCCTGGGTCGAGAGTTCCTGCGATGGTAAAAAGAATCTGCCTTCGCGCTGCAGGATGACTTATTCAACATTTTTAAATAAAATGCATTAGTATCACTGAATGACCAGTTTTTTTTTTAAGAATTTCCATTACATATAACTAAATATTGTCAAGAAAACTATTTTCCATTGCTCATCGTGCTAGATGAAATGCATTAATGCCATTATTTCTATGTAGAACACACTGACTGAATTATTTTAAAGAGACAGTGCATTTCAAGCTGAAAAATCTTCCTAACAATCTATTTTTGATACATTGAAAAATAAAGTATTATACATTTTTTAGAATAAAAATTCTATTTTATCATTACTAAAGGGTCTGATTTTATAAAAGTTATTTAGTTTAGTTATAAAAATCCGTATATCTATCTATCTATCTATCTATCTATCTATCTATCTATCTATCTATATATATATATATATATATATATATATATATATATATATATATATATATATATATATATATATATATATATATATATATATATATATATATATATATATATATATATATATATATACATACATATATACATATATATATACATATATATATATATATATATATATATATATATATATATATATACATATATATATATATACATATATATATATATATACATACATATATATATATATATATATATATATATATATATATATATATATAATTCTTCTGTCCGTGTGTTTGTAATAGAACTCATCCTAAACAACTGGACTCATTTTGATGAAATTTTGTGTATGTAATTCAGTTGATTTGAGAATGGTTTAGATTCACAATTTGATCCTGTTACAATGTGGTTTTGCAACAAAATGGGAATGAAGTCACGGGGAGTATAACAAATATAATGCGTTGTGAGGAGTAAACTTATAAACAAAACATCACGCTATGGTAAATATATACCAACTCAGGAAGGACAGACTCAGGGAGAAAAATAAAAAATTGAAAGTACTTTATTGGACATAAATCCGTTGGTCAAAACAATATATTAAGAATATCCGTATGGATACAACGAAGCCTACCAAAAATATTGATGAAGTGAAACAAAGCTTCTACTACATCATTAGCTCTTATCCTTTCAAGGGGATACAATTGCAGGTGTCGAGAAAACACATCCACAATGTTTAAGAAATAAATGTTGTTATTAAAAGGGCCTAAAATGTACATTGAAACAAGATCAAGTACTCGTTTTGAAATTTCCTTAGATTGCAGTGGAGCTTTGGCAATATTTATTTTCTTAATTTGGTTACATATCTGACAGATTTTAACAAATTGTTCAACTTTCTTGAACAATCCCTTGACATAGTATCTTTTTTATACCAATTCAAAAGTTTTGGTAATGCCTAAATGAGTAGTATGAGCAATCCCAATGGCTTTTGTAATTAAAGAGTCAGGTAAACATGCTCTAGATGTTTGAGAACTGTCATTCTAATTGTGACACAATATGGTTGTCATGAGCACCATAGAGCAATCATCAATATAGTACTGGTTTCTAAATTTGTCATGATGATTGGTAACCTGATTGTACTGTGTACAAAGGACGTTATCATTTAACTGACCTCTTTAATGTGGTTGTCATTTTTTAATGTGGTTGTTGGGGAGGTTTTTGCGAAGTAAAAGGCTTTTCGCAACATTTTATGGTGTACGACCGCTCAGACCAGTTTGATCGTAAGAAGGTACTGCTTTAGTGCAGCATTGTTTTGTCACCTTTTAACCTTCCCGTTTTCTGTGGTCAAGAGGCATTGAAAGTCCCCTTTAGGGGTACTATAAGGAATGTCTCTGCAGCTACAGGGCACAGCTGTCGAGTTCACAATTGGCACTGTATCTCGACACGAATTTGCCTTGGCAATCCAGGTCACAGCACTAAATGTTACAATATGGTTTTGCAACAAAATGGGAATGAAGTCACGGGAACTATAACAAATACATACCTTGTGAGGAGTAAACTTATAAACCAAACATCACGCTATGGTAAATATATACCAACTCAGAAAGGACAGACTCAGGGAGAGAAATAAAAAATTGAAAGAATTTTATTGGACATAAATGCGTTGGTCAAAATAATATATTAAGAATATATATACTCACATACCATCAGGGTGCATAACTGCAAGCCGCCTGCTCAAGGTGGGGTCATTTTTAAGTTCCGTCACACTCACTAGTTGAACACCAAAGTGTGCTCCCTTAAATAGGTGCACTCATTTCTCGCCACCGGGAATACCAAGGCAAAACCATGTAGAGATACAGTGCCAATTGTGTACTAGACAGATGTGCCCTGTAGCTCTAGAGACATTCCTTAGAGTACCCATAAAGGGGACCCTACAATGCCTCTTGACCACAGAAAACGGGAAGGTTAAAAGGTGACAAAACAACGCTGCACTAAAGCAGTACCTTCTTACGCTCAAAGTAGTCTGAGGGGTCGTACACCATAAAATGTTGCGAACAACCTTTTACTTAGCAACAGATCATATAGAAAATGTTTTTTATTATAAATTTAGGATTGCTCGTTTATTGAGATTATTCTAATACCGCTCGACACCCTTCACTGTCAACGTATCTGTAGCGCAGTGGTCAGTACTAATTACACGTCAACAACCCAATATAATAACAATGACAGAATTAGAATTTTGCTTGTTTAAATGCTTTTAATTTGCATTTTATAATGATTTAAGCATTTTATAACTATGTAGTATTGCTATGTTGACTATCAACAATACTCCAAACACGGACATTTTAATCAATACTTAGATCTCCAATCAAAGCATATTACTCCTACATGTAAAATTGAGCGTCGTATATAACTTATTTTCTTAACAGATAAAGAATAATTATTTGACATTTATATGGTCTGACACTTTGACACTATGCACTATTTTTCAAAAGGTATTATAGAAACATGTAAAATGATTATCCTTTTTTGGTTTATTACTTTTGTATTAATCTTCATATTAAACTATGCATGAAAAATCCAATATAATAGCAAAAACAAAATTAGATTTTTACATCTTTAAATTATTACAATTTACATTTTATAATGATTTAAGCATTTTATAACTATGTAGTATTACTATAGGGATTATCAACAATACTCCAAACATGGAAAATTTTAATCGATACTTAATAATCCATTTGAAGCGTATTTCTCCTACATGTAAAATTGAGTGTTCTATATAACTTATTTTATTAACAGATAAATAATAATTATTTAACATATATGAGGTCTGACGGTTTGACACTAGGCACTATTTTGCAAAATATATTGCAGGAACACGTTAAACATCGTTATTTTTTAGTTTATCAGTTTTGTATTAATCTTCCCATTAGACTACGCGTGAGCAATCCAATATAATAACAACAACAGAATTAGAGTTTTAAGTCTTTAAATTATTACAATTAACATTTTATAATGACTTAAGCATTTTATAATTTTTTTAATATTGCTAGATCAAATATGATGTACTATTAACAAGACTCCAGGCACGGAAAATTTTAATCAATATTTAGATCTCCAATAGAAGCATATTTCTCCTACATGTAAAATTAATCGTCGTATATAACTTATTCTATTAACAGATAAAGAATAATTATTTGACATAGATATTGTCTGAGGCTTTGGCACTATGCAATTATGCAAAATGTGTAACAAGAACATGTTAAATGATTATCATTTTTTAGTTTATCACTTTTGTATTAATCTTCCTATTAAACTATGCGTGAACAATCCAATATAATAACGACAACATAATTAGGGTTTTGTGAGTTTAAACTTTTATTATTTACATTTTATTATTCTTTACACACTTTAAATTTTTTAATATTGCTAGATTAAATATGATGTATTGTTAACAAGACCCAAGCATAAAAAAAAAATTAATCAATACTTAGCACTCCAAGTGAAGTGTATTTCTCTTGGGTATAAAATTGAGTGTCGTATATAGATTTGAATTGAAATACTTTCCAGACACTTTTGAATCATTCATTTTCCAGGAATAATCAATAAAGAAATAAATAGCTTCCCTAAACATAAGAATGCAAATGTTAGGGCTGCGAGAATATTTATAAATATATATGTATAGATATATATACTCCTTCCAACAGCACTCTCCATTTTCCATGCCATTAAAAACATGCTATATTATTCCCGAATGAAACCTCCTCAGAATATCTGAAACAAATTTATTGAAAATTCCATATCATCCCTTAGGCAGGTATAGGTAAAGAAATTATGATAAATACGATGCGTTCAGATGAAAGTTTAAAGTTTCGCGAAGGAATATTTAAAGTTTAAATGAAAAACACAGAAAAAACCTTTTCTTTAATATTTCAAAACCTCCTCTTCCTTTATCTGAAAAATCGTAAGCAGCTCTTTTGTTTCCTTCCTCTAAGTACCTCGCATCATCAATCATTGTAGCTATATCATTTTGTTGCACGTTCTTACGCCCACGAAATCTTAATGCAGCGCTATCACTGCCCTTTAATGTTCCAAGTTTTTCCGAGTTTTGATAGTAACGATTCACAAAAGATCTTTATGTGAATTTTCACTTTAGAGCATTAATTTTGCTTAGAGAAATGCTGCGGAGAAATCTACACAAAAATGTATTAGATCTATATGAATAGTTTGATTTTTTTTATACCAATATAAAAATTTAGAGTTTATGATTAAATAATTTGTGTTCTAAAAGTGTCATCTAAATTTGCGTTCTTCTCTGGTCTTATGTAAGGCTCCTCCATTGGTCCCTAATGGCTTTTGCTAGGTTATTTACAACCTTAGCATGGTTGTTCTATGACGTTCTTGCTGTTTTTTTTTCTCTTTTTGTTTTTGTCTCTACTCGTTATAAAAAACGTCTTCTAAAAAAATGTATAAAATCTTTTAAAAATTGTAAGAAAATACTCTTAAAAACTTATATTATCAGGGCCGCACATCACCTTTTCATACTTTTTTCTTGCATTTCTGCTCTGTTTTGTCTTTGGTCTACTTTTCGTCTTTTCTTGTGACTGTATTGGAAGTTTTTGCGCATTTTGTTTGGTTCTCCCAATCTCAGGAGAATCCCTTAAGGCCCCTCCACACTATGGTCCATTGCAAGCCATTACCACCGTCTGGAGGGGGTATGGCTTATCATGATCGACGATGGCAGACGATAATATGGCCTTGGCTGAGAATGGGTTCGGAAGCGGTTTTTCTCCAAAGATCAAAAGCAGCCAGATGCGCAACTGAAGTGAGCAGTAAATCCTGTAGATGAATCTGTTACCAAATACACGGATCCCATTCCTTGTAATTAAACTTTTAATCATGATTTAATCTTGATTACTTGATCTAGTTTTTTTTTGTATGCTCCGTGGTTTCTTTTTATGTGAATAATTGTAGAGGCTACGAGATCAAGAAGGAGTATAAAAGGGGTACTTTGTTGCTGTTTTTTTTTAATTTTTACCTTGTTGTTGCCTGTTGCTCGTCGTGTTTTTGCTTCAATATAGTTTTTTCTCCATCAGGTAAATTACATAATATAGCCACTTGCCAGAATGTTGAACTTACAAATTAGTTTTCTATTATCAGCCAACTGTTTTGGATGTTCTGTTTACCTGTTTTTTTTATTTACATTGTTTTGAGAAAGAAAAATAAACTGCTATGTTTTTATATTTTTGGTGTAGCTTCTTTAAAGAAACTCAGTCCTCAGATAGGCCATGCTACTGTGCTAAACATCAGTGGAAACTTGCTGATCGTTACTGACCAAACAGAATCCACACGCTCTGCTCATTTAGAAGATCACTGTGTGGAAGTAACCCGTAAATCATCTTCCAATATTACCATCAAGAAGTGGTGAACAATTGGCCATAGTGTGGAGGCTACATAAGAATCACAAAATTTTCGTTTCTTCTCACGTTGCTGCATTGTATGAATGCCCATGGCTACTTAAATTTTTTTGTTTCTTTATCCCTAAACTGTCTTCTCGCTTGTTTTCGTGTTATGTACTCTTGTTTTTCACTCTTCTTCCGTCTTATTTTCATAGTTTATTTTCTGCTCGCTTTCATTTTTGTGCTTATTGGTAAAAATCTCTGGATTAGTGGGCTCGGTCCAGGTAATCCAGTTTTACCATCGCCTTGTATGCCTTGTAGTCTTATCTGAATCCTCAAACATTTATTACCTGTTCAGTTGTTTACCATGCTTAAAATTCATCATTCATTTTAATATAACACTTCAACCCTTTCCCTCACAACAAATAACATATGTTACAACTTTGTTTTCTTTCCTTAACCCAACATATTTCGCACACTATATAGCCTAGGTAGCTCAGTAAGCAAAAATATTGATCGAGAAATCTTAAAGTAGTGTGTTTGAGGGTCGACCAGGACAAAGATCGAATGTGTTTACTAAGGGAGACTGAGGCAGATAAAAACAGGATTTGTGGTAGCAATGTTCCCCGAATTTCCAAACAATACCTCTGGATGTGGCAGGTCAAGCCTTGGGGACCTTCTACTTGGTCCCTGTATTAATTTGGAGTTTTCCACAAAAAGGATTTAACTTCGACTGTCAGTTTTTAAAATTTGTTTAAATGCAAAAAACATGTTACTATGAACATGTAGGTAACATTTACAAATTAACTACTTATCACCTAATTAGCAACATAAAAAGTCTATACATAACATCAGTAATCTTTTTTATATATTATTCAATAAAATTTGTAACTTCAGAAATTAATTAAAAATACATGGCAAGTAATTAAAAAACCCATTAGAACTTTTTTTCAATTTTCCGAAACTACAACATTCCACGCCTTCAAAACACTAAATTTTCAATATTTATTTTTTGCCTTTTACATAAATGTAGAGTGGCTATTTGAAGAACTATATTCTGGTTAATTAAGGAAATAGAATATAAATAAATGACCTTTGAACTTATGTATTTAAAGAAGAGTCATAAATAACTTTTACTACGCATTTGGACATTTGTATTTTAGAATTAAATTCTGCATTTCGCTATTTCTTTTTTCTATAAAGATTTTTTTAGGGATGAATTAAACTTTTATTGAATTACTTTAGTCGCTGCACTCAAAATCCAAACTTAAGTTTTTAACAATAGAATATCTGGTGGAGTCATTTTAAACCAAGCTATGTATACTGTTTTATAAAATCATTAGTATCTATTAATCTATAATCTTGGTCATAACAGTCTATATATATATATTATATATATATATATATATATATATATGTGTGTGTGTGTGTGTGTGTGTGTGTGTACATTCATATATATAAATCATAGTAACTATGTGTTTTATAATAAATAATATATTAATATATTTAGTTTCTAATAATCTGGATGTAACATTAAAATATAACAAATAAAAGAAACATCTCGCCTATAATAAAGCCTATCTCGAAAAATCTCGTTCTATACAAAACAAATTCAAAATGTTCCTCCAAGATTTCGTGTTCTCTTAGAATAACGTGTATATGTTATTAAATTATTTTACTGTATTCTCTGCGAGTATTAAGACAGTTAATGTCTTACAACGTTACAAAATTGTTACCACCATTGTTACTTAAGCGTTACCAAATTGTTACTATTATTATTATTATATGTGACTTTTCTATTCACGTTTTCAAGATGATTTTCTACCAGTTATTTTCTAACACACTTTGAAATCCTGTTTACAAACAGAGGGCAACATAACTTGGAGTTATTTTGATGTTTATTTCTTAATGTCACCAAGAAAGAGTCAATTAAACTTGAACGCCCTAAATTTGAATTTTACCAAGTTTAGGAAATCAATTAAAATAAATATAGCAATGAAATAAATTGTTATATATTTGAGGAATAGAATCTAACATTAAACATTGAAATATTATGAGAAAGAACATGAAAAATACTCATAAAAGTATAAATATACGCGTATTTAATCAACAGGAACACCATAAAACCGGACAGTCGTTTATACAAGCAATTAACCTTTCAATAGATTTCCTATCTTGTAGCTTCAAATTATAAAATTTAGCTGTAATGTTACTGGAGAATGGGACTATAGACTAGCTAGTAACAACATCCAAAAGATAGAATAAAATTATTTGAATTTTGGCGATTATTTCCTAAAGTTGCCAATAATAAATTATCTAGACTTGGATTCCCAAAACGATGTTACTTCAGAATAAGGTATCCCTTTGGTGAAAAAGTTGGCGTTGTTTACAAAACAGAAATACATAGACTAATTTCACTTTTAGTTTCCACAAAGTACAGAAATAGAGAGGCAATTAATTCCTCAACAGCTTTCAAAACCAATAGTTACAAATTATTAAAAAAACAGCCTTAAATCATTAAAAAACGACATCCAAACGAAAATGATAGAAAAAGACGTAATCGTCATTTTTCATCGAAGCCAATCCATTTAATTTCACAAAATGAATAGCAAATAAGAAATCATTATAAATATTATGCAAAAATATAGAGCCTTACTCTGGGAGTTGCGGTTCGTACCGCAAGTGCGGTATGACGTCACGTTGACGTCAGCTCGCGGAAATTTTGAGAGCAAACGATACTTCGGTACTCTGGGGTTACATGCGGAAAGTTACCGATAGCTGCAGGTTGCGGAAACTTTCCGGCAGCAAATTTGGTAGAGAGAACTTCCCGATAGTAAAAAAAACATGGCGGCTTATTTGAGTTACGAATATATAGCTCAGTTAGGAAAAGTATGCCTGTTTTGCCAAAATGTAGAAAATTCCATGCCATCTCCACGGATACCACTGATATTAAAAGTATGAACTAAAAAGTTGTTTTTAAATATATTAATGCTGAATTTAGAGCAGTATAAAAGTATGATGTAAATATTGTGTATCTTCAGTTTTGATCTTATATTTTATGTTTTTCATACTAGTAGAAATCTTGTTAACAATGCTAAGTAATAAAAAGATCGAAGCCTTTATAACTTTCGGCTTTTATTTTACATATTTTAAGCACAAAATTTACAATCTTCATGGATACCTGTGATGTTAGTCTGAACCCAAAATTTGTGTTTACATATAATAAAACTGTTTTTAAAATACTATCAAAGTATGATTTAAATATTATTTATCTTTAATTTTCATCATATTTATATCTTTTATTTTCATCATAACCATAATTTTCATATTGTGAATTTCAAATTTTAATTTCTTGCATTTTATATATTTTAATAACTGTGTTCAAAACAAAACATTGATGTTTAGATTTTAGGTATTGATATATAGTAGTAATATGATAAATTTTGATGGAATAACTATCATTTTACAGTTTTTTCAGTACAAATATAACTTTTTATCATGTTTTTTATCAATGATCTCAATGCAGTAATATTTACATCATAATATTCATCAGTTACATCATTTTTATGCATTCCCTCATAATTGTAATGTATAAAATATATCTGTAAGAGAATGTAACTTGCAGAAACCCAGAAAATTCAACTGCAGGTCAATTAAGCTGCAGGTCCCGGTCTCATTAGCACTCGTGTTGCAAAAAGTAGACCGTAGCACTCCAAACCAAACCTATGGAAAGCGCCTCTATATGCTTAATAAAATTCCATACTGTATATAATAATGCTCCATAAAACTAATCATGGGTAAAAGTTTCCGTGAGACAATCTCTTCGATTTAAACTCTTGAGATTTGGATACCACTTTTATCAATACCGTACGCATGCAAAGAAAAATGCGAATTATTTATTTGTTTATATTTACAAACATTGCTGTTGCCGCAACTGAAAATCAGAATTATAATTCTAAATTTCTGATTGGTTTAAATGGTGCAAAGTAGAAGATCCCATTAAACTCCGCCTCTAAAATAAGCCCAGCCCAAAGGCGGGATTTATTTCTCAAACTCGATAGTAAGCTAGTTTCCGCACCTTCGTTTCCGTGCTCCCAGAGTACGGTTTGAGCTTAGTTGCGGCAACTAGGTATCGTTAGGCCAAGTTTCCGCGACTACGTCATACCGCACTTGCGGTACGAACCGCAACTCCCAGAATAAGGGCCATAGTTTTACAAGAAGGGCCGAGTACCAAAATAGTATATATTAAAGTGTAGATACGGATTCTTTGGACAAGGCGAGATGGGTAAAATAAAGTTAGGTTATTTAGAATTTTATCGCCAAGTTGGCAGGGGTACTTTTTTCTGTTGCTAAATCTCCCAAGGTTGGTCCCAAACGTAGTCTGTTACCATGTTGCAGTCGACATATGTCTTAGACGACTTTCACTTCATGATGACGTCAGAAGTCGCCAGAGATCTTGGTACCATAAATTTACCTCTCTGACATTACTATGACGCAGAAGTCATCTGCGACATATCTGGACGCAGTATGGTAGCGCCTTTGGATTCTATCCCAAAGATATGGCACACACGTGAAAGCAAATTCAAACACTATTTCTGGCAGTAAATTAATTAGTTTTCTTGTTTATTCATTTATTTTGCCATTTCCATTAAATGCAAGGTATTAAGTTCATTTCCCTTGCTTTCAATCTGATTCCTCAATAGAAACTTTCCAGATAAACTGTATAGAGTGAGAAAAAGTTAACACATTGTAAATGGAGAATTTACAGTTCCCGATCGATGACGTAATAGAAATCGTGAAATCTGTGATCAAGGAGGTGATACAGATAAGAAACGATGAAATAGATTCAGTGTCCGAAGATTGGGCTACTAACATTGAAGAGAAAGTTCTATGGAATCTCTCCAAGCTCAACAAGCCGCTGAAGTACATCGTGACCTGCCTTATTGCTCAGAACACGGGAGGTTACCTGTTCACATCAATAGCCGGTTCATGGGATAATACAACTGACGGCACTTGTACTGTTCGCTGGGAGAATTCAGTGTTGAACTGTGTGGTGACTGTTTTCGGATTGTCCATCTGAATTCTAAGAATTTTGATCTTCCTGAGCATAGAAACTATGTCTCAGCCATCCGCTGAGATTTTAAATTATATTTATGACTCACAGAATATTTACAGGAACAACATTGATATAGGAGCCTATTGGCTGTATTTTAGGTGATTTTTTTGTCACCTACTCAAATACCGTATTTTTAATATCGAATAAATTACACAGAAATTTAATTTTGTAATATATAAATTTTAAAATGAATACAATAAGAAATTTGTATATCTAGAAATTATGGATAAATTTGTAGGAAATTTAGACCTATGATAAATACCGATGATCTAGAAATTATAATCGGTTAGATAATTCTGACCGATAATAATTTCTAGAAATAGATGTAAAAATGCGCCAACTGTAAAACGTTGCCAGTGGGGTCATATACTAAAGCTGTACCCTGGGTGAAAATGCAGTTTAGAGTACCCTTTATGTTTATGGCGATATTTTTTGGCACCAATAATGCCAATATTCCATTTAAAATGTAATTGATTAGCATCAATAAGAGCATTGCAAATGCAATAAAAATCATGAAGTTTAAGTACTAAAACAGTAAAAAACACAGTATAGATAATGTTTATACACAAATTGCATCAATTTTTTTTAATTGTCGAACACATGGAGAACAATTTTTTAAATTTTCTAAATCATGCGGAAATTTACGAGAAAATATAGGTACATACTTTATAAAAGCAATGAAAATTAAACATAAAGCCTAAACTACGAGTATTCAAATACTGTAACTGTATACAAATATTTTATACACAACTGCAGTCTGAAAATCCTTGTGTTGTCATATAACAGAAAATTAACATACTTGGCGATGATAAATGTAGATAAAAAATTAAAATCAAGGGGCGCCATAAATTGCAGTGAAGCCAAATCTTGCCACGCAGATATAATTGGAGAAAAGCAATCATAATTATTTTTGTCACCAATATTATCATTACATATTAAGAAAAATAAGTGACTAAAGAATGACAATAAATCGCCACGATTTGTTTTGAAAATGTGGTCATAACATGTCATCAGCGGGGATATTCTGTTTGGCGTTGGTTATATAATTTTTGATGACTTTATAGCCTTTACTGGTGAAATCGAAAAGTGTCGAATAGTATTTAAGGTACTACTGAAGAATAGGGTGCCCCTTGGCAAATGTGGTGAAATTATTGGCGATGTTTACTAAAACACAAAGGTTTTTCATCCGAACAACATTGTATCCCTTGATATTTTGGCGACTTTAATTGATGTAGATTGCACTATTGAAATAGAATTATATACATTTCTTAATTAACCAAAACCACTGAGAAAGCAAACATTAACATTTATGCGTAATTAATCCCTGAACAGTTTACAAAGCCAACAGTTCCAAATTATTAAAAATTAGCCATAGTGAACCTTTAATGGTTCATTATATCTAATATTTTTAAGCATTAAGCGCATTTAATATATAAGAAATGGGTTCCGCAAGTACAGCTGGATATAAATATCATATAAATTATAATATAGATACAGATTGTTTGGGCACGGTGAGATCAGGAGAAAATGTTAGGTGACCATACTTAAACCATTATCGCAAAATTGGCGGATGCACCCTGTTCTTCAGTCAAGCCGTATTTAAAATGTTAATAATGATATTTTGTATTTATAATAAAGAAACCTAAAAATAAATGTATAATGACTCTGCACATCACCACAAACATCTCACTAAAATAGCAAAAATGAGCCAAATCACGAAAGCATGACTATGGGTCAGCTATTACATATGTACCAGATGAAATTTACATATAACTGATGTCTTGATTGATTGAAAAGCTTTAACAAATGTCTATAGGTTTATTATAAAAATATTCTTTATTTATAATAAACACAGAAATACATTTATAAGGAGTGCGGACATCACAAAAAAAAATTCTCGCTAAAATAGCAATAAGAAGCTAAATCTCGAAACAAGCCAGTGGAGTAGATATTACATATACACCAGAGAAAATTTACATTTAGATAATTGATGGCGTGAAAAGTTTTAACAAATGTCTATAGCTTTATTATAAATATTATACATTATTTTTAATAAAGAAGCTCAGAAACAAATTTAAAATGAATGCGCACATCGTACAAAATCTCGCCAAAATAGCTTAAAGAAGTCAAATCTTAAAATCACGCCAATGAGTGCATAGATTACATTTTCCCCAGTAGAAATTTACACATAGATGCTTAATGCCTTGAAATGCTAAAGCATCAAGGTACATGCTTAGATTTTTTGATGTCTTGAAATGCTTTAACAAAGGTACATGCTTAGATACTTGATGCCTTGAAAAGTTTTAACAAATGTCTATAGCTTTATTATAAATATTATACATTATTTTTAATAAAGAAGCTCAGAAACAAAGTTAAAATGAATGCGCACATCGTACAAAATCTCGCCAAAATAGCTTAAAGAAGTCAAATCTTAAAATCACGCCAATGAGTGCATAGATTACATTTTCCCCAGTAGAAATTTACACATAGATGCTTAATGCCTTGAAATGCTTTAACAAAGGTACATGCTTAGATACTTGATGCCTTGAAATGCTTTAACAAAGGTACATGCTTAGATACTTGATGTCTTGAAATGCTTTAACAAAGGTACATGCTTAGATACTTGATGCCTTGAAATGCTTTAACAAAGGTACATGCTTAGATACTTGATGCCTTGAAATGCTTTAACAAAGGTACATGCTTAGATACTTGATGCCTTGAAATGCTTTAACAAAGGTACATACTTACAAAGGATTGGACTTTATGTACATGTGGAATGACTAACAACTAATACACATATGTGGCGTTTTATGTAATACACATTTTCTCCTCTGTCGCTTTTTGTTTTAAAATAAAATAAAATATAAAACAGATCTGACAGTTTAGAAGTTGATTTCATTTTTAGCAAAATATATTGCTTCATATTGAATTGATGTCATCTCTTTGCCGCATTTCTAACAGTAATATTTCATCCAAAAAAATCCTAAACATCGATCTTATCTTTTCTCGTAAGGATTTAACAAAACTCTTCCATCTTTCCGCATTAGCTCGGCTGTCGACCATTACAATCTCTGCAGACGCGTTTTCTCGATTCCCATTAAAGATAAATGACAATGCGAGTAGAATGTCCGCTTCATAACTTTACACATCAATTCCATTTCGCACATCGCTGCCGACCATTACTGACCTCGTAGGAAAATAATAAAAGAAAAGAAATCATCGCTGATTGGACTTCGGGTTTGTTCCTTTCGAACCGAGTTAGTATTTATTTTATAGAATTTTCCCGTTTCCTTCCTCTCGTAGGGAATATTTTGATAGTTCTTTCTCCGTTTACTTTCTGTAAGAAGGTTGCTCTCAGGTTTATTAAAACAATGAAGCAGAATTTATTGGTTTAAATCTTAAATGGGCTAAGTAGCCTTTTGGCAAAGTACCCAATTTAGTATTCTAAAATACTATTAGAATAATATTGAAGCTCTAATATCCAATGTTGTTAATAATATACACACTGAAGATATTATATTAAGCTAATTTTCAACATGTATATAGCACCTTTACTTTTTTTGAGAATATATATAGATTTATTCATTTATTTGTTTATTGCATGTAATTTGTAAGCTTTAAAATACACTATTTAGTTCTTCAGTGCTCGAATAAAAATTATTACATGAAAATGTAAGCTATTTAGCCAGCATTTATGACTTTCTTTGGATATTCAACTGTAAAATAGTCGATGTAACCAGATTTTTCTGTTTGTTGCCAATTGGCAACAATGGACGAGGATGTAAAATTTTTGTAGCGTATTAATAAGAATTAATTAAACTTCATACGGAGTATATATACAGAAAAATCTGGTACTAATATACGTCACAGCTCTATAAATACAAAGCTTGACATCAGAACAGGTACCCCCGCCAACATGGCGATAAAGCTTTTAGCAACTTGGCGATAAAATTTTAAGCAAGCAAATCAAATTAATTTCACAAAATTTACAACAAATAAGCATTTAGCCTATTTAATATGTAACAAAAAAGTTGCAAAAGGAGATTATGATGCCAAAATTGTATAAAACAAAATATAGACACGAATTCTACATAAATATGGACACCACTAGATCAAGAGAAAAGAAATTAAAATGACTTTCTTGAAGCATTATCGCCAAGTTGGCGTGGGTTCCTGTTCTGATGTCAAACCTTGTATTTATAAAGCTCTAAGGTATATTAAGAGATTTTTCTAAATCTCTACTCTGTGTGAAGCTTGATTAATTCTTATCCCTACGCTACACAGTTTTTACTTTCTCGTTTTTATAGTATCGAGAAAGTATTGTAATCGAAAAAAATTCATGTAGACTTCCGGTTCCTACCGCCATTTTTTTCATTTTCTTTTCTCTTTTTACTGACCTCCATAATTTGGCGAATTTTGTTAATCGTCGAATAATAAAATGGCGGAAATTAATGCTTCTCATAAACTCAAATTTAAAAATATCATAAAAGGTTTTATTTATTTATATATTTATTTATTGCAGATGAAATGTAAAGAAATATTATAATCAATACTATTTGAATCACAACATAACGCTGTTTTTAGCAAAATTTGCAGATTAAAAATATGAAAAATATAACATTTTAGACAATTTTAAACATAGATTTTTTTTAGAAATATTTGGAGATTAAATTACTTTTAAAGATTAAGTTATCACAACTAACATAACGGCAAACTATATTGAATTAACTATCGTTACTTGTTAAGTCCAAAAATATTGTCAAATTTAGTGAGGAAAACTGTAGCGTGTTCTGTGCATCTGTACCTTGTAATCAACCAAAAGTTAGACCTCGACAGTTTAATGGATATTCATATTTTGTACTTGAGTCTGATAAAGCCATTTTTGGAGTATGTCTGTGTTTGTATGTGTGTGTCAGTATATGATTACGATAACTCGATTACGTTTTGCCTAACAGAAACCAGAATAGCAATATATACATAGCAATCAAATTGTAGATTTTTCTCTACTTTTGAATTAGTTTTGGCAATCGAAAGAAGCAATTTACTTGTAATTTCCAGTTACTAAATAGCTATTTCTGGTTACTATCCAGTTAAAATGTGATTTAAAGTGTGTGAGTCTATCTTCCCGAACTGTTGGGTAATGAGAGAATCCAAATGTACCTTAAGATGGGAAATGATCCGAGGTTAAACAATACAAGAAGAATGTATAGTATAAATACATCAAAATGATGAATATATGTATATTTATTAACTCTATATAACTATATTTATACACACACGGATATGTATGAATTGTGTATCTTCTCTCGAACTGTTGGGCACTGAGAGACGCGAAAGGTACCTAAAGATGGAAAATGATCCGAGGTTAAACAATACAAGAAGAATGTATAATATAAATACAGCAAAATGATGAATGTATGTCAACACACAAATGAAGTTTGCTCTCAAACATACAAAACTCAATTATTACCCTCTAGAGATAAAAAAAACAGAATGAAATGATTAACTGGATCGATATATTTACAAACTAATGTGATGTAAATGCAAATTCTATTTTATTCGTTGCATAACATTAACAATTTATTACATGTAATTTATATCAGTTTTTATTCTGAATAAAAGAAGTATTGTACGCTGAATGATTAAAATAGATAGCGTGGATGTGGTTCATGTGTCATAAAAACATACTATAATTTTTCCCAGTGTCATCTATTTAATCACCAGACCCAGTGAATGATAAAAAAAGAAAAAAAAGCGATATATACCTGTCTTTACTTTGATCGTAAACTAATATGATCTATTTTTTCTCGTGTTCTACCATATATATCATGCTAGATTCCATCAAGATTAAAGCTCCCATTTTCAGATGCATGAATTACAAACAGACAAGGGATATTATTACAGACAAATACACATACATATGCGTGTGTGTATAAATATAGTTATATAGAGTTAATAAATATATATAGTTATGTATATAGATATAGATAAATTGCTTATTCTATTCACTTCATCAGTCTAGCTTATCAGAGAGAAATCAATTCGCCAGTAGAAGAGCAGGTGGCATTTTCCCACCAAATGCATTTCTGTAGTGAAAAAACAAGATTGGAATAACAGCATCTGTTTGAAAAAATCTCTTCCTCATTCATGAAACCTTTTTATACCAATAAGCTGTATAAAGCTTTATTTATTTATTCCCTCCAATAACATTTCCCAAGGCATGAAAAAACTTTATTAACACAGTGAAAAGTGAAATGATTTTTTATGCCTGTTGCTTTTATCAGATGGTACTTTTTATTGAAATGCATTTGAAAGCATATTTATTTTTGATAGATGGCAAAAAATGTTTCCTTAGTACATTGATGTACAAAATAACCTAATTAAAAAACTAACCGCAAGAAAAGAACTACGGTTGATTAGTATGTTTTACAAGCTGAAATATTCAGCTTTCCCCGGGCTATTCATAAGTGATACATATGCAGTTTCCCCTTTTATTCAATTTTCAGTTTTATTGAAATTCTTGTTTTTTTGTTGTGTTGTTGGTGTGTCTAATACATCCTGGGTGAGCCAAGCTGTGAGATGTAGGCTAGTTGATTTAAGGTGAATTGTTACATATTTCGTTTAGATAAGGACCACTAAGTGGAAAGAACGACTTTTTAGCTCAAAGTAAATCCTCAGATTTGAGTAGAACGTAACCAGAAGCAAACCCCTAACCTTGGCTTGTCTTGCTCAAAAGGATACAACCAACCTAATTACAGATGTAAGACTGTTAATATGTACAAAATACATGATCGTCCGTGCATGTGACATAGACATTATGTCTTGTTAATTATATGTGTGGGATTATGTTGACAAATGATATAAATGTTGATTGAAGGCGAATTTTTCATATTTCGTTTTGAAGAGGACCACTAAGGGAAAAGAACAACTTTTTAACTCAAAGTGAATTCTCATAATTGAGTAGCAGAAACCCAAGAGAAGACCTCAACTGTGAATTAACTTACGAGAGGATGCAGCTAAACAAATAAAGGTGTAAGGCTATCAATATGTGCAAAATACATGACCGGTCATGCGTAGGATCATGATAATTAATATGTATCATATCATATATCATATTAACACCCTTACACCTTTAATTAGCTTAAGTGCATCGTCTTGAGCAACACAGGCCAAGACGGGGAGTCATACATAAGATATTCATGAATTGATTTAAGGCAAATTGATGCGTATTTCGTTTTGAAGATAACCACTGAAAGAAAAGGAAGACTTTTTATCCCAAAGTGAATTCTCGTAATTGAATAGCAGAAAACCAGGCAAATATCCCCAACCTTGACATGATTGCTCAAGAGCATGCAACCAACTTAATTAAAGGTGTTAAAATGATAATATTTACAAAATACATGATCGAACGTACGTGGTATTATGTTGATTATTATATATCATATTACCACCCTTACATGCTTCATTAGGTTGACTGGATCTTCTTGAGCAAGTCAAACCAAGGCTTCGTTTGCTCAAGATAGTCATGGGTTATTGGACATTCATGGGGCTTACACAAGATATTCATGGATTAATGTAAGGTAAATTGTTGTGCATTTAATTTTGAAGAAGACTACTAGGGAAAAGGAAAGTCTTTTCAGCTCAAAGTGAATTCTCGTAATTGAGTAGCAGGGACCCAGGCAAAGGTCCCCAGCCTTGGCTTGACTTGCTCAAGATATTCATGGGTTATTAGACATTCATGGGGCTCGCATAAGATATTCATGGGCTGATGTAAGGGAAATTGTTGCGTATTTCGTTTTGAAGAGGACTACTAGGAAGGAGAAACGCCTTTTCCGTTCAGAATAAATTTTCGTAATTGAGTAAGTAGCAGGAAATCAGGCAAAGGTCCCCAGCCTTGGCTTGACTTGCTCAAAAGGATGCAAACAACCTAATTAAAGGTTTAATGCTGTTATTATTTACAAAATACTTGATCGGCCTATAGGTAGGGTGCACTTATACATGGTTCTTCTAAACAGAACAGAAAACTTCCTCTGGTTTATAAAACATTCAACTTCAACAAAACTTCACAGTGAAAGAAAATGTAGGTATCTCTTTACTTTAAAACATGTTTGCACTTTCATAAATTTTTACTTGATTGTAATAAATAAATAAAACGAAAATAAAACAAAGTAAAGCAACGTTTTACATCTTCAAACTTATTTTACTCTTTCAAGAGTTAAATAGTTCAGTCTGTCAGTTTCTTAATGCAAATGCATAAAGATTTCAAAAATAATATTGAAAATGAATTGCAATTTATTTTATTCTCAACTAAATTACTGTTTGCTGAATTATAAAATAGACAACATATATTTTGCTCATTGTAAAATAGGAAATTTAATACGCATGTTCTGCCATCTGTCGTCTGAGGTTTAATATCACATATATTCTTTGAAACCTTATGTAGATTTTGACCTTTCACTTTCTTTTAAGGCAGGTGTCTAAAATTTCACCAAAATTAGAATAAATCTGCAGATTTATATGAATTACAAACTAACGGAAGTTCTTTATATACTGTATATAGGAAGATTTGATTAAATATTTCAGTTACCTTAGCGTCCTTAAATGAGAGATTGAGTAACATTTTTCATACTTTTCGGTTTTTTATACCTCACAAAATATACTCATTAGTTGCAGAATATACTGAAAAATTATAATTGAAATCGAAAATCTTCGTTTTGAAAGCCTAGTCTCTTCTTAATTTGACTTTTCAAGTCATTTACTACTACGATTACCTTGAGGATTATAACTTAGAACTTTTCATTTCATAAAAAGCATAAAATTAATTTATTTAATATTTAAAACAAAGGGGTTTATAAGAAGCCCGCCCCCGCTACAGTTATTTCCAAGTGGTATGCATGTGAGATCCTCCTACAGAAAATAATTTGTGCAAATAAGAACATGTAAATTATCTAATGAGTGTTATTATTATACATAAATATTCTTTATTTGTTGACAAAATGTCATACTTAAAAGATGATTGGAAAATAATTATTAGTTTCTCAGATAAGATTGTCTCCATGAGATCAACAACACATTTTAAACTTATGTCTTCGTATCACACCTTCCCAATATGGGCATTGAGTTACAAGATTTTGACGAATAACTACTCTTAAGTATTTCTGAGTAAAGAGAAAATAATTAATGAAAGAGAATTTCTAAAGTAAACTCTTCATTCAAATTCAGTGCAGAATTCAAAGATTATTTTTCTTAGAGTGATAGCCCCTACACATAATAATTAATAACCATATAATGCATGCAGAAATATGTTTACAAAAGGAATTCAGCTAGACTCCGTTGATTGTTATTCGGGGTAAAATATTTATGTGCAGGAGATATCACTTTAGTTTGACGTTAACTTTCTAATAGAATGCTTTAATCAATCTTCCTAAACAAACGTATTCTCCCGATATCTTTCCCACTTCCATCTTAAATGTTTAGTCCCACTGTTATCCATCATGGAGGCTTTACCCAATCCATCTTATTTCCTGGGTTATATACGTTCCTCAGCTTCTATTTACAGTGAAATAAATACAATCTGTTAGTTTCGAACATGTCACCGTTTTCTAAGTTATTTATATCTTCTCACTGAAAATAGGATTTAATAACAGACGAGTTTCTTCTTTATTTTTTGTTGCTCAATGGTTTCGAAGCAAATTTAGCTTGTATGAGAGCATTGTCAGTAAAGACAAAAATTTCTGTATGTTTTTCTCTAGCAATTTTTAGCTTCCTGTTAAATTTAGAGACTTGGAAATGCTAACGATGTTAAGTGAAAATAGATACCACAATCGAGTCCTATTTTATTCAGGTTTCTTTCTTAAAAAAATCTTTTTTATGTTAAAGTTTTGAAATGGAAACAAAATTTATCTGGAAGGAAAAAATTTTAAATCACATTTCTTTTGCCCCAAATTTTACAAAAAGACCATCATTTTAATCTTATTCAGTTTTAAAATAATAATTTTGCATAATTCTTATTTCAAAACATTTACTTAGTTTTCTTTATAGCTTTAATTACTTAAAAAAATCCCTATTTGGATGGAATACATTTTTAATAATGTATCTAAGTTAAAGAACAAACCTTAAAGTATTTATTTAAAATTAATAAAACTAAAATAGAGCCATGATAATTTTCTCTTCACAAATTAAATATTGTTAGTTTATTATGTAGAAAAAGGGAAATACGTGTGATTCCATCTGTCTGTGAGAACTGAAACCTCTAACAATATAAAACATTCCGCTAAGATGAACTTTACGATATAAGGAGGTGCTACAGCAATAAGGTACTGTAAAACTATTTCTACAGTCATACTACTATTATTTCTATAAAGCCACTTTACTAATTTCGGTTCTCTTTTTTTCTTGAACACTCTTGAAGTACGAGTTAATTTCTTCTGTGGTAGAGAATAATACAAATTACTATACATCAAATAAAATTTTCCCTCTGAAATTAATGAAAATGTTTTAATGCATTCTATATATGTTTACTGTACAACCACGGTGCTAATGACACCCTAATTTTCTTTGTTTTTGTTTAAGTGATTTGAAAGAAGTAAATACACTTATAAAGATAATTGAATAAACATGACTACTTTATAAGAAAAACTAATTAGCTGTATTTATTACGTATAACTATTTTGCACTATATTTAACAAGAGGCTTAAAAATAAATATAAAATCTATAAGACAATTTTTACTAAAGGGTCAAAACAAGGTGAGACTGCAATATGTTACTGTAAAGGTATTTCTACAGCCATACTACTATTATTGCTAAAAAGCCACATTACTTATTTCGGTACTCTTTTTCCTTATACAGTATTGAATAGCCAGTCAGTTTGTTCTGTGACAGAGCTTACAATACAAATTACTGTATATCAAATCAGTCGTATACAGTCTTCAATAGCCAGTCAATTTGTTCTGTGGCAGAGATTATAATACAAATTACTATATATCAAATCAAATTTCCCAATGAAATGATCTAAATTGTCCTTACTACGTTTTAGGTATGCTGAACTCACAACCACCGCCCTGCTCAAATATAATACTAAGTTTTAAGCTACGGATTTGAAAGAAATAAATGTGCTTATGAATATTATTGCATAAAAATACATATTGTATAAGGAACACTAAATGACTGCTTTATTATGTATGAATATTTTGCACAACATTTACCTTGGGAGTCAAATAAATATAAACTCTAAATAAGTTTTTATTAAAGGGTCATGAGATAAGATTGCAATACGTTATTGTAAAACTATTTCTAAAGTCCTACTACTATTACTGATATAAAGTCACTTTACTTATTTCAGTACTCTTATATCCTTAACAGTCTTGAATTACGAGTTAATTTTTTCTATGGTAGAGCTTATAATACAAATTACTTTGTGTCAAATCCTATTTTCCTACTGAAATGAATTAAAATGCCATTAACAAGCTCTGGACACGTTAACCTTATGACTACTGCCCTGCTGAAAAATATTACTATTTTTTTTTGTTATGTAATTTGAATGAAGTAAATGCCTTTATAAAAATCATTGCATAAAAATACATAGTATATAAGGAATACTAATTAACTAGATTTATTATGTATGAATATTTTTCACAATATATATCTTGAGGTTTAGATAAATAAAAAAACTCTAAATAAATTTTTACTAAAAAGGCATTAGAAGGTAAAACTCGAATACATTACTGTGAAACTATTTCTACAGTCATACTACTATTATTGCTATAAAGCCCCTTTGCTTATTTCGATACTCTTTTGCCTTATACAGTCTTCCTTTATCCAGATGATTTGTTCTGTGGCAGACCTTATAAATCAAATAACTATATGTCCAATCAAATTTTCCCAATGTGGTAAATACATTTAATGCCTTCTAGACATGTTTACTTAGAACTACCTCTAGCTGAAAAATAACTGTAAATGTTTCGTTATACGATTTGAAAGAAGTAAATACACTTAAAAATATTATTGCATAAAAATGAATACTGTATAAGGAATAGTAATTCACTGGTTTATTGTGTATGAATATTTAGCACAGCATTTACTTTGGTGGGTCAAATAAATATAAAAACTGTAAATGATTTTCATTAAAGGGTCATATGGAGGTGAAACTTCAATTCATTACTGTAAACTACAGTCATACTAATATTATTGCTATAAAGCCACTTTGCTTATTTCAGTACTTCTTTTTCTTATATAGTCTTGAATTATGAGTTAATTTCTTCTGTGACAGAGCTTACAATACAAACTACAATATATTTAATCAAATTTTCAAAAACCTCTACCCTCCGTAAAAACAAAACAAAAATTTATGTTACATGATTTTAAAGAAGTAAATTCACTTATGAATAAAGAGTTTTACATACAAATAATGCTATATCATGAACGACAATTTTCTGGTTTAATTATGTGTGAATAACTTCTAAAACATTTACCTTCGATATCAAATAAATATATAAAATCTAAATAAATTGTATCATATGTATGTATGAATATTTAGCACGGCATTTACTTTGGTGGGTCAAATAAATATAAAAAACTATAAGTGATTTTATATTTAAACGTCATATGAAGGTGACACTGCAATGCGTTCCTGTAAAACTATTTTCTACAGTTTATTATTGCTATACTACAGTTTTCTACAGTTTACAGTAGCTTTATTATTAAAATAAAGCTACTTTACTCATTTCAGTAAGAAGTATAACTGAAGTACTTATTTCAGTACTTCTGTTTTTATACAGTTTAATACTTTTAAACCAGTCAAAAACTTCGAAGTAATACCTCAAAACCATATTACTTAATACGAACTAAAAAAAGCGATATTTTTTCTCAGCTAATTACAGTCTGATTAATACATCTTTCCTAAGGAAAATAAGTGTGTTTTCGTTCTCTTTTTTAAAATGACTTGAAAATATTTACTTTCAAACAAAAGAAGCGTTTTTCGTTTTCGGTAGAAAATCTTTAAGAAAAATAGATTCTTGATAAATAATCATACTCATGATATATTCTCTATAGACTGGTGTTTGTGAGACTAATGGTAGTGATATTATTAGAGGCGTTTTAAGATGGAATTTTCTGAATATTTCTCCTTCCTGAATAGATGGTTGCTATGAATTATACTAAATGAATTACTAAAATAAACAAATGAATTGTATAGTTAAACTACTATTACTGGAATAAAACCACTTTACTTATTTCAGTACTCTTTTTCCTTATACAGTCTTGAATTACGAGTTATTCTGTGACCAAGATTATAAAACACACTAGTATATATCCAATCAAATTTTGCAATGAATTGGTCTAAATTGTCGTTAATTTGTTCTGGATATGCTTAACTCAAATACCCCTGCCCTCCGTGAAAAAAAAACTTAATTTTTGTGATATGATTTTAAAGAAATAATTTCACTTATAAATAAAGATTTTTGCATAAAAATAATACAATATAATGAACGGTTATTTTCTGGGTTATTTATGTGTGAATAATTTGCCTTGGATATCAAATAAATGCACAAAATCTAAATAAATTTTATCGTAGGTATGTATGAATATTTAGTACGGCTTTTACTTCGGTGAATAAAATAAACATAAAGACTGCAATTGATTTTTATTAGTAGTCATATACAGACGAGACTGCAATGTATTCCTGTAAAGCTATTTCTACAGTTATACTACTATTGTTGCAATAAAGCTACTTTACAAATTTCAGTACTGCTTCTTATACCATCTAATAACTTGAAATCCACCAAAAATTTGGAAGTAATACCTCAAAACCATATTACTTAATACGAACTAAAAAAGCGATATTTTTTTCTCAGCTAATTACAGTCTGATTAATACATCTCTCCTAAGGGAAATAATTGAGTTTTCTTTCTCATTTTTTAAATGACTTGAAAATATTTACTTTCAAACAAAAGAAGAGCTTTACCTTTTTCGGTAGAAAATCTTTAAGGAAAATGGATTCTTGATAAATAATCACGCTTATGATACATTCTATATACACTAGTGTGAGACTAATGGTAGTGACTTTATTGAAGGCGCTTTAAGGTGGAATTTTCTGAATATTTTTACTTCATGAATAGATCGTTTCTATGAGTTATACTAAATGAAATACTAAAATAAAAAAGAGGTGTACAGTTATACTACTATTGCTGCAATAAATTCACTTCATTTATTTCAGTAATTTTTTTTCTTATACAGTCTTAAATTATGAGTTAATCTGTGACAGAGATTATAAAACAAATTACTACAAATCCAATCGAATTATTGCAATGAATTGATCTAAATTGTCGTTAATTCTTTCTGGGTATGCTGAACTCAAAAACCCCTACCCTCCGTGAAAAAAAACTTAAATTGTGATTTAATTTTAAAGAAGCAAATTCACTTATAAATAAAGATTTTTGATTAAAAATGATACAATATAATGACCTGCAATTTTCTAGTTTTAATATGCGTGAATAATTTCTACAACGTTTACCTTGGGTATGAAATTTATATATAAAGTCTAAATAAATTTTATCGTAGGTATGTATGAATATTGAGCATTGCACTTATTTTGGTGGATCAAACAAATATGAAAACTGCAAGGGATTTTTTATTAAAAGGTCATATGGAGGCGAGACTGCAATGAGTTCCTGTAAAACTATTTCTACAGTTATACTACTATTATTGCTATTAGACAGTTATACTACTATTATTGCAATAAAGATACTTTACTTATTTCAGTACTCCTATTTTTTATACAGTCTAATACTTTGAAACCCGTCAAAAAATTTGAAGTAATACCTCAAAACCATATTACTTAATACGAACTAAAAAAAGCGATATTTTTTCGCAGCTAATTACAGTCTGATTAATACATCTTTCCCATGAAATTTTAAAATGACTTTTAAAATATTTACTTTCAAACACAGGAAGCGGTTTTTTTTTGTTTTTTTTTTCGGTAAAAATTTTTTAAGAAAAATGGATTCTTGATAAATAATCACACTCATGATATATTCTCTATAGACTTGTGTTTGTGAGACTATGGCAGTGACTTTATTAAAGGCATTTTAAGGTGGAATTTTCTGAATATTTTGCTTCGTGAGTAGATCGTTGCTATGAATTATACAAATTAAATGAATTACTAAAATAAACAAATGAAGTGTAAAGTTCAATTACTATTACTGGAATAAAGCCACTTTACTTATTTCAGTACTCTTTTTTCTTATACAGTCTTGAATAAGAATCATTCTGTGACAGAGATTATAAAACAAACCACTATATATCAAATCGAATTATTGCAATGAATTTATCTAAATTGTCATAAATTCTCTCTTGGTATGCTGAACTCGAAAACCCTTATCCTCCGTGAAGAAAAACCTAATTTTTTGTTAGATGATTATAAATAAATATATTCAGTTACAAATAAAGATTTTTGCATATAAAGTGTACTATATAAAGAAAGGGTGTTTATTGGTTTTATTCGTTGTGAATAAATTGTACGAAATTTACCTTGAGTATCATATAAATATATAGTCAAAATACATTTTTCTCATAGATTCATTAGGTGAAACTGCAATGCGTTCCTGTAGAACTATATCTACAGTTATATTACTATTGTTGCAATAAAGTTACTTTACTTATTTCAGTACTGCTTCTTATACAGTCTAATGCTTTGAAACCCACCAAAACTTGGAAGTAATACCTCAAAACAATATTGCATAATTAAAATTTTAAAAATGCTATTTTTTCTCAGCTAATTGCAGTCTGATTAATGCATCTTTCTTGAGGAAAAGAATTGTATTTTCTATCTTCTTTTAAAATGACTTGAAAATATTTACTTTAATACAAAGGAAAGCTTTTCTTTTTCGGCAGATAATCTTTAAGGAAAATGGATTCATGATAAATAATCACACTCATGATGTTTTCTCTATAGACTCGTGTTTCTAGAATTATTGATAGTGACATTTTTGAATGTTTAAAGATAGAATTTTCTGAATATTTTTCCTTCGTGAATAGATCGTTGTTATCAATCATACTAAATGAATTACTAAAATAAACAAAAGAGGTTGTTTTTAAAACTTATATAAAACCTGCATTTTAAAGAGTAAAAAAATAATCTTTTAATATTGCATAGATTTTTTTTAGACATTCTGTAATAGATATTTAAAGTACAACTGCTTTCAAAATTGATATACAAAAACTTTATACTAAAATTTTGAAAAATTTGTAAAGCTTTTAGTTCCAAGAAATAATATATTAAATTCGGGGAATTCTTTTAAGAAAATTTATGTATTCAGAAATTTAGGAAAGTTTTAACAGAAAAGAGATGCATGCTGTAAAAGATTTTTTTTTTCATTTCTTTCTCAGATTTTTATAGATTTGTCTGTCTTGGTTATTAGATATCCAAACCTGTGTGTTAGATGCTCTTTGTCCCATCCCTGTAATGAAGTAGGAACCCATCCAACTGCACTAAATAAAAATAATTTTCGTAACTAAAATAGAGTTTTGTTTTATCACTGGCCCTGACTACAACACCCCCCTCTCCCGTCGTATAATTAGTTTTACGACATGTATTCCAGCATACACACATTTGTGTACGCCAATCGTCAATACTTACCCAATGCTCATCATATTAGTTTTCCTCATTCCCAGTTCTGGCCAAAATTAATGTTTAAATACAGAATTGAAGGTGGATTTCGATCAGCGCTAACTTTTGTGTGTTCAAAAACTTCCAGTGGGAGGAGAGACAAAAAGTCGCATCTTAGTGCTCTACATCGTTAATGTGAGCGATTGGCAATTTACAACTGCCGCATACGACAGATTCACCAACAATCTATCTGGCTTGGGCAGTAGTAATTCGTGCCTTTTTCAGTGCCTTCTGGCGATGAGAGAAACGGCTTTTGCCGATGAGAGAAACTTACTTTCTGTATGATTCAAGTATATAAGGTTTCTTCATACCTTCAAGAGTATCAGTCTTCAGATTCAAAAGTCACCATAATAGAATTTGACGTTTTAACAGACAACTATAATAGGACACTATTATAGGCAACTATAATATAGCAACTAAACTAGAAATCTGGAGATGCATATCATAACGTTCCATTTATTTAAGTTTAATTCCGTTCCATTTTGTTTATTTTAATTCTATAAGTTTATCTTATACAAAAATACCCTGTTTGTAACTTTCCTGCCAAGATCCTTATTACACCTTGGTGAGTCGAAACCTAATTTTATTTTATCGCAAAAGCCACTCTTGTAAGCCACTCTTACAATCAGGTGACATCACGCATACTAGGTGGGTCACTTGGCGTTCTCCTTGACGAGCACAGCGTTGCAATAATCTCTTAAATTCACCCTTTTTTTATATGAAATATCCCCATTCTACACATTGGCATGTTTTAGTTTTGTTTAGCGGTGTTACACCGTGCCGCCAGGCCACTGAAATGTTGATCAGCTTTCCAGCCATCAGCGTTTTCCATCGGTTATCAGCCCGGCAGACACAAGCTATACACTTCACTTGTAGACTTGCAGACTTGCGGTTCTCATCCCAACAGACAGGATGGAAGAGAGAGGGACACCTGGATCCCGTTGTAAGAAGAGGAACTTGGAGTTCCGTCCTCCATAATTGTCTTAGTTTTTAGTATATTTTTGTTTTCTCCTTTTATTAATTTTTATCATTTAAAAAAAACTCAATCAATTGGCTTCTATTACTTTTTTTTTATTTCATTTTAATATCAATAAAATCCATTAATTCAGTAACTTCTCTTCTCCCTTTTAATGTCTATTGTGTTTCTCTTTTTACTTTAAGACTTAAACTTAAGTTGGCGAAAAGCCAAATATAATTTAAATATTAAAAAATTTAAGTTATTGTCATAACGCGTACTTTCACCATACATCACCACTCATCAAATATACTTTTTTATTGTCTTTTCTGTGGGTTTCCTTTTCAGATACCCGTTACCTTAAAATTAATGATACAAACTCCAGTATAGAAAGATACTCCTTCAGAATGCACATAGAACATTTTTGAAAAAAAAGTTATATACTTTAGAATCTAAGAAAACTGTTCTAAATTTTAAATATTGTTCTAAGAATCCCATATCTAAGATCATTTGCCCCCCATCAGTAAAAGAGTCAAACAATGACTGAATAGGAATGGCACTGCTCTTCGGTACCGAAATTCGAGGGTTTGAATACCACTCAAGGCATGTATGTTTGTAGCCGCTCAAAATAGGCTTTAAACAATAGATCCCGGTCTCATTAGTCATAGTGTAACAAAACAGTAGACCGTAGCGCTTCAAACAAAACAAAATAAAACCCATCAGTAAAGGTAAAACTGAATATCTGGATTAACCCAAGTGTTTGAACACAAATTTCAGTAAAAAGTAGAAAAAATATTCCTTGAATCACACTTTATAAAGCAAAGTTCTTTTATTTGACAATCAGTAGAATCTGTTAGATCATGCATTAACTTTTGTATCACACCTTTTTCTGCTTTTAGTACCTAGGAAACAACTGGCTAAGGCTGCTTAAAAGCTTAAAGATAGACAGTTTGAAAACAATGTTTAGACCTCTTTTTACATTGTAAATCCCGACTTTACTCTGTTAAAGTTCTTTCGAGACGGGAATAAGTAGAGCATAAGTAAAGTTTTTCTTATCTTCTTCTACTTCCGAGTAATTTAATGTTTGAAAATAAAAGACAAATGCTGCTTTCATATGACCTTAAAACTGAAAAGTTTCGGTGGAAAAACATTTCATGCATTTAACGCTGTAATTTATATTTTTATATACTTCGAATATTTAGCTTAATCTAGATTAAAATTATTTCATATGAAACTATAAAATTTGTGATTGATAAATTTTATACAATATATACTGTAGGAATAAGATTACATTTTTAAGAGTCATAATTTTAACAAAAGTTAAGTTTTAAGATGATTGTTTTGATATTGTAATTCGCAATAAATTATTTTATATAAGAATGCACAAAAGAGTCAAATTCACTGGCTTACCTGTTTTAACATTTTTTAAATTATCTTTAAAATCACTAACAAAATTATAGTTTTTAAATGTACTTATATGCTCTATTACCTGGTTATTTCAGCAAGCTATACTTATAAAACTGTTCAATTCGCAGAATGCCGTATTTTGGAGTAATTTTTTTCTGTTCGATAGCAATAGTTCTTAATAATAGCTCTAGCTGAAATATGTTGTCTAGTTATTTCAGCAAGCTGTACTTATCAACTTGTTTTATTTACAGAAGGCCTTATTTTTGCAGCAATTTGCTTTTGTCCAATAGCCATAGTTCTTAATAATAGCTGTAGCTCGAATTTGTTTCCTAGTTATTTTTGCAAGTTGTACTTATTTGCTTGTTTAATTTACAGACTACCGTATTTTTGCAGCAATTTGCTTTTGTCCAATAGCTATAGTTCTTAATAATAGCTGTAGCTCGAAAGCGCGGCCTAGTTATTTCAGCAAGCTGTACTTATCAACTTGTTTAATTTACAAAATGCCTTATTTTTACAGCAATTCGCTTTTGTCCAATAGCCATAGTTCTTAATAATGACTGTAGCTAGAATTTGTTGCCTAATTATTTCAGCAAACTGTACTTATCAACTTGTTTAATTTACAGAATGCTGTATTTTTTCAACAATTTGTTTCTGTCCGATAGCCGTAGTTCTTAATAGTAGTTCTACCTTGAACTTTCCATGAAATTAAAATTTTTCTTAGTATTGTCATGTCAATTTTATCCTTTCTTTCTTGGACTGTTTTATGCAGTACGTTCAGTGTTCTTAGATGTGATTTTCCTAAGACTCGTTTTATCAAACCGAAAGCTTAAAAGTCTACTGGAGAAGAGTCAGAAGATTTTACAGGTATTTCATTAAATGAAGATACATTTTATTCCTATTTCTAGTTCTTTGCTAAGTAAGTGGCAGCTGATTTAGACGTGTGATTAGAGACTTTCTTTAAATCAGGCTCAACTTTATCAGTGTCTTTTTCATATAAGGTAGGGATTCCATCTTCAAAAGTTGGTTTTGAAATATTCTGCTGACCGTAGAGTGAATTGATATTGATTTTGATTTTACTTGAAACTATTTTGTTTTTTACATTTACCGTTATAGCAAAATCATGCAACTGTCATGAATTCCTATGAGATCACTTCTTTACACTAAGCCATCTCATACAGTCATTCCCGACAATTGAGCAATAGAAAATTGATCTTTATCGATTACAGTCACTTAAGCATACCCCTACCTCATAGAGCGTTACAATAAATTTCTATTTTTTAGCAGCTAGGTGTTTTATGTATAATTTTGTACAGTTTGTTTTTACTTCAGCAA
This sequence comes from Pardosa pseudoannulata, assembly GCA_032207245.1. NCBI lineage: Eukaryota > Metazoa > Arthropoda > Arachnida > Araneae > Lycosidae > Pardosa > Pardosa pseudoannulata. Next base: position 19,269,319 of record CM063508.1, read on the forward strand.
TATGCGGATGAACTTTAGGTTCAAACCTCTATTTTAACATAACACAAATTTTTATGCATCATTTTACTTACAATACCAGAAGAAGCTCCTAGTTTCGATGCAATGATCTTTGAGTCGTCGGATTTTCTTTTAGGATCATAGACTGCACCTTCTTAATATTTACCTGCGTTTGAACAATTTAGGATAAGGTTTTATGTTTTTACTTTCAGATAGATTTTTTCCTTTCTAATTAAATATATTATAAATATCTTTTTAATACAATAAGTTGGGGTAAGTTTTAATACCACTTTATAATTTGTTGATACGAATATTTCTCCTCGGAAAGTGCAGTTCCGTAACCTTCGAGGCATCTATCAATTTTAGAACACATTTTCAAAATAAAAGATTTATTTTACATTTTAATCAAAGGATAACATTAGCTGACAATTATTCTGAAGTTTGAAGTTTTTATGTGGGTTTTGATGTGCCCTTAATCCATATGTCCCTAAAACACAGCCAAGCTTGAAAGGTTACCGTACTTGTTTGTGTTGTCGTCTAAGTTTGTGTTGTTGTTATTTATGTCCTTTGGAGTGCTAAGGACGTAAGCCATAGGATACTCCCTCGAAGAAGTCATGGGATGGGACTTTCCTTTCTTAAGTCCCTTTAGGGTAAAAGAACAACTTTGCTCAAACTGTGTCCTCGTGATTTAGAAGCGGGGACCAAGCAGGAGACCCATAGGCTTGGCCTGATACTCTCAGAGATATAGTTTGAGAACTTTGTGAACATTGTAGCTACGAATACAACTTTCAATAGTAACCCTTAATGAACATGGGGGATTATAGGCCGGATCGACCCCAGCACTCGCAACCTTTCAGTAACGAGATTACTGCTTTTGCCGACTGAGTTACCAAGTATCTTACGTTTTTTCCAGCCTCTAAACCCTCCCGCAAGAAAAAAAATACAAAGACTCACTTGTCTGGGTCCGCAAAGCGTACTGTGTTCTTATTTTATTTCTGTTACCTTTGTTAAAATACAGAAAATTAGCACAATGTATATATAAGGAAATTACAAAACAAAATATTTACAAAAGATATATATATATATATGAAATATTCTTCAAACAGCAACACAATGGAGGTTGTTGGAAACGCACCATAGTATCTTCGATCCCCAATTTTGACTTCTTGGGACCAAGGAAGATTTACCAAAGAGGCATCGTGGTAGTTTGAAGGAAATGACTTCAATACCACAGAAAATTAGCACAATGTATATATAAGGAAATTACACAACAAAATATTTACGAGATATATATATATATATATATATATATATATATATATATATATATATATATATATATATATATATATATATATATACCTAATATAAAATATTCTTCAACACAGTGGAGGCTGTCGGCAAAGCCCCATAATATCTTCAACCCCAGATTTTGATTTCTTGGGATTGAGTAGTATTTACTAAAGAGACATCATGATAGTTGAAAGGGAATCACTTCCATATCATCTCCATAGGTATACTACGAATGTTCTCCAGGAAGGATGCACCTTCTCATGAACGAACAGTCATATATTAGATGGTGGACATCTCCTACATCTCGTTCATACCAGTACTAGTCTGTACTGGTTGATGTAAGCAGAGAAGAAGCTATGTTGGATGAAGACTTTATTAATGAAATATTTACCATGAATTTGCTCTCAAAACCTTTACATACATGTAGACGGGACACTAAAACTAGCCAAAATGAGCCTTTTCGTTGTACTCTAAACAGTGAAATTTCTCTCAATTATAACACTTCATTGAGTAAAAATATACGTACCATTTTCTAATGGATTTTCCATTTTTATGCATAAACCTTGTTTAAAAACAAATACATAAAATCTGTAAGATAAAAACAAAGCATAAAATTCACAGAAGCATAAAGAGAAATGATACATTCTTTTAAAGCTATATCTGAAAATTCTGTTTATATGTAATACAGCTGCTTAAGTATCGAAAAAAGAGTATTATAGAACTGGAATTGAAATCCTATCATACACATAAAATATCTAAGCAAAAAACGACTATACACATTTTTACTACAGAGATTTTTCGGTCTAACTGAGTTCTGAATAAAAATTGGAAAGCTCCTTTCAGATTATCTTTCAAAAAATGGCAACGTTCTTCTAGCTAATCCGTAATTCTTTTATAATCTAATATTCTTTACGATTTGTTTCGATTTGCATTGTATCAAAAATTGGTGGAAGAAGTTAGGTATGTTGTATTTAATGTCCACATGTTCCTACAGAAAAGTAACATGTTTTTATTTATTTGTACAGAAAAGAAACATGTTTTTATTCTTTTTTCTAAGCTCTAAATTGTTCTTATTTTTCATTAGTAACCCGGAAAGTACCGAGTATAGTATTTTCTGCCTTTTTTTTTCTTTTTACCCGCTTTTCTTTCCTCGTCCAAATCCTCTTGTTACAATTAAAGGGTGGGGAAGATTTTCCCATGCTATGTCTTTTTTACTTTAAAAATCATTCCATTAGCAATATATTTTCATTTAACAATTAAACATAATTTATAAGGAGACAAACTTAAGCCAGGCCATATCGTTAATGGGATTTTGTTTTACATTTTACATTTAATAAAGTATTAGCTGTAATTCCGTGCTTCGTTGTGGTGATTCTGAGTTTATTAAGAAATTTGATAAAATATATTTTCTTCCATGCAGAAAATATCACATATCTTTTATAATTTAGCAATGGTAATGTAACTTGGAGCGAAAGACCAACATTGGTGTATGAGAATTGAGGTATGATACAGCATGAAACTGTTCTAAATTCCTTCTTCCTGTCTATGACGGGAAGAAGTCGTGGGCTGTCTTTGAATAAAAAGAAGAAGGAAAATGTTCTGGAGGGACAACACAAAAGCTAGATGATATATTTATAATGCTCAGAAGTGAAAAGAGAGATATGGAGAAAAAAAAGTAAATGCAACTGAGTATGTATTCCCGGCAATATTGTTTACATTTGTACCTTCGGCCGATGTTTGAGATAAATATCCAGTACAAACAGCTTGCCATTGAGAAAATAAAGAGATATTGATAAACTGAAGTTTCATTGAGTTCCCCTTATTATTATTACCATTAAACTTAATTTGACTAAGTCTAGCCGCTAGTACATGTATATTTATAATTACTATATAACATAATTGTCAGTGTTCGCCACAATGGACAATAATTATCTCAAAAATGGAAAATGATATATTTTTTTGTGTACTTTATAGAGATCCTAATGTCTAAACAGACATGGGAAAATAACAGAGATTAAAAAATATTTGAAAAAACATCTTGCCAAATTAAGAATTAAACTTAATTGTTATATAAGCTTGACCTTAATTGTGTTTAGATGACGGAATCGAACTACATAACATCATTATTCTCAGGGTTAAGGGTAGCTGACGAGCAAGCCCGGAAGGTAACAAGAAAGGTATTGTTACAGCTCTATAGAAACATAACATTTAATAACAATTTTATATAACTCTAATGCTATCAAAAACGTTATATAACTATCTAATATAAAATACAAAGTTTGCAGGAGCCGCAGTATCTCGGTCAGCAAAGGCAACGATCTCTTAACTGAAGGGTCGCGGGTTCGGAGCACGAGCTGTCCTAAGATCCTCCGTATTCGTTAACGGTGACTGGGGTACTTAAAATAGGTTCGTGGTCTCAATGTCCTCCAAGTTCTCAATTAAAACTTCTAGGGGTGGCGGGCAAAGTCTATGGGTGCTAGTCAAAACCCTTGAGGTGCTAGTCGAAACGAAAGGCGCAACCGAAGTAGCCTCGGGCTCAATCGTGCTTGGTTTGACCAAGGGGCATAAGACAACAACAAAATTTGCAATGGTTAAATAATTTACTTTAAAACATGAATAACCTATTTCTAATATTGTTTTAAATTATCATTTTATAATTTTTTAGCCTTATAAACAAGTTTGAATATATTATTTCATCGAAGCTAATATAATTCATAACAGTGGTATAAAAATAACATCCCATAACATGCGAATATGACTGAAATAAAATTAAAATTAGACATCATTGCAATGGTGTATGTATATATATATATATATATATATATATATATATATATATATATATATATATATATATATATATATATATATATATATATATATATATATATATATATGTATATATATGTATGTATGTATATATATATATATATATATATATATATATATATATATATGTATATATATATATATATATATATATATATATATATATATATGTATATATATATATATATATATATATATATATATATGTATATATATATATATATATATATATATATATATATATATATATATATATATATATGTATGTATATATATATATATATATATATATATATATATATATATATATATATATATATATATATGTGTGTATATATAATGTATATATGTAAATATATATATAATAACTTCTTCGATATTAACAATCCTGATATGTGTTACGATAACTTCAGGACTCCAGGAGATGAGTCAACTCAATTTTAAGGGCTTATCCGATATTGATATATATATTTTTTATGTTGACATAAAGTTATATAACCAGAAAAAGATAAATAAAAGAATATAATAAAATGAATTCGTCCTTTCATAAGTACAATAAATCATCGAACAATACTACGCGGTTACTAGAAAGAGAGAGTTTAGGAATAGAGATATTTACAAGTTTAGTGTATCCGCTGGATACATTCATTTACAATGAATGTGACTCTTTCAGGAATGAGTAGTTTTGTTACATCATCGAATTCTATGAGGGCTGAGTCCGCTATTATTCTGATATTGTTTTCATTGAATATAAAGTTGACAACCAGAAAGAAGTTAAAACAACTAAAAAGATTTGAAAAGATAGATAAAAATGGATTCGTGCTTTCATAAGACAAAATCATCGAACAATACTACGCGTTACTAGAAAAAAGAGAGTTTAGTGATAGAGATATACAAGTTTAGTGTAGCTGGATAAATTCATTCACAACCAAGACTCGTTCAGGTATGAGTAGTTTTCTTAGATCGTCGAATTATATGAGCTGATCCCGCTAATTCTCTGATTTCTTTTATTGGGTATAAAATTGACAACCAGCATGAAGTTACACAACTAAAAATATTTGAAAGAATAAACAAAAATGGATTCATGAGTTCATGAAAATAAATCATCTAACAAAACTACCCATTACTAGAGAGGAGAGTGTTTAGGGATAGAGTCACACAATTATGTAGCCTAAGGCATCTGATCAAACCTCGATCAAGGATGAGTAGTTTTGTTAGATCATCGGATTAGAAAGTAATCTTCTCAGCCAATCAAAGTTTTATGTGGCATCCAATCAAAGTATTGCTGTCATTTCTGATTGGGTGGACAGGAACTAAGGATAATTTGGCAGATTTTAGACACGTTTTTTTATTTTTTTTTCCTTACATTTTTTATGTTTTAATTATTTTCTTTCATTTTTTAGCATTTTTTATAATAGTTTGGTAGTTTTTATATTTTTTATTATATAAACATACAAAAGGCTAAATTTCCTTATACTGAAATCCCTTAGGCCTTCTTTTGTTGGTGGTATTTGAATGGTCCTAGTTCACTAGATATATTAACTAATATAATTCCCAAAATAGTTCTATTTTGGTGGTAGGATCCCTCGAAAGTGTTGTGGATGCTGTTATAAAGGCTGTTACCACAAGGGAATATAAAGATATAGTAGAAATTCTACATTAAAACTACGATAAACTAATTTTCTGTTAATATGTTAGCTATGAAAGAGTGTAGATAATAATCCTTATTTGTCCTATCTAATCCATAATCTTTTATAATTAAATACTCTTTAGGATATTCTCATTTCCACTCTCACAAGCATTGAATATTTTTAGTCAACAACCATTTATCGTATAAATATTCCTACAGTAATGTTCTTTAAGCTTTTCTTCCTATTACCAACTTACTAATCTTATTTGTTCTATTAATCACTTCACAAGCTGGAAACATTTCCTGTTTCTCTTTTATTACAAGCTGTTCACATCCTTGTTAGAATTTAAATGGGAGAAAAAGATTCTCCCACGCTATGTTATTTCTTTAAGAATAAACTCCCATGCATAGAATATTCCGAGTTCTATCACCTCAAACATTGAAATATTTTAGCTAACTACCATTTATCGTCTAAATATCCCTACAGTAATGTTCTTTTAACTTTACTTCTTATTACCAAGCTAATCTTATTTGTTCCATTAATCACTTCACAAGCTGGAAATATTTCCTGTTTCTCTTTTACTACAAGCTGTTAACATCCTTGTTGGAATTTAAATGGGAGAAAAAGATTCTCCCACGCTATGTTATTTCTTTTAGAATTATTTCAACAGTAGCAATATATTTCATAAAAAAACAAGACTTGAATTATAAGAGAATATAAACTTGTGCTAATTAATACCATTCATGGAAATAATGTGCTACGTTATAAACCATTAATAAACAATTAATTCTAACCTAAAATTAGGAAAATATATTTACAATTATTAAAATAAGTTATGAAGATTTTAAGGACTGAGAGATGTTAAAAATTTTACACTGCGCTATATATAAACAGCTTTATATCGGGATTTAACGATATTTCAATGTTAGAAATATCTTTTGGTAATATTTAAGCTTTTTTTAATTTTTAGGTTTTACTACAAATTTTACCCCATTGAAAAATTATTTTAAACCAGTAACCTAAAGAGTAAAAGCATTTTGCACCTTTGTTATATTTTTCAAGAAACATAATAAAACTTTTCACACTTTACATCCTTTTCTTACCGCTAAAATCTTGAGATGTTAGCAGGAAGAAAGAAATACAGAGCACTAAAGACATGTCAAGATCTGTTTTAGGAAATATATAGGAAATATTAAAAATTACATAAATATTTAAATAATAAGTCCAATTATTGCCTGAAAATAAAATATATATATATAATGTTCCGTCCAGCAGACATGATGCTGGATCAGCAGCAGCAATTCCTTAATAAGGCAATTTGTCGCAACTTCACAGAGTACTATAATGCCCTTCCAGTTCATTTTCATGTTTACAACAGCCAATAGACAAACAATAAACTGCCCTTCCGTTTGAAACTAAAGCCAGAATTGTCATAATTTGAGAATTTGCCCTACTGAGTGAAATCGCCTTATAGTTTTATAAAGTGTGTTTGTTTTGTTACCGTTGAGAGTAGCGCCATCTGAAAAATAAATAAATAAATAAATAATAGTGTTCGCTCAGAGCGGGAGGATTAAATCGGCTATGAACCAATATACTCTGTTTTTTCTTGGTTTCTTTAAAGTGGATGGTTTGGACGACGTTTGGAGTGAAAATATTCAAAGTCATTGTAGTAAGTAAATTCTTAATTCCTTTAATCATAAATCTTATTGGGTTTTCATTTTCCCAAAGCTGATCCAATCCATATACATTTAATTCTATTGGATTGTGTTTATGTATTATGTATCCCTATCGTCCATATTATTCTTTATTAAAATCTTAAATGTTAGTAGTCCTTAATTCTCTATTGATAGTAATATATTTGCTTTGTAATGTCAAATTCTAATCTACAATAAGCTCTTAGCAAATCCCTTTCCTTTGGTCATTTCTGAATCACAAAGTCTTTATTTTAGTTTATATATTTAATTATACATTCCATTAATTCTGAACATCTCACATATAAAAATATATAAAAATATATCTTACCTCATTGTAACTCTCCGGGAAACTTTCTTTTCCTCCTCTTAATTAATATTACCTAATTATGTCTTCAAATTATTCGGATCTGAATCTCAGTAAGTCTCGTACTCAACAGATCTACTTTTATTGAGTCTGAGTCCAGAATGAGACTGGGTCCTGCCTTTGGCCTAGGCCTTAAAACGCCCCTGTTTGTTTTGCATCTTAATCCTCGTCAATATCAATGACAGAATGTTCAGAATGTGCTTTAATTATTCTTTTGTACATGGTAATACTTATTACTTGTATATTACTTGAAAATATCATGTTAGTAATATATCTTAAAGTAGTATGTACAGAAAGGATTACAGAAGCATTATAGAAAGCAGTATGTACAAAAAGGATTTTTGTTATGTTACGTAACATATCACAAGAGTTGTAAAATATTTTTTTCTTGTGGAATATGCATAAATATCTTACATTTCATGTTACTTATGTAAGAATGATGCAATTACAGTTTAGAAAGTTCGTTGACATATAAGCAAAATAATTATAAACAAATACTTATTTAACAAACTTGAAATTTTTCATGTTTTCAAAATATCACATTTAGGTATAACGAACATATTTTATTGATATACAAAAGTATATAGAAATAAAAGAAAAAATATAATTTAATAATCAGTGAAAAAAATCAAAGAAAAATATTCAAAATCAAACTAAATAGTTACCATATAGCTATGTTTTTAATATTTCTAGATTCATTTTTAATTTATACTCCTGCAATATAACTGAATTTCTTTCATTGTATACTCTTCCATTTACTTAAAAACTAATTTTCTTGCTTATTTTACAGAGATTATATATTTTTTATTTAAACTTAAACATTCTGATTGCGAATTGAATGTAGAATTTGATTTTTCATTCACGTTGTTAATTAAATAACTTCAAAGAAAACTTCATTTTAATGTATTTCAAGAAACAAACTACATATTAATGAAGGGTATATATACTTTTTTTTTATTTACGGCTTATTCCTAAGGCTGTATCAGCTGTTTATATTAAAAACTTCCTAACGTATCTTATGAGATCGTTAACGGTTAGTTGCCTTAACGACCTTATTTTTTCTCCTTGGTGAACACCAGTTCACCCATTCATTCTCATTAACAGCACAACTGGAGAATTTCTCCTTTCTCCCTTGACCCTCTTTACTGTTCAAAGTTTTCCGCCTCAAGCAACGTGGTAAATAAATAATTTTATGTTCTTAGAAAACCGGAGGGAAAAAATTTGATAGCGCCTTATAAGCTTCTACGAGGTTGACTCTGCTTTTGATTTTTATAGGAAAATCTAACAAGTTCTTGGTAGTTTTAAGTTAATAGAAACTTTAGATAGATTTTTTACTGCATATTTGATCACCCCGATAAATATTTTACAGAGAGGGGAAAGCGAAAATTCGGAAATAAAAAATTTTAAAAAATACAGGGGCAAAAGAAAAATCCAATTGCTTCAGCATACTAGAAACTGTACTGCAGAAATTTACTTTTTATTCAAGAAAAAATACCGATCAAGAAATCAAGTCTATGTTTTTGTTTTTTATGGAAAAAAACAGTAAATAAGCATTCTTTGCTATTTTATATAATTCAATAATTTCAAGAAATGAAAATTCCGTTAAAAAATGGTTTTTCCTTTGGAATTTCAAAGGAATAAAATCCTTGATGCCTCATTATTTTTACAATCATTTATTATCCGTCATGAGTAAAATATACCCTAATCGATAAAGTAATTACATTATGTAATACGTCGTTTGTTTGGAAAGTACGTTCTATTTTAATGCATATTATACCAATTATTTATTATTGGATTACGTAAAATTTTAAACGTAAAAGTATTCAATTTATTTGTATTTGTTTATTTTAGAAAAATGCATATAGATTTTTATTTTACTTTAATACTAAGAACTGTTTTCCTAAAGCTTCAATTTATTTGCCTGCCCATTTCTGTTTCTTGACAGCTGCTTTTTCTAGTCTCTTTACTGTGTTTTTTTCATTTTATGTGCGAAACTTTTTTTCCTTTCCTTATTAATTTTTAATTCTAAAGGCTTATCCCGATAATTCTGAGATTGTTTTCATTGAACTTAAAATTGACAACCAGAAAGTATTCAAGCAACTGAAAAAATTTGAAATGATAGGTAAAAATGGATTCGTGCGTTCAAAAAACAAAATCATCTAACAATACTGTTGCGAAATTCTCGGGTAAAGTTCGCTGATTGAATAGACTTTGGCTAAGACAAAAACAATAACAATTTATTAACTCGTCAAATGCATCACAATTACAAAGGGTGGCGATAAAACTTGGCAACCTTTTGGCGAACTTTTTCAGAACAATACGAGGAGAATTAACACAGGTCCTACTTTCTCCAGATCTGAGCGTGAACTGACTTTTATGACACGGTGACACGGTGAAAGTGGTTGCACAAAACTTCCTGCTCCGAGCCCTCTAGTTCTGACTTAATTAGGAATTTTCACAAACAACTAAAGAATACATATTGACTACGACTTGGGCAAGAAAATTACAATAGACAATGGATGCTTGAGTTTGGGCGAGGAAAAGTAAAAATAAAACAGAAGTGAGAACAATTTTAAAAATAAAAGATTAATGTTATCGAACCCATTACAAGTTCCAGCTAGTCGAAACTAGAGAGTAATTCTTAAGATTATAGTGGCACAGTTAGGTTGCAAGATTTTTTTTTATAATAAAATTAAAAAGTAGAGAGCAGAGCTACTGGATCAAAAAAACTGGCAAATTTTCTCAAAGCAGAGCTTTGCGAGGAGATCAGAACAAGATCCAAATGGGATAGCTCATAGCCAATAGAATTTATGAGTTCCGACCAATGCAATCTTAGAAGTTGACCCACCAAAGTGTGGACGCAGCACTAGCTGCTGCAGGGGAAATGTTCTAGCCGTCGAGGGAGGAAAGCAAGTGTTGAGATAGGGCCGGACCCAGGGAGATCCAATCAAATTTGTGGAAGGGGAAGCGACGAGAGAATAAAATTTATTCGAAGTCGAGTGCTAAGATGGCCATCGGTCTCTTACGATAACTGGAGTTTGCATAGTCGTACTGAGTGACTTTTATGAGAACTCCTGGGCCCTTTATATAGCTTTCAGGTTTCTGGAAATTTTCACAAGCTCCTAGTAAAATCCAGAGAAAGGGGGTTCGGCAACAAATGTCGCCAAGTCGACAAATTTGGCGATATATTTCCAAACTTGGTGCTAAAAATGAGTCTCCCAAAACTTCGCCAAGGAGCCAATATCTCGCCAATTTGGCGGGATACCATACAAAATACATGCTCACTGCATTCTTGACAATACTTACGCATTAATAGAAAAAAGAGAGTTTAGGGATACAGACACACAAGTTTAATGCCAGCTGGAGAGATCCATTCACAAAGAAGACCCGATCAGAAATGAGTAGTTTTGTTAGATCATCAGATTAGAAAGTGATCTCCGCAGCCAATGAAAGTTTTTCGTGGCCTCCAATCAAAGTATTGCACGCATTTCTGATTCAATGGGGGTAAACTATGGATGAGTTAGCAGACTTTAGACCACATTTTTAATTTCTTCTTATATTTTTTCTTATAAGTTTTAAAGTTTTTGCTTACATCTTTAGTATTTTTTATAAGTTTTTATGTTTTCTATAATTTGTATTTTATAAATACACAGTAGGCTAAAGTTCCTTACAATGAAATCCCTCGGGATTTCTAATTTACATCAAAGATTTAGTTCACTCTAAATGGCAGAATTCTTGGGTTAACACATTGTCAAATAAATTGCGAGATGTGAAAGAAAAAATTTCTAAGTGTCCCCAACTACCTTCTAGAAGACATAACGTGATTATCACTCGTCTACGGGTGGGTCACTGCCGACTCACACATGCACATATCTTGCTTGATGAGGCACCTCCACAGTGTGCGTATTGTAAGACTACTTATACAGTAGCACATATTTTAACGTCCTGTATTTGTTTTTAAATCTCTACACATAAAAGTCTTTGCAAATCCGTCACATAATTTTAATTCAATCATTAGGAAAATGCCGCATCCAAGCTTATTCCCTTTCTTCGCTGTACTGGCTTGTACTTTGAAATCTGATTTGTATTTGTTTTCTAACTTTTGATGTTCAATTTTATTATGTGGCGTTCTGATAACCGCATCGAAGAAGATCCCCTCAGATGCAAATTGACATGGATGCAAATTTCCCTAGATGCTGCGCTCGAAAGCATGTTGCAGTATATAAGGTGAGCGGCACAGTTCAGTGGATAGGGGAAATCACTCTCGGCTTTGGAATCATCAGGCTTGAGTAAAACAACTTTTCTCCTGTTAGTCACTTGCAAGACACAAGTGTTAACAACTCACTGATGTCTTAATAGTTTACCTTTTTTACTCTTTATTTACCTATTAGTCTTTTAATAAAAACGTTTTGATCAAAGGCTCATGGTGACGATTAGTTTGTTCCGCTTCAATATCCCTCTATAATAATATTTAATTCTTAATCTTTTAATTCTTGATTTTAATTTTAATATTTTAATAAATATGAATCTTTAAATTCTTAATTTTCTTTTTTGTGCTGTACGTCTTTCAATTTTTTAGTTTTTCTTTTACAGTTTAATCTTTAATTTTTAATCAAACTTTGCTGATTATCAAGTTAGTTTTGTATCTTTCTAAATTTTATACCTATTTATTTGGTTTTAAATAATTTTTCTATTAGATTCAGGTATCTTTCTTTTTTAACATTTCATCAAAATTGGTTTTTTTCAAAATTGGGTTTTTCGTCATGTTTGGCGCAGTTTGTCCCAAGAGGAATTAGCGCCACTAAATTTCAAACAACCAACCAACCAACTTCGGGCTTTCTTTTGTAGGTTGTATAATCTTAGTTCACTAGATATATTAACTAATAAAATTCTCAAAATAGTACTATTTTGGTGGGGAAATCATCAGGAAGTGTTCTAGACTTTTGTTGGACTTTTATTTATATCTGGACTTTTTTAAGTGTTCTGGACTGAAATTTTAAAAGTCCAGAACACTTTCGGGTGACACTTTTTTCCTTTCCTTATTACTTTTTTTAATTCTGAAAGCCTCTATAGCTCAATCAGCAAAGGAATCGGACTCATAATCGAGTTAAAAGTTCAAGCAGACCAGAGTTTTACCGTTTTAACGCATTTAACACCTATACCAAAACCCTTTCTTCTTCCGCTGCTACTTATCGAATGAAGCTGATCCCTCCCTAAATATTTCTCTGGAACTTCGCCACAAAAAAAAAAAGGAGAAAACCTTCTGTCTTTAGACTTTAGCAGTCTATTAAACAGGATTTGGCTCACAACAAGTCCTCAAAACAAAGTCAATATATACTCATTTGATAGTTCAATCGAGCCGAGGTAAATTTATAGCCGAAAGCTCAATTTACTGCCAGAGAAAATCCTCGGAGGTTTTCAAATCTAAAGTCAAGGGCAAAACTCCCGCGTCTATCTGCTTTTCCCCTTTTATCCCCAAATCTAAATTGACCATTTGGACTACAGTTCATGCCCTTTGAAAAAGGTTCTAGCCAATTAAAACTTTATAGTGTACTAATGGCCAATTTAGAAAATTCCCGAAAATAAAGGAGGTACACGATATCGGAGATAGATTTGTACTTAGAATTTTACTCAGATTACTACTTAGCTTTTACTGAGATTTTCCATCTCAACTTATCTCTCAGTTTCTCTCGTCCCTGTAATGAAGTGGGAACCTGACCAACAGAAGATCTATTAATGAAGGGTCTTTCGTGACTAAAACGTTCTGTCCATCACTTCAAAACCCCATTGTATACTCCGTTTTACAACATATATTTTTAATTAATACATTGTGTGCCGGTACATTTCCAAGCAGAATTGTACCGGAAGCGGGCATTTTGCAAGTAAATTTAATTATTCAGTTAAATCTCAATAGATCGAAAATTATTTAATTTTTTAACCAACTTTTCATATTTTATATTGAAATATATAAACAAATATATAAATAGAAATATATAAATAACAACCATAAGTTTTTTGTAAACAAAAAATATATTTTTAGTGGATAAATTTATAATAGTATCGTAAATATGAAAAATGAAATAGAAATAATAGTATATAGTTTTAATTTTTTCTCGTTCTGTGGTTCCACATTGACTGGTGTAAAAAATATTGTCTAAATTTTTCCAGTAATAGACAAGAACATTCGGCTTCATTTTCCTGTATATACCGTTATTTTTGTATTCACAAACAAACCATGTTGTTACACGAACCCGTACTAGTACGTGGCCCGCGCTCAAGTATCAATCGTCAGGAAACGTACTAGTACGCGTCTCGCATACAATATGTTAAACCTTAAAATACGAACCTTCCAAAAGAAGTTTTACTTATCCCATAGATTAATATTTTGCCAGAGGAATCCAATATCTTTAACCCAAACTTAGACCTCAAGAAAATGTGAAAACATTTTCAAAATAAGGTACCAAAATTTGGTGATAAGTAGGAAAAATCCCGTATATAATAATAAGTCTAAGCTATCTGTCCGTCAGTCCTCGAATTCATGAAGCGGTTGTACGTTGAAGGAATAGAGGCATCCATATTGGATTCTTGATGAGTTAGGGTTAGCAACGTTCGAAATCTATCCCTTCTCCCCTTTTCTAGCATTTAATCCTAATATTTCAAGCCCTATTTTCCCAGGTCAACAGCAGGTGATTAAATTTATCAATTCATTACATAATAAATAGGTAAAAATAATATTTTTTCTAGGATTATAACGTCATTCCTTTAACCATCACATTTAATCATTTCTTATATGAAATTATTTAAATTTCGTCTGCATTTTTTTCATACGTTTTATCACTGAACTTAGTTATTACGTAAATAATTTTCTTTTATATTTGGTTTAAGTAATAGATTAGGAACAATGTGATAATTTTAAATTTAATCACCTGTTATTTTTGTTGCAATGAAAATTTTATCACTGGTATTAACAACAAATTCTAAATACCTCCAGGGTGTAGTGATTTCCACTACTCCTAGTGGAAATAGTAGATCGATAGATAAGATATCGATAGATAGATAGTTTCACTCCTTTACTTCCATTAATTACTGTGGCAAAAAAATTCAGAAGAACTTAACGATAATTTCGACGTAGCTAAGAAAACTCTGAATTCTTTTTCTAAATGAATTCACAATATAGAGAGACTTCAAAGGCCTGTGAAGATAAACAAATTATTGAGCGTGTACCAGATAATTCTCAGCCAAAAAGCAAACCTTTTTTTACTTACCTCATAGGATACTTTATAATTCTGGAAAATTGAAAATTTTACTGATCCCGTCATATGACGGGCTATGTGCGAGTGTGTTAATATTTAAACAGTTAGATTAGTATAACTTTCATTATGCTACGCTTTTAAATAGGATTATTTTTTTACTAATTTATATCGTAAAGAATATAAATCTTTTAAATGCTGACAGTCATAAATTCAAAAAGAAATGTAACATTTTCAAGTGACACATTCTTAAAGTACATTTCCACCATTCCCTATTTTTTAATACCAAACTCCAAATGCAGCTGTCTTTTCCTGCTTTTGTTTACATTCTTTGACGAATTCAAACATGCGAATCGATTCAAAAATACAACAGAGCTGCTTCTTATCTTATACTAAGTATGAATTCGGAAATAAATAAATAAATAAAGTGAAAGTATCTTCCTCGAACTTGTATATCAGCAGTATTTCTACTTACCGAGACATATCAATAAACTTACGCCAAAAAAAAAAAATAAATAATAAAATAAAATAAGAAGGGAAGCTCTGCCTACATGGTTGCAGTTCTATATTTAGGTTGCCGTGACAAAACAGAAAAAAGAAAGAAAATTGTTTTTTAAAAAAAGTTTTTCATATCAGCATTTTTCGCTTCGTGAATTCTCGTGCTAGTATTGCGTAAGAGTATTCTTCTTTCCTTTTAGGGCAAAGAAGCACGATATGTGCATGTATTTTTATAAAAGAACGATTTCTAGTAAGTTCTTCTATTAACCTTTTCTATCTTGACAACTATGAACTCAAAACTATTCCTTTAGAACAGATTGTTCTAAACATTTAATATGTAATTAAAATATTTTTAAATATGAAATTTAAGAATCATCGGCAAAAAAGCATATTTTCTACAAAAAATATATACAGTAAAATCTGTTATAACATGATGTTTTTGTAACGGAATTTCCATCTAACACGGAGCAAAATCTAATACAATAGTTCTCCTATAACATGGTCACCTTTATGTAGCCACCACACTATGGCCAATTGTTCACCCCTTCCTGATGGTGACCTTGGACGATGGGTTTGCATATACAGTGGGCTACGAAATAAGCCGAGAGCGGGGATTTCTCCATAAGGTCTACTGCGCCCTTTAATTGCGCATCTGGCTGCCTTTGAGATTTGGAGAAAAACCGCTTCTGAAGCCATCCTCTGCCAAGGCCAACAATAGTTCTCCTATAACATGGTCACCTTTATGTAGCCACCACACTATGGCCAATTGTTCACCACTTCTTGGTGGTGACCTTGAATGATGGGTTAAGGGTTTCATACACAGTGGGCCACGAAATAAGCCGAGCGCGAGAGAGTGGATGCCTTTGAGATTTAGCTTCTGAAGCCATCCTCTGCCAAGGCCAACAATAGTTCTCCTATAACATGGTCACTTTTATGTAGCCACCACACTAAGGCCAATTGTTCCGCACTTCTTGGAGGTAACCTTGGACGATGGTTTAAGGGTTGCATACACAGTGGGCCACGAAATAAGCCGAGAGAGTGGATTTTGTTACCAAATACACGGATCCCCTTCCTTGTAATTCGTTAAACTGTTAATCATAATTTAATCTTTTTGATACTAATCAAGTGTGTTTAAGTTAAGTGGGTTAAGTTGGTTTCTATTAAACTTCAATCTGATAAAGGTTAATTAAAATCACGGGAATTTAACTCTAACTATTTTTAATCTTGGTTACTTGATCTCCTTTTATTTTTCATGTCTGAAGCCTATGTGAGTGCAGTTTAATTAGTAATTTGGAAATCGTTTTTTTTTTTATGCTCTGTGGTTTTTTTGACAATTATTCACATGCTGAAGGTTTTCCTTCAGCATGTGAATAATTGTAAAGTTTACGAAATCAAGGAGTATAAAAGGGACCTGGAAGTAATGCACTTTACGTTCAGCTTTTGCCTGTTGTTGCCTGTTTCTCGTCGTGTTCTTGCTTCAATATAGTTTTTTCCCCATCAGGTAAATTACATATAATATAGTCACTTGCCAGAATGTTGAATTTACAAATTAGTTTTGTATTATCTGCCAACTGTTTGGATGTTTTGTTTAACTGTTTTTTTTTTTTATTTTTACGTTGTTTTGAGAAAGGAAAAATAAACTTTGATGTTTTTTATATTTTTTGTGTAACTTCTTTAAAGAAACTCAGTCTTCAGTTAGGCCATGCTACTGTGCTAAAGATCAATGTAAACTTGCTGATCGTTATTGCCCAAACAAAAAACCGCTTCTGAAGCCATCCTCTGCAAAGGCCGACAATAGTTCTCCTATAACATGGTCACCTTTATGTAGCCTCCATACTATGGCCAATTGTTCACCACTTCCTGATGGCGACCTTGAACAATGGTTTGAACGATGGTTCACGGGTTGCATACACAGTGGGACACGAAATAAACCGATCACTTGGATTTCTCCATAGGGTCTACTGCGCACTGTAGTTGCGCATCTGGCTGCCTTTGAGATTTGGAGAAAAACGGCTTCTGAAGTCATCCTCCGCAAAAGGCCATTTTATCGTCTGTCATCGTCGACCCCGATAAGCCATACTCCCTCCAGATGGTGGCAATATATCCTAGTGTGGAAGGTCCTTTATAATGTAGGTATTTGAAAAATCAAGTAAGTCTTGATAAACCAAGAATTATAGCTGATCTGAAAGATGAGAATACCAACTAAGTAAAAAAGCTCCCAGTTGCTAAACTTATGGGAACTAGAAAGCTGAGAAGATTACAAATCAGGTGTTGATTCAGTTGAAAATGACTTAAAAATCTTATGTCAGTGTATAAATAATGTTACGTTGGCCTAGTGTTTGAGAAAGAAGAAATTTAAACTCATTAAGAAATACATGGACAAATATGTCTTGATTAAATGATTTTATACAATTAAATAAATGCCTCAGGAATAGAACTGGAATACAACTTATCATTTGTTGACAGAGAAGACTCCTCTGGATTCGACGTCGATCTCGCAATCATGGCATATTTTTTCTTTTTTCTCGTGTCACTCCAAAATGTCTATCCCACAAGCCACGGATACCAGCAGCGCTCACCCTCTTCTCTTCTCTGGTAAGTGTGTTTTACGCTGACCCATCCGAAAACATACAACAGCAACTATTGATGACCGTGCAGCAACAGTGACCCATAAATGGCTACCAAGCCACCGCTGACCGACGAGAGGCTCGTCATGCTCCGATTTTAATGTGGTCCAACCCGGTAAGGAGCAAACACTACAGAGGTAAGCTCGTGACTACCAGGAAGAACGCTAGGAAAAGATCACTCAGGTACCCCGGGATCGTGAACCCCGTACACACCTAAAGGAGGTGTGCCCCTGGGGGTTCTCTTCTCTGGTAACAATTTTGTCCTCTAAAAAAATCAGACTGCTCTGAAGAGAAAAAACAGGGGTCCACTCAGAACCGAGGAATCAGAATCGCACCAAACCAACAGGCCCTTCTATTGGTTGGGAGAAGTCTGAAGTTTCTTCTAGTTCAAACCGGTCCTGTACTGTATGTCTTTGACGAAAGCTAACGAGAAGGGGTAAAAAAGCTGAACCGAATGTAACTTATTGTTACAGTAAGGGAGACTAGAAAGGGACAGGCGGCAGAGACTGATTGAGACGGCATTGGCCTGGAATGAGCTGTAGTCTCTTATAGCCTATGTCATCTTTTATCTTTTCATAACTCCTTAGTAGTCAGTCATTAAATTAATGCATTTATAAGAACAAATTTTAATTTCAAATTTCACAGCAACAATATTGTTGATGTCAGTGACATAAAAGAAAATATACCTAGTACTAGTAAAAATATGTACCATATTGAGATGTCCGTATAGATGGGATTGGATGTTTTCTTGTTGACAACAGATAAACAACGATATAAATATCCCCAAAAGGGAAAAATATGTCTTAAATTTAAAAAATGTTGTGTATTTCTTTGCTTCAATGAGAAAAATAATTGTTTCAAATACTTTTATGTGTGAAAAATAATGTAAAATTTTAAGTTTTAACACATTGTATCAAATATGACTGAAGAAAAAAATTGCTTTCGTGCACACTGTATCAAACTTGATACAGTCATTAAATTCAATTCAATAAAAAAAACAATTCAATTTTGATTTTTTGTGTATTTTTCTGTTGCATATACGATAAATCAAAAATTTGTTATCGCATCAGCTTACGATACCAAAATCAGAGGCTATGCTCGGCCCATGTGTTTAAGATGTCTACTTATTTAGGATTGGCTTACGATGCTGAAGCAAGGCCGTGGGCAAGGGGGGGATTTAGGGGACCGGTGTTGATTTACAAATAGAATAAAAATATTGCGAATTACTGATTTACAGAAATTAAATTATACTTCTTTAGAATAACGAATTTCTACTCACCTCTTCCCGAAGATTCAAGTAAAATCAGACAAAAAGGAAAAACATGCCTCAAATTCCTTTAAATACTCTAATATAGTGATAGTGACGAACAATGAATTACAGACTTCATGCGAAGATTTCACGACTGAATGTGGTACAAGAATATATTCAACTAAAAATACAGAGTAACAAATCATCAATTGCAGGAAGAGAAAAAAAATTAATATATCCTTTTCGCATGCATTTTCTTGGAGCCACTCGGTGCATAGACAACACTGTGTTTAGAACAATGACGTTTAGTTAAACAATAGGTGCAAATTCTATTCGACCAGTAAGAGCAGATTTACTAGCTCTTTCGGCAACTCATCACAATATTGTTGAACAATCGGAAGAAATTGTGAAATTTTTTTAGTGAAAACTTCAAAGACAGCATATTTTAAAATATAGAGGTAAAAATTTGAACATTTTACTTTTCTTTCAAAATTATTCTTTTTCTTTGGTTATACTTCTGTTTTAAAAATTAGAATTTAATACTATGTATAGTTTATATCATTTCAATGTTAATTTTTACTATTGAATTTGTGTAGATACTGTATTACTTATTCAAGGCTATAAATTTGTTCATTATATTATTTTTAAATTATTTTGATATTTTAAAATCCCACTCTATTACGATATTCATTAAAAGTATACATGCATAAGAAAAACTGTAATTTTTTTTAAGTATCATTCAGAAAAATCAATGTCTCCCTCCGAATTTAATTTCTGGCTACAACCCTGTGAAGGATGCTTAGAACTGGTTTAAGATTCTTACTTATTTAGTATTCCTATTTACTTAAGTCGGCTTCATCAGCGATGACTCTTCTGGCTGCACTACATATCCCGAACATCTAAAAACTAAACAAATCAAAAATATTCCTGAATGATCGATTGTGAAAGAGGGGAAAGTGAGAAAAATGTTTTGAGTTAAGTGCTTCAAATAGCTTAACTAACTCAAAATAAAGTAGAATCAATTTAATCTAATCTGACCCAGGTGTAAACCGATACAGATGATCATACTGAAGATCAGACGGTCACAACAGCGATCAGAAGAGGCTATCAAAACGCTGCCGACCTACGAGAGGACTGTCATGGTCCGATTTTATTTTTGTTCAACCCAGTAAGGAGCAATCTGTACATAGGAATGATCGATACTACCAAGAAGGAAGGACATCTACAATTTTACACTAGTGACCTAGTGACGCTAATGAAGATGCAGTAAGTGACTCTCTTAACTTCCAGTGAAGTTTCTTCTTGCACCAGTGTACTCTGCTTGAGACTACCAAGAAGGATGGAAAAGGAAAGGTTCATTTAAGCACCTTGGGTTTGTGACACCCGTATATACCTAAAGGAGGTATAACCCTGAGATTGTTTCTCATTTGGCACAACGTAGAGGATACATACAGCTGAAGGCAAGGCTGCGGACGCCAGAGACGCTGTCCCCCAATAAAATATAAAATTGTTTTTCAGTTATATACTTAGAGTATAACATCTAAGAAAATAACTTACCTCAATAGTTTATCGAAAAAGGAATTTTCAAAGTCAATATATAAGATTAAGTCAGACATCTACAACTGTACTCTAGTGACCTAGTGACTCTAATGCAGATGTAGTAAGTGACTCTCTTAACTTCCAGTGAAGTCTCTTCTTGCACCAGGGTACTCTGCTCGAGACTACCGAGAAGGACGGAAAAGGAAAGATTCACTAAAGTACCTTGGGTTTGTAACACCCCTATGGGATGCCTCAGGGGTTTACCCCTTAAGTAGGTATACCCCTGAGATTGTTTTGCATTTGACACAACCAGATGATATATACAGCTTAAGGCAAGGCTACAGACGCCAGAGACGCTACCCTCCAATAAAATATAAAATTATTTTTCAGTTATATACTTAAAGTATAACAGAGAAAATAACTTACCTCAGTAGTTTATCGAAAAAGGAATTTTCAAAGGCAATATATAATATTAAGTCATACATCTACAACTTTACACTAGTGATCTAGTGACTCTAATGAAGCTGTAGTAAGTGACTCTCTTAACTTCCAGTGAAGTCTCTTCTTGCACCAAAATACTCTGGTGGTAGGCATATAATTTCCAACATATTCCACATGTAATAGTGAATGAACAAAATATTGCCAATAAGTATGGCCAATTTACGCATTTGTCCGGTAAAAAACTTCCAAACTATACTTTACTATAATTTTAAACTCAATGAGATTTACATAAAATGCAATCTTCGTTTCAAATAACAGTTAGGTTTTGTTCACAAACGGAACTTTAGCCATTTTATGAAAGAAATCGATAGTGTGACTTTTATATATAGCAAAACAAACAAAAATCTAACACCTAAAAAATTCCTATAATCCTGCCTTTGTTTCTCTCATCGGATGAAAACTAAAATATAAAAGACTTTATTTCTCTGATAGTTAGAAAACCTTAAAATGAGCTGAGTGCAAAACATTAAAGGGGAAAAAATATACGAATGATTAATAGCTTCTGCGAGTTCTAAAGCTGACGTAGACAAAAAATTTTCCTTTCGAAATATTGTAGATATAAGAAAATAGAGCTGAGTTTAAAGGATTTTTTTAATTTAGAAACAGGATAAAAAGAGATTTTAAAAAAATAATAATAAACAAGACTTTTTTTAAATTCTTTTTCTACGTATTTTTTCCTAAATATTTAGAATGGTATATTTTTTATAGCAATGCTTTTTGTGGAATCGTATTAAACCATGCGAGTTTTTTACTCATGTTGAAAAAAAACCCTTTTTCTATTACAGAATTGATGTGAATATTTTTTTATTAAACAAGATGTGAATAAATTTTAATATGTTTAGTTAAGCATGAATAATTTTCCTCATAGATTAATGAATAAATGAATAATGATATAATAAACAAGCGTAAGAAAATTTCTTGCATATAGGGTTACAAATGCATTTTTTATATACATGCATGCATAAATAACAAAATAATATCAAAAAAAGGGACCATTTACGCGTTGGAACTAAAAACATACCTCATCTTATCATAAATTTATACTTAATGAGTTTTACATAAAATGTAATCTTTGTTTGAAATAGCTGTTAATTTTTATTTACAAACTGAACTTTATAGTCATTTAACGAAAGAAATGTATACTGTGTTCATTTAGACAGAAAAATAAGCATAAATCAAACACCTAAAATAATTCCTACAATCCTCCCTTTGTTTCACTCGGCATACGAAAACTAAAATATATTAAAATAAACCATTTTATATTTATGCTTTTCTATAATAAAAGGAGTTTTATTCATCAATGTTGACTCCTGAAATCATAGATAAAAATGGTAGGGGAGATCGAGGCACCTTGGGACACTTTTCAGTTAAACATTTTTATGAATTTTTTTTAAAGCTAATTGAAAAGAATAAGTATGCATGCATTTATTGTCATCATATCTGCTTCTTATAAACATTAAATCTACTTAATATCTCATTTAGTTAAAGAGTAATAAAAGAAATAAAATACCTTTCCCATGTCCCAACCTGCCCCACTGTATGGGGTAGGTTGGGATACTAAACAACAAATACAAAATACCGTTCAAATTATTTTTATTAACTGTTATAAAAGAGAAATAGCTGAAAATTGTTCAAGTTAAGACATTTTTTAACAAATCTTATATTTGCAGCTGATTCAAGCATATTAGCATTTACAGCAGAATACTTTCTGTTTGTTTTTCTTGTTCTCGCCATTTTTTATCTGAAAAAAAAGATTAATAAATTAATATTTTGACATGTTAAATCAATTAAAAATTAGGCACCAAAATATTAATTATTTTGCTTGAATGGATATTTGTTTACACTTTTTAAAATGTCCCAAGGTGCCCCATCTATGTGTGTCCCAACCTGCCCCATTTTACATAGTATATTTTGGTAACTACTATACAGTTAGGCTTAACAATACAATTTATTTATTAGCATAGAAATAATAATAAATGAATTTTATTTCATAACAATACACTTTTTTTTAAATATTTTAATTTTTTTTTCAAAAAAAAATACTTTTTAAAAAGCACATTGATGTAATTTTGGGTTATTCTAAACAAAGAAAATGAAATTGTTCCTTACCTATAAGCACTATTTTCATCAAAATTCTTTGAGAAGTGAAGAGGAAGGCCATCTATCAATACACATGAGAACTAATTCCTGGTTGCAAATTAAAGCCTGAAAATAAAGGTGTCCCAAGGTGCCCCTCTCTCCCCTATCTGTAAAATAAGAAGTGTGGAATGAGGGAAAATACGAGGGTTACTCTGAAATTTTTTAGATAAGCGCGGACTAGAATTTACAAAATAAAAATAAAGGTTTAATTTTAAAATACAAAATATTTTAACACAGACGACTTTTTATTGACTTACTTCTACTTGTTTAGCTTAGAATAAATTTTAAACAGAAGAGAAAATGGAGTTGAAACTAGAACATTTTCTCGGTATGATTTTCTAAGATTTTAAAACAGGATAAAATCAAGAAGAATGCTTTCAACCGTTGCAATTGGCATTTGGTAATGAATCTCCAGCTCGTGATACTGTATTAAGATGATTTAAAGAATTTAGCAGAGGTCGCAATTGTCTTTAAGATGAAGAACACACAGAAAGGTTGCCGTCGGCAGTAATCCTGTATAATGTGTCTGCCATGAGAAAAATGTTAATGGATGATAATCGCTGTACCTGTCAAATTATACAGAAAGAACTTAACATTGGATCCGCAGCCATACACAAAATTATTAGTGAAGAATTACATATGAAAAAAGTAGTTTGTCGTTGGGTTCTCCATAATCTAACTGAGAACAAAACAAGAAGCGTGTCAGAATCAGTAAAAAAAACTCTTAAACTGCTAAATAATGGTGCCCACCGCATCATTTCTAAAATTGTATCAGGTGATGAAACGTACATACCGTTTTTTGACATTTCAACACGTCAAGAAAGCAAAGTATAGGTCTTTGAAGATGATTCCACGCCGACAATGGTGAAAAGACAATGAGCACTGAAAAAAGTGATCTATGCCATTTTCTTCAGAAGTACGGGATTGGTCAAAGCCATCGAGTTTCAAAGACAAAACTGGTAAACCACTAAATGTCTTCCACAAATTCTACAAGTGAATGTTAGGGGACTAATGCTTCACCATGACAATACATCTTCAGATACAGACGGATTAACAGTTGAGTTTCTTAAACAAAAACAAATTAAAGTGTTAGAACACCACCGTATTCACCTGATCTAGCTATGTGTTACTTTTGGTTATTCTTTAATCTAAAAAGTAACTGACGTGGACGTCGTTTTCATTCAGAAGAAGAGAGTGATGTAGCTATAGATGCATTTTTCATCTATTCCAAGAAATGAATGGCTTGAGGCATTTAATCTGTAAAAAACTAGTCTACAAAAGCGCATTGATACTTGAGGAGACTTTTGAACACACCTAAAATTTTGTAAGTATAACTTTAAAATCCTTGTTTTATCTAAAAAATTTCAGAATGACTCTCGTTTGAGTTGATAGAGTAGAGTATAAAACTTTATAAAATTAAACATTTTAAGGGGTCTAAATTTCAAAAATTGATTAGACGTATCGAGATCGAGCACATTATTTAATGAATGTACCTTTTATGAGAAAAATACTTTTTAATCATTCTTTTTTCAAATTTTGATTTTTACTAGGAAGTATTTTGTAAGCCATTTTTATTTATTTATTTTCTATAATAAATTGGGTATTATTTATCAATGCTGACTCTTGAAATCTTAGACAAAAACAGTACCTGTAAAAGAAGAAATGTAGAGTATAAAAAATATGAGGTGGAAAAATGGAGTACAGAACTTTACAGAATTAAAAATTTTACTGGGTCAAAATTTCAAAAACTGATTTGAAGTAAATGGCTCCTGCTAGTTATTTAATGAATGCCCCATATATGTTAAGAAAGGAACTTTTTAATCTTAAACCAAGTATTTTTCTATGATTTTGCAAAATTTTATTTTTGGCTGGGAAATATTTTGTAAATAATTTTTATTTATCCTTTTCTTAATAAATTGAGTTTTATTCACCAATGTTATCTCCTGAAACTTTAAATTAAATAAAAAATAGTGTCTTTGTAATGGATGACGATGTTAATGCAGTTTTCTCAAATATTAATTCATTAATTAAATTTAATTAATTAATTTCCATCAGTCACTGTGAGCTTTGGCAATAATGGCGTTCACAGAATCAAGCCAATATAAGTGAAATTCCTCGCCAAATGCAGCTACTGTACTGCTGAACGAAGAATGCTACCATTAATACTATCATGGGCATCCACAGTACATAAGATGAAAGGTAGCACTGTATATGCAGTAATATATCTAAAAACAAAAATCTTTGCAGCAGGTCAAGCATATGTCACCTTGAGTCGTGTGAAATCATTAGATGGACTATTCATTGAAGAACTGGACTGCTCGAAACTCACTGGAAAAGCTCCTTGCAATAATGAAGCATTACAAGAGATGGATAGAATGAGACCACCCTCAGAAATAAATTAGAAACGCCTCATAAATTAGAAACGGCAAAAAAATAGAAAGAGAATAAATAGTAACAAACAAAAATAATAGTCCGATGCCTTATATAGAAAGGAAAATGGAAAATTGCAAGGAAATTCGCTTTCTATTTTGCCACTTAATATTGTGATTCTGTTACATGTATATATGTTACGGTGAAAGACCGTAATATAGAGAATGTCGACTTTCACCGGTGACTGTCGACATTCACGCAGTCCTTTGGTGTATGTCCGAAATATTTACTAAATACCTTATTTCTGACTTAACTGGTAAATGGCGACATTCACCATGCACTAGTAGTGAATGTTGAACATGTCAGATATTTTCTTTTCCGTAACTCAGTCAAATCTATAGTACTAGTACTAGCACATGTAACTGTTGAATTTAAAACAAACCGAACACTCTTAGAACAGAAAATAATACCAATAATTAACTTAATTATGTGATTGACGTTATACTATCTTATTTGATGCAACAATTTAAACTGTTATAGCAATTTGAATTACCCAAGAGTCCCTTACATTTACAATGGCATTTAGTAATGAAACATTTTTTTTTTCAATGACAGTTTTATACCCACTTCTCGAATTAGCTGCAGCGGCTTTTCTCAGCGACATTTCTCGAGAAGAAATCTCACATATCGAGAGTTACTGTTCTTTACAAAATATAAACTGATTACGGTTATAAAATTGCTGAAGGGTACCGTTTTTCTTTACTAATTTATAAAAGTCGGAATCTTCTATTCTAGCAACAACCGCCAATGCATTTCGGATATCTGTACTACCACGGCCGACATCAGGGACGTATTCACACAGTGTCATCAATTAGAGCAGGAGGAAATTTTCTTTTTCATGTTTGTAACATTTTTGTTGCATTTTCGAAGATTTTCTTTTGCGTCCGCTCTTTTAATAGAAATAAACTTCTGTTTAATCAGGGCCTTATAGAAAGCTTAGTAAGTTGAAGCTCCTCTTCGATATTTTCCTTTGGAACGGACACAGGGACTTTGGATTATTCTTTCATGGTATGTGCTATTTTGACATATATCATTATATGTATTAACCCCCTGACTGCTCATCCCGCGATTTCCACGGGCAATTCAAAAGTAGCAAAATTTGCTCATCCCGCGATTTTCGC
The DNA here is from genome assembly GCA_032207245.1 of Pardosa pseudoannulata. Taxonomy (NCBI): domain Eukaryota; kingdom Metazoa; phylum Arthropoda; class Arachnida; order Araneae; family Lycosidae; genus Pardosa; species Pardosa pseudoannulata. The sequence continues at coordinate 19,296,481 of CM063508.1, forward strand.
GGGCATGTGTTTATCTTCCTTTATTAAGAAACACATTCCGCCTTTTCACCGTTTAACTAGTGGAATATATTATATACAGTATCTTATAAATAGAAATTAACTGTATTTCAATTGATATTTATTAAAAAATAAATTGTTTATGTGATAACGTTTGAAATTAGTTTTTCTGAAAGCTTAGTTTCTCATGATAAAAGTCAATATAAAAAATCTTTTCTAGAAAAAAAATTGTATTTCAATTTTCCAATTTATATATATACTTAAACTATGCAACAAAAAATACGCAATTTTTAAAGAGATCTCGGTTTACAAATTGAGCAGTCAGAGGGTTAATAATAAAGTATTATTTAAAAACGCAACAAAAATATTTTTTTAACATTCACCATCAGTGCATGGTGATTATCAACATACACCGGTGATAGTCCGAATTTCTAAGAATATAATCCCATATTCGGTCTTTCATCGGCTGGTGTATGTCGACATTCACCGATCAATATCGACATTCTCCAGTTTCGGGCATTCACAGTAATATATACATATTTATATTAATTGTAATTATTTAATAAAAAGTAATTTAAATAAATTTTTTCTTTGTTGATCTAAGTAGGAATTGATTTTTAAAAAAAAATATTTATACGTTATTTGTTTCTTTGATTTTGCAAAATTTTATTCATGGCTGGGAAATATTTTGCAAACAATTTGTATTTATACTTTTCTATAATAAATTGAGTTTTATTCATCAATGTTATCTCCTAAAATCTTAAGTGAAATAAAAATAGCGTCAGTGAAATAAGAAATGCGGAGTGTTGACAGACAAAAGCAAAATAAATAGAATCTTTCCATTTGTGCCTCACTTTATATGCGGTTTTGAAAGCAGAGACTTCACTCAACATTTTGTTTCACGAGAGATTCAAAGTGTGTAAAAATTTGCTTTCCGCCTCATATTTTCGAATGCAATGAAAGTTTTAACCCAAGTGAAGAAAACATAAATAGAATTTGATTTTGCATCCGAAGGAGAAAAATTGTATTCCCATATTCAATATTTTATTCTTGGAGCTGTGTTCAAATCTTAAAATAACAAATTATCTATGGGTGATTCTAATTAAGAAAAGTTTTCCGAACATCCTACAAAATTTTCTGAAAAAGTATACGCTACTAATTTAAAATAAAAACTATATTAAGGGTAATTTCCGGATATCAAAACTAGAGCTGGATGATATTTGAATTTTAATATTGTGATTTATTGTTAACCAAATATCAATATATTAGTATGTTCTAATATACACTCAAGAGCCAAAATATTATGACCACCCCTACATTTTGCAATGAACTCGCCTGGATGACGTGCAAGGCAAATGATCAGGTGGAAGTGGTATTTAACTGCTGCTGGAGAGTCTGGAGAATAATTCTTCCATTTACTTCTGTGTGCGATGGGAAAGGCTGCGGATCTAAGCGATTTTGATAGAGAGCAGATTGTAATGGCTCGAAGGCTTGGAACAAGTATTACCGAAACTACACGATTCGTCGGTTGTTCGCAATCTACAGTTGTTAGTACTTATGCAAAGTGGATGAACGACGATGAAACCAGCAGTAGACGACATGGTGTTGGACGTCTACACGCTATCAAAGAAAAAGGTCGGAGACTGTCTAGCATGGTGAAGCAAAATCGGAGCCAGACAATGGCTCAGCTAACAACCCAATACAATGCAGGGCCAAACACAATAGTATCAGAGCACACTGTTCAGCGGACACTGTTGGATATGGGGCTGCGCAGCAAACGTCCCACTCGTGTGCCTTTCCTGACCAAGCGTCATCGCCAACTGCGCCTACGCGGGGACCGAGAATATCTCGACTGGTCCATAGGTCAGTGGGAGAGAGTTTGCATATGAATCACGGTTTGTCATTCATCACGCGGATGGCCGTGTCAGGATACGCCGTTTTCCAGGCGAACAGTTGCTCCCTCAATGTACAGTAGGTAATACAAAGGCCAGTGGTGGCGGTATTATGCTTTGGGGTACGTTCTCTTGGGCGTCTCTGGGACCCGTGGTTGTAGTAGAATAGACCATGAATGCTACAGGGTATCTGAACATCATTGCGGACCAGTTGCATCCTTACATGGCCTCTGTTTTTCCAGCTGGAAATGGAATGTTCCAACTGGACAACGCCCCGTGTCGCAAGGCTAAAATTGTGTTGGAGTGGTTCCAGGAACATGATGCTAAATTCCAGTTAATGTCCTGGCCGCCTGACTCACCGGATTTCAATCCGATAGAACACATTTGGGATGTCATGGGACGGCAGCTCAGAGTTTAAAAACTACCAATTCGCAATATCTCGGATTTGCGTAACCGTTGCTGAAACATCTGGTATAATCTGTCTCCGGTCATCTACCAAGGACTTGTGGCATCCATGCCAAGGCGTTTTGAAGCTGTGTTACGCGCCAAAGGTGGGCCAACTCGTTATTGACAGGTGGTCATAATGTTTTGGCTCTTGATTGTAATCCCCTTATTATAGAGTTGCAAATATAAGTGTGTTCAATATAAAATAATACAAACACACATATATCAATGTGTGTGTTGGTTATCTAGAAAACAAAAACTCAATTTCTTAATCTGAAAACATAAATTTAAATTTTAACATATTGCTTTAAAAAAGAAAATCACATAACATATTATTACTGTTCTTCGGTAGAAAAAAGATTTGTAGATGCGTCAAAAAAGAATAAAGGGTGAGAAAAGATATAAAATTTTCTGATTATCTGTTTGACTAAAGAACAGGTTACAACCCGCCAACTTAACGATAAAGCTCTGAACATGGTAACCTAAAATTTTCTTCTGATCTTGCATCTATCTTAACAATCTGTATGTATTGTGAAGTCGCCAAGAAAAAGCCAATGGGATGAGCGGAAGGTGACGTCAGGCGCGCTAGTTTTTCGCCAGATAGTCCGCAGGAGTGAAATCTGACAGAGGTTCTACTTGTGGCGGTTGGTTTTTTGGAGAGCTTTTCTCCAGCTTTGTGTGGGACTCAAGGAGACCCAGTTGTACCCCTGTACAACGGTATCTGTCTGCACCTTTCTGCAGATAGTTTTTTTAGGTTCCCTTGAATCTGAGACTTTTAGGTCCGCACCAGGCCGTCTGAGCTCTGTGATTTCCATTTGGAAAAGTACATATTCCATTTTAATCAAGAATAAACGTTGTTATTGTTTCTAAGCTGTCCGTCGTGTCATAACTACTTCGACACCCACACGCTACCCGAGGATCCCGTGACGTTACAGTATAATTTAAGTTATATTATATTTGTATCCAGCTCTGCTTGTGCAACCCTTTTCTTATACATTAAATTCACTTTATGCTTAAAAATAAATAGATATAGTGAACCATTGGCTTATTTTTAATAGTTTGGAGCTGTTGGCTTTGTTCTATTCAAAATTTCTTTGCTTTCACTTGCTTGACATTAATATTAATCAACAGATGATGGAAGTCCTCGGGTTTCGAATATAGAATTTATGTAAGGCAACAGACAATATAAAGACCAGCTGCATAAGGTACTCCCTGAATTCATGACTACCATTATCCAATGCAGCTGTTTTATACGTAGCAAGATCTTAACCAATATCACAATCTCATCTTTTCTCATCTAATTTCTTAATTCTTAAATAAGTAGATGCTTCACACAAGTGTAAAAGTGTGTGTGTGTGTATTCATATACTCTAATACGTACGTATTTATATATATTTATACGTAGGAGCTTTTGATGCTAACTACCTTAGTTTCAGTATGGCTTAAGCCTTTATATCTGTAAGAGGATGCCATAACCACTATTAACTTTTTTTTCCAGATTCTATAATGATTGTTCCATACCTTCTGACATCAATAAGGCTTGCTCACAATCATACGTATGTATAATAATTATTGCATGTGTTTGAGTTATGTGTGTCAGTATTATGTCACCGTATGTTCAACCAAATTTTCTTAAAATCTGTCCAGTAGTAGTTCTGGAAATAATCAAAAAAATCTATATCATTTTTGAATACCAGTATTATATATATATATATACATATATATATACATATATATACATATATATATATATACATATATATATATATATATATATATATATATATATATATATCCCCTATATAATAATAGCCTATCTGTACGTCTGTCCTCGATTTTATGAAGCGGTTGGACTTGGAATGGATAGAGGCATCCACAGTCAGCAAAATTCAAAGAGAGTAATGTTTATCTCCTCCTAAACTATCGGTCCGATTCTAAAATAAATTGGTATAAATATGCTTCATATCACAGCGAAAATTACTGCCTTCTTTAAAACGTTCGAAATCCACCCCTTCCCCTCTTTTCGAGCTTTTAAATGTCATTATTTCAACTTCTATTTTCCCCGGTTAAGAGCAGGTGATTACATTTATCAATTTATCATACAGCAAATAGGTAAAAATAACATTTTTCTAGCATTATGACGTCATTCCTTTAACCACCTCATTTAATCATTTCTTATTTTAAATTATTTAAATTATACCTTATTTTCATACGTTTTATCATTGAACTTAGATATGACGTAAATAATTTTCTTTTATATTTGGCTTAATTAATAGATTAGGTACATATGTGATAATTTTAAATGAGGAATTTTCACGTTTTCTAATTTTGATTTTAAACGATAGAAGACAAAAAAGTAAGCAGGACAGTAGCTATTTTTCTTTCATTTGGGGGCCTAATGAGTGATTTCTAATGGGTTTTATAGCGGACTCTTTAACGTCTCTCAAAAACGATACTTTTTCTCCGCCGAGTTTGTGACGTCATCGTTCATGTAGACACCGAGCACCTATGCTGTTTACATGTTAAAAGGCGACTTTTAAATTTGTTTTTGTGTAAAGTATCGCATATAATAGAAATTTTTTTGTTATGTCTGGCATTAAAAAATCATACTCTAAATATTGTATTGTGCCACTCTGTGAAAATACACCAACTAATTGCAATGAGAAGATATTTTTCAGCGTTCCCAAAGATCCACATACACGTAAAATCTGGACAACTGCGATGAAAAGGGATGAGAAATTAAACCCCAAATTATCATATAAATCATCTTTATGGGTTTGTGAAGACCATTTCTCGGTAAGTAAATGCTTGCTTTTGTTTAAATATTACTAATTTAGAACAATTAAAGTATATAAAAATACATCTATACCTTTAAAAGGATTGTTGATTAACCACTGCTATTTAACTTTTAAAACTGCTAATTTTCGAGTATTATCACAGAGTTCAACTACAATAAATATTTTATAAAGCATATAAATATCGAAAAATATATAAATATCTAAAGCATATAATTATCTAATAAATAACTCGGGGGAGGGGAAGGTTATGTATTTTCAAGGTAATATATATATTTTCTTCAGAGATGCATACTTTCTTGTGTATCAAATCACAGTGATACTTTTCGATTAAATTGGTGACTAATTTGAAAAAAAGTATAATATTTTTAAAATACTTAATAATATTACTTTAAAAATTAAATTTAATTTGAGAAATTTTATACATTTTTTAATTTGACATTAATATTAAAGGCAATAAAATTGCATTGCTATTTAAAAATGTATAAATAATTAAGTAAAGCCGTTTAAAGATTTTAAATTTCTTTTCATCATATTTAAAATATCTAAGAATTGGTTTGGTTTTGGAGTGCTACGGTCTACTTTTTGCAACACGAAGGCTAATGAGACCGGTCTCACAATAAATACCTCCTCTAATTTTTATTTTAATATTACATCCGTCTCTATTTATAAAAAACGATGCTACTACAAATGTGTGTATATGATATATGTATATTTATTTGACTTGTTTGTGTTTACAAAGAAAAGAGCTGTGTTTAGCATGAATAAAGTATTAATACATGTTAAGTAAAATTGGAAAAAAATATAAATGATTTTACATACCTTTGGGTTTTAATTCCTCGTATTTCTGCTCCCATAAAATCCGGGTTTTTTGCCAAGAAAGAAAACATTGACATGATGTCAATTTTCGGGAGGTTGTCTGATTATGCTTTGGTAAATCCAGGTAGAAGAGACATTTATGACAAATTGAGATAACTAAGCTATCTAGATCGATAAAATAAACCTTCAGGTTTAAATGAAAATAAATTTTGATAGCTAGAAAATTTTAGGAACTTGCAAAAACAAAATCGGAAAATAGTGCGCGCTTAAAAGCAACACAAAAATATTGGTCTGCATGAACGATGACATCACAACCAATCATGGAGCGTTTTGATGTCACGTGATTTTCGCTTAACTTTAAAATTAATTTTTTAATTGATGGACCCAGTTTTTTACATTTTTGAGAACATTTTTGGAATCTACGAGTCTGAAATTATCAGAAAAACACTAAGTTGTTCGAATCCCCCACATGTGCAAATTCCTCATTGAATAATCGATTATTTTTTGTTGCAAGATAATTCTCAGCCAAAAAACAAACCATTTTTTTTTGCCTGCTCATAAGGTACTTTACAATTTTGGAAAATTAAAACTTTTACTGATCTCGTCATATGACGGGCTGTATGCTGGTGTATATATATATATACATACACACATATTTATATATATACATACACACACACACACACACACACACACACACACCAAGCGTCTACTAGAGGTGCTGAGGCAAAAAAAATCATGACCCGTTAATCTAGAACCTCTTTTTTAGCTTTGTCACTATTTTTAAGCCTGTTACATTCTCTCTAATTCCATTAAGATCATTCCTTTCACAGATTAGTAAAAAATTTTCTCAAATATTTAAAAGGATTAATATAATTTATAAATACACATAATTACATGCAAACTCAGCCTTTTTGTATATGCATTATTGTGAGCAATATCGGGTACTTCAGGCAGTATATAACAAATTGCGCTATCCTTATGTAAGTTACTCGTAGGACGGCTGTAATTTACGACTCTTTTAATTTCTATTTTCAAATTCGAACGTTTATTGTTATAAACGGGACCCAGCCTCTCTTTCGTAAACTACCTCTCTAAAATTCTCTCCAGGCCATAAAGAAAAGCCATCCATTGTCATTATTGGAAAAGTGGGGGAGAGCTAAATATAAAGTAGTCACCTCTGTAGATCGTTACACCTCCCCTTAAGAGGTTTTCCTCAGAGGAAGTCTAATGGAATATAAAAGGTGAAGGTAGCAATGCATCTCGGCAATGATGACTCGAGGCACCTTCGGGCTTCCACTCAGCGGAAGGGGTGTATTTATTTTTCATTCCTTTTCTTCCGGTGGCTCATCCATCTCTTTTGACGCGAGGGCAGTTTTAAAAAGAAATATTTTACCCACGAGAGATCTGGATTCTTTCCTCATCAGAGTGATGCTTAAGGGCCCTGTTAATAGCTTACAACAAACAGATCGATAACACAATGTTAGAAAAGAAACAAAGGAATTCTAAAGCAAAAACAACTTATGCTTGTGTGTGTATATTTCTATGCATAAAAACAAGTTTATATCTAAGTATTTTGCATGCTAAGATTTCTAATTTGAAGAAATAACACGTCGTAATAAACAAACTAACTGTTGTATGTTGTGTAACTGTGTACTTCTGTTTTCGTTGTAACTGTAACTGAGTGTTAGTACGTTAATAAAGATACCAGACATAACATGGCGTAGTCCAGGTCGAACTTTTAAAATAATAATACGTTTAACAATAATGAATACGCATCTTAAAACACCTAAGTTTTTGGATTTGACTGGAAATGTGGCCGAAGAATGGAGAAAGTTTAAACAGAATTTCGAAATATTTCTAAAAGCAGGAAGTCATAATAAAAAATCGATGATGTGAAAGTGGCGATTTTTCTAAATTGTGTTGGTGAAGAAGCCGTAGAATTGTTTAATACGTTTCACCTAACTCCCGATCAAAAGAATAATTTAGCAGCAGTTTTAAAAGCATTTGAAGATTATGCTAATCCGAGAAGAAATATTTGTTGTGGATAGATATATATTTAATTCCAGCTGTCAAGGACAGTACGAAAGCATCCACAAATTCATAACAATAGCACGTGGGAAAGAGGTAAAGTACTAAGAAAAGATAAGAATCCTTGAAGTTATTGGGTTAAAAATGAAAATAATCAAACCTTGAAAAGGAACAAAGTTTACTTAAAACCGTGAAAAAAAAAAACGAACCATTTTTTAAAGATGTTGGAAGTGGTAGACATACTGATCTTAGTAGTTCTATTCTTAAGCATTCTAATGTAAATGATCCAAAAATGTGAAACCATATAGACTCAATATGGTATAGGAATTAAATTCCCAAAAAGATTTGGCGTTGCATCGATGTAGAAACTTTAGTAAAAAGGAAAGTGTTGTATGTAACTGTGTACTTATGTTTTCATTGTAACTTTAACTGTGTGTTAGTACGTTAATAAGGATACCAGATGTAACACTAACTCTGCAAAATATTCTTCTACATTCCCAACAACATTTCCGGAAATTTTAGAATTGGATTCAAAGAAACAGACAAACACAAAATGATTTGGCTTATAGTCCATAAAGACGACTAATTCGATAATTCCTACGTTATCAACCGTAATCGAATCTGCTGATCAAACTCTACTGACACTAATAGACTAGAGGAGGTATTTTATGACTCTACAGATAGGTGTAGTTGTGGCGGTTGTGCGAAGAAGATGCAGACTTCTATGCAAATTCCAAGCGTGATCGCCTGCGCATGCACGACTGCATATAAGCGGAGGAATTCCCTTCGTTTGGGGAGAGCGTTGCTGGCTGGCTTGACTGACTTCTCGTGCTTGACCTTTGCGGAAGGATCTCCTGGTCGAGTGCTGCTGAAGTGTTCGACGTTGTCTTCTCCCTGATTGCTGTGGCTCTGAATAAGGCTTCAGACCTTCGTCTTTGATGTCGTAAGCTACTCTCGCTAGCAACCCATAGATTCGAGGAAGGCCTTGCTGCTGATCCAGCGCAGGTATTGCACTCCGAACGCTGGCATATTACGTATTTCATTTTCGCAATTTATGTTTTAAACGCTCACACAAATTGTGGAAAAGTTGAGTATACTTGTATAGCGTAATAAATTGTGTATTTTTATCATACCTCAAGTTTTTTCCTGTTTTGGTATAGATTTTGTTAAGACAAGATTATACAGTTATCGGGTCACGAGTTAAGACTTGTGGTAGGTTCCGAACTGTTACTTAAGTTAAACTTTTAATAAATAGGCTGTAATATTCTCGGGGCCACCACATAGTATATCCTCAAAAATATATGCTCTACATCGTTCTCGAACCTTCTATAGGAGTAAAGATTTTGACGCCAGAAGTTGAATATGGAAACTCGGAAAAACAGAAACACTTTTGGTCTCCTTGGGGGGTAATTTGACCACAAATAATTATCAAAATCCCGGAAGTTATGCTTTTACAAATACACAATTCATAGCAGTACGTATATATATATATATATATATATATATATATATATATATATATATATATATATATATATATATATATATGAGGGTGTGTATAAGAGTGTGCGGGTGAGTGACAAAAATTATACTTATAACTAAATTATTTTACCCAATTTTAATTCCACTTCGTGATTTAAAAAAAGAGCCTCAATTCAGATAGTGCAATAATTTATGATTCCCAGTGACAAAATCATTAACTCATAATTATTTTCATTTTTCAATGTGGTTCCCACCAGAATCTGGTGACTCATACTGGACTTTGTGTCTCTTTATTTCCTACCGGCCGGCGTTTCTGCGCATCCAGGAAAACCAAGCTAATTTCCCATGAGAAGTGGCGAAATTTTCTGTCTTGGGTGAAACAGACAACGTTATTCTCTTGACAGATTTTGAGGTACAGATGGTATTGTCAGGATGTGAACTCTATAGAATAAAATTAAATTTTAATGAACTTCTGGTTGCATCTGACTTTTTGAGTTTTGTTGCCTGACTTCAATGACGATTTGAAAGTGAATTAATTTTCGAGTCTAACCCCTGAAAAACAAACAAGGGTTGGTTTAATATTCCTGCTTTTTGTTGTTTCTAATGCCACTTGGATGACCCAAGCTCTTGAGCCGAAAACTATTCGATCTGCACTGCGTTGCTACTTTCATTTTAAAGAGCATCGCTTGGGTGAAAGAGGACATTTTAGCTAAGTGGGATCCTCAAAATTTGGAAGCAAAGAAAGCAGAAAGAGGTATTATGTTATACATACGTTTTTACACAGTAGGCCTAAAAAATACGTGTTCGGTTTTCTTTTCATATATAATACCCGGATATCCCGTGCGAGAGCGAAAAATATTCAACCGATTTCAGGCCGTATCACACATTACCCTAAGAAAAAATAAATCGGTTGAAAATTTTTTGCCGTAATACAAGAAACCGGCACACTTAAGAAACGAGAACAAGAATGTAAAGATTCCTGCGTTACATCAAAAAGCTCTGGTTCAGGTTGACGTGTGATAAGGCTGTTATCGGTTGAAAATATTTTGCTCTCACATCAAAAATCCTCGTAGTCTTCGACGGGTAAAGAAATCTTAACCCTTTTGTGGGCCGTGGGAAAATTACTTCCCACCTACACGATCTTACAAAACACACCTGTAGGAAACGCAAAACCCATTCTAATATATTGGTCTTGCTATTGGAACAATGGGAAGACTGATTCCCTCATCGATTTTGCTGTCATCTATTGTTCGATCGATTGAATAAAATTAGCAGTTCTGTTTGGAAACGTGGAGCGAGAAAAAAATAGCCCACGAAAGGGTTAAACTGAATCTGTTGTTGTTTCAACAATACGTAAATGTTTACGCATGATAAAACCTTTAATCGTTTGAAAATATTTTGCTCTCACATGAAAAATCCCCGTAGTCTTCGACGGTAAAGGAATCTTAAACTGAATCAGTTGCTGTTTCAACAATACGTAAATGTTTACGCATAAGACCTTCAATCGGTTGAAAATATTTTTCTCTCAAACGAATAATTAGCGGATTCTTCAACGGGAAAAGAAATCTTAAACTGAATCTGTCATTGTTTCGCCAAAAACTCCTTCGAGCGGAGTTACCGGAAGGCTGACGTTTTGAACGGCAACGGATTTTCGGCGCGACTGGGACTACTTAAAAATTGGGTACCTCCTGCTATTTTTGGCGCCAATCGCGCCAACTCCTTCGAGCGGAGTTACCGGAAGGCTGACGTTTTGAACGGCAACAGATTTTCGGCGCGACTAAATTGACTTATTTTATTGTGAAATAATATACTAATTTTGCAATTAATGGCAAAAATGTTGAAAATTGCGTAAAATGATATTTATATTAATACAAATTTTGTTTATTCATGTTATTTTTTTAATATTAATTGGTTGTTAATTTTAAACCATTAAAAATTGATTATTTTTGTTTTTAAATATTCTTAAAATATTTCCTGATTTTAAGCACACAAAACAATTAAAAATAGATAAATTAGAAATAAAAAAAATAAAACATAAGCAAAGATTTTTTTAATTTTCAAACAATGTTTATGGTTGCCCACTGTGGTAAGAAGTGCAAAAAAATATATGCATACACTAGCTATTAGCCACTACTTGTAAATTATAGTTTAAATTACAGTTTAAAATTTAAGTGTAAAATTCATAAATGAACTTTTCAAAAGAAAAAAATGCACTTTACAAGTGATATAGATTTATTTTTTCACGGGATATGATATATCATGATCAACAAAATGACAGTCCAAAATATTAATACTAGAAACATATTTAAAAATAGTACAAACAGTAAATTAGCAAAACTTAATTTAAAATACTCAGATTTAAAACAATAGCTTATATCACCCTCATATACAAATTACATTGCTTCGTTAAGTAATATCACTTAAAATCAAAAAGATAAAAAAGCAAGCAATCAATCATACAACCAAAATTTAGTGGAAATGCTGCATAAATAATAATTTGATCAAATGCTAGCATTTACTGAGAAACTTCATAAATCTATTATAACTTCTAAATAACAAAATTAACTTTGGCATAAATCAAATTTCAAGTCCTAAAATCAAGGAAAAAAATATAATTCCATATTGAAAATATTCAAAACAAAGTCAACATTTACATACATACAAAAACATTCAAAACCTTTTTAATACTGGAAAAGCATTTTAAAATACAATAAATGATAAAAGTAATATTGAGCTTCATAAAAAATACACCAAATAAAATCACAAAAATAAGTAAATATACAACTAAAACTCAATAGAATTGTCATAAAACTAGATATGATTACATTCATAAATGTAACCTTTTTTAATCAGTCTCTGACATTCATATATTACTAGCTGAAGCAATCAGCATTGTCTAAGCAATTGTGTGCATGTGTATGTGTGTGTGTGTGTGTATATATATATATATACACACACACACACACACACACACACACACACACATATATATATATATATATATATATATATATCCATAGGAAATAAAATCCCAACACCAAGAATGAGTTGTGTTAGATGAATGATATGTTAGAAATGTGTTTACACATCTGAAAGATGACATAAACTCAAATTTAGCACTAAATTTACATTAGTATGGTGCTAGTGGTACCAATATGAACAAGCAAACATATGAGCTTGAGAAACATAAAGTAAACATTTATGTGTTTTTCTTTTTCTTTCCAGATTAGATATTGTGAGCAAGACTTTAATGAATAAAAACCTTTAAATATTCAAAGAAAGCAGTACAGCCAATTACCATGTTTGATTGAGACCATGTAATAGGAGTAAGAGGAGGTGAATTTTCTTTTAATGATTTTATGTATAATATGGCAGGAATGAGTTCACTATGTATGCTGGTTGGCAATAGTAGTTATGTGAAGGTACTGTCTCACAAAGGCCAGGATCTGGCTAAACATGTGTCACCATTTAACAGGATGGTCACCATACTAGTCACATGGCTATAGAATACTGCACTGCATTCCACAACATACATTTGAGTGGTTGTTAGCACCAGACAAACATAGTAGACTTTAACAAATCAGTTACTTGAGAGGCAGCTACTTGATCCAGATGCTCTGTAGCATGCAAATTATTCATGTCATATCACCACCATGTATAATGTCAATGATATCAAGCTAGACCTTATTGAAGAGCAAAGTGGAGATCAGTTCGGATTTCAGATGAGAGTCATTTCTGTTTTGATGCCAGTAATAACTGAATGTTAGTTAGAAAGATTTGGTTTGGTTTGGAGTGGTAGGATTTATTGTTTTGCTAGACAAGGGCTAATGAGACCAGGAACCTACTTCTTGAAGTGAATTCCAAATGGCTATGAGCATCCATGTCAAGAGCGAGATTCGAACCTGCAAACTGGTATTGAACAACAGTGCATACCATTGGACTATCGTTCAGATGGTTAGAAGGAAGGTAGTGGAATGTTTAGAACTGAGCTACATTGATCTACACTGTGAGTTATGGTCTAGGAAAGGGGTTGTAGATTGGATTATAAGCTATATAGGGTTCTTTACAAAAGAATTTATGGCTCTTCACACTTTGCCTCTGTATATTTTATGAAGAGCACATATTCATATAAATGGCTTTTTGATATCTATGATATATTTTTTATTGACAACTTGGCTTCTCTCCCACAAAAGTCTACTGACTAAATTTTATATGATACAAGGAACACTCTTGATGTCATTCCACACTGGCAGCAAATGTGCATGCCACAGTGATGACAGAATCCCTTTATGCCTTCTTCAGCACTATTTAAACAGACATTTTTTAACAAGATAAAGCTTGTTCCCTTTCTGCTCCTAGCACACAAGCTGCTTTACTACCATGATACTACCATGGCAAGATTCCTGATCTTCATCCAAGCACATGTGCAACATGATTGGATAACAAATCTAACATCATCCACAAATAGCATAGACCATTATTGGATCATATTAATTATGTATAACAGGCATGAAACTCCATCCTTCAAAGTGATATGCAACACATGTACTGCATAATGTAGACATGTTTGCAATCTCATCTTCAACATGACAACTATAATAGCAATTAATATTGTACTCATATACTTTCCCACAATGAATAGCATGTGCACACACAGCTGTGGACTTTAAGTTCAAATGAAGAGACCTCTGTGGAGGAGTTAGAACTTATAGAGTTACAGAATTATAGCAGTCAAGCCCAGGCAGGGATGCAGCTGTGAGATGTGGAGATAGTGGCTAGGGAATAAACTACATTGTAATGTCAATTTTCACTAAAGGGAACATTTTAATGAGCTCACCTGCAAATCTGAGGGGGATGCAGATGTAGGAAAATTTCAGCAACAAATGAAAGGGGTTAAGATAGCAATAAAAATTAGCCACTCGTCAGAAGGGATGAAAAATGAAGTGATTGGAAAAGAAATAAAAGGGGGCATTGAACCAAGATGTAAAGTTGTTGGAAAAAGTTGGAGGAGAATTGGAATCGAAAGTTGGTCGATGTGGGAGTTGAGAGTAGGTGGATGCATCTACAGTCCAGGACAGCAAACAGAGCTAATAGCACCCAATCCCTCAGTCAATGGAAAGAAAGAAGCAAGTGACAGCCTTTACACCTGCACCAAGGTTTATCCTGCCTAAAGCCCTGCCCAAACACCCTGCTTCTCTTAAAATGCCCAGAGCACAGCCCGAACACCCTCCTTCCGTTAGAATGCAGAGACAAATCAATTTAACATATTCACAATTGTTACTTGGGCCTCAAATAATTACTCCGATATTTTATTTGGATAAAGAATACCATTCAAAAGAAAAACGTATGTAATGAATTATTGAATATTAATGAATATCGAATCATAAGTAATGAATGTCATATTAGTTAAGAAAAATATATTTGTAAATAAACAAAGAATATAATAATAAATCATTTTGTTAAAATATAAGGTGCTTCCTTTTAATTGTCGTGGAATATATTTTACTGTGTTTCCCTTTGGAATAACGAACACTGGTGTGTGTGTTGTAAGTACATTACAACAAATATAACCACAATTTCATATTTGAAATGGCTCTTTTAACTTACTTTATACTCTGATTTTGAAAAATTGATTAACTATGTTACTAAACAGAAAGTGCTTTACATAAATTTAACTCCTTGAAATTATTTATTTCTTGATGTAGGGATTTCATTTTCCACCAGTATATGTATATTTGTATATATATATATATATATATATATATATATATATATATATATATATATATATATATATATACGGTACAAAAATATCAATAAACAAAGATAATATGTCACATAGTAGTCAAAAAAGATTTTAATAACATCAGTAGTTTTTTGGTGGGTGAAGTCTGAGACAAAGCATGCTGATTTCAATACAGAACAAATAAACATACAAATATAAAAAAATATAGACATACACCAATATACATATATATAGAGAGAGAGAGATGACACAGAAGAGGAAAAAATTATTTTAGCATTAAGTGTCACTGTCAAATTTCTAAAAAATATATAATACCATATTGATAATACTTAATACAACACCATTTTCAAAAACTGAATTATTTTGTAATACAAGTACAAATCACAAATAGCTTTGATTTAAGATAAAAACAGGACTGCTAATTAATATGATTTTTCCACCATCAAATATGATTACAAACATTAAATCAATTTAACACATTTTAAGTAAAAAAAGACTAGTACTTAATCTTTTTTGTGCAAGGTATTTCGAAGGAAGTGTGCTGTTTGAAGGAATCTCATGCATGCAATCTACCCCGACTGAAATGCATTGCCTGAAATCAGGGCCAGAATTAGGTTCTTGCACCCTCGGCAAAAAACTGGTTTGCACTCCTATCACCAATTTATAGTGGAGAAAATATATAACTATGCTTTCTCTAAAATATAATCAGAATTAACTCACAATACCCGAATTAAAATATAAACCTACTTTATACATATAAAAGAAAGGTATTTACAACATTATGAATTTATTATTTTAAGCTTGCTGAAAAAGCATTCATGTTATTAGAAGTAGTAATGTGGTAACTAAATTTGGATATATATTCGTTGATTCTAGCTAATCAAATATTTCTGAAACTTCTCCATAGGCATTCCAAGTTTTGAGATTATTGAAATCTATTCTGCTATGCACAAATTGTAATTTTTACAGCTACTTTTTTAATAATTCTAATTTATTGTCTTTCATCCCTACTGTTTAACTAGAATTATAAATTGTAAATTATTTTCAAAATTTTTGTTATTCTTATACATGAGGCGAATTGTCCTGGTTTGAATCCTCTTTTGATCCACAGAGCACCATTAGTAAGCTTTTGTGTAGAGTGTGACGTCCCTACAATTGATGTGACTGTCATGCCCTAGTTCTGGCTCTGCCCGAAAGGCATTGCACCTATATCAGCTCATAGATTGGTGCATGAATATAAGAATAGAGGTTCAAATCCTGCATAAGGCTCAACTGTCCTTTGAAAGAGGTTAGTGTTTCACTTTAAGTGGTATATCAGTGGACTAACATATGAGAGGTATAACTAATTATTTATTAAACATTCCTTCAAACTTCCTTTCTCTAAGTTTGGTTAAATAATAACATATAAAATGATCAATGGCAAGAAAGAGTGGAAATTGAAATCAGAAAAGTCCCTATTATTTTTACTTGCCCAGGCTAATTATCTAGACTAATTGCAGTTGTACCATCCAGTTAAGAAGAACAGGCTAAGTTTGCAACAAAACTTAAATTTTATTCATTGGCTCCTACAAGTGAAATCTATACCAGTCAACAGCAGACAAGAGAAAGACCATGAAAACACATGCTGGAACAGGGCTGGACCCTAGAGCGGAGGCAAAATCTTTCCCAGAGAAAGTAGCTTAGTTGGCAAATTTAACAATAAAAAATACTTAGATAAGGTGGGAAAAACTGCGCCATTTACCAGCAACAGCTGGATAATGAGGTGAGTAGGCAAAAACTTTACATCTATTGCACAGAAAGCTTTGGGAAAAGGGTTGGAAAGATTTTAAGTCATGGACGCTCATTTAATTACAATATTTTGTGACTGGGAAAATAGATTTCAAGGAAATAGAATGGGAGAATTTTTTTAT
Organism: Pardosa pseudoannulata; assembly: GCA_032207245.1. NCBI lineage: Eukaryota > Metazoa > Arthropoda > Arachnida > Araneae > Lycosidae > Pardosa > Pardosa pseudoannulata. The sequence continues at coordinate 19,313,597 of CM063508.1, forward strand.
GAGATATTAAAGTGAAATAATTTTGATATATTACATATATATATATATATATATATATATATATATATATATATATATATATATATATATAGAGAGAGAGAGAGAGAGAGAGATTAGTAGATAAAAATTCATTTAACATGACAGTTCATCTTTAATTCAATTAATTTATCATTGTAACAATAAATTTAAAAACAATATAAATTAGTACACTTTAAAACAGTTGATAAAATACAAAACATATATAATAATGTACCAGACATCAGCAAAAATTTCATTTTTTAAACATATGACAAATATAATCAAGTCATAAATAACATAACTTTAAAATATCACTTTACAGTAGGTGGTTTAGGAAATTAAAATTATAACAACCTATCACACAAGAATTTTATTTAAAAATTAAAATAATAATTATGTTTGATATGTGATAAAATAGTACAATAATTTAATAAATAATAAAAAAAATTTCTATATTGCATAACATGCATACACTTTATGCCTTTGACATTTATAATAAATTTCAGTTAAAAACAACCAATTAACTTTTAGCTATGAGTATGTTATTATAAGAATTAATATATTTTGTTTTTTAGTTCTACATTTTGCTTTCTTTTTATTTCTCATTATACACTTCAAATAATTTTACATATACAGTCAAACCTTGATTTATTTTCTTGTTTTTTGCTTACACATGCTTTGAAATCATAAATTTTTGTTATCAAGTAGTTCTCAAAAACATTTTTTTCTTAATTTAAATGTGTGTACCTGGGATAGTGTATAGTTGATGGTAACGACATGTTGAACCAACAGATGCATGTTGATTGCTACCATGTGACTAGAACCTGTTATTGGACATATGTTCAAGACATTTATTTAACTTATTTTATTTATTTAATTTAGACTTTTTTTTTAGCTCAATTAGATTCAAAATAAATATCCTTCCAGCACCTGAATTGAAAGTTAAATCACTTATCCCTTCTTGTCCATTTTGTAAGGAGTATTTAGTTTCTATTAGAAGAGATTCGTAAGATATTAACTGATCTTCAACTTTTTGAGAAAAATGAAAATAACAGGCAAACATTTCAATATTCTACAATATGATACAAAAATGAAAATATATAAAGTTTTTGTTAGGAAATTATTTTTTAAAAAATTAGTAAAAAAATATGGTAAAAAAGGGATTTAGGCAAAAAAAAATATTATGCTAGTATTTTCATATATTGAATTCAAAAATTAAATATAATAAATAAACTAATATTGCAACCTATTTTTATAAGTATATGTATTTATATAATTTTCAACCATTTGCATTTTGCAATGTAAATATATATTCATTTTAATTTAATTGGTAGGTACTGGATCATAACTTGATATAGTACCAAACTATATCTGAACAGATGGTGAAGATATATATCAGATTTGACTGTATACATTATATATATTGTGTGTGTGTCTGTTATGGTAGAAATTAAAAATTATAAAAAGCCCAAAAGCTGCTTAAAAAATGAAGTTAAAATAAAATTAATTTTTAATTGTGATTATGTTATATAATATATATATGTGTATTTGTATGTTGTATGGGTGGGTATGTATGCATTTATATATGTTATGTGTCTGTATTTGTATGTATGCAGCTGTCATGGTAGAAATAAATAAAATTATATAACTCAAAAGTTCCTTCAAAAATGAAGTCAAAATAAAATTATAGTAAGCTCAGTTGAGATAATATTCGAGGTTTTCTAACGGCAACCAGCTTTTACCTAAATTAACTGCTTAAATACCACTACATTTTATAAAAATAGTGCACATTTAATAACATGCATTTACACATAATCCATCATATGTTTAGCATTAACATTTACAAAACTTATAAAAATTTTCAGTAGAAAAATTAACTACTTACTTTTTACCAATAAATGTTCTATGAAATGTATATGTAATATAAACATATGTTTATTATTAGAATATAATTTTGCCACATACTTAATATTAGTTATAAAATTTACAACAAGGTCCAGTAAATAAAATTACTATCTAATTTTTAACTATGAGTATATAATCAAACTTCTCAATCATGATTACATGTATTTTATAAAAAATTTGTAATAAAAATATTATAAATATCACTGCATAAAAACGGACTTTCTTATTTTAACATGTCGAATGGAATAGTAACACAAAAAGAACATTATGTATAATGAATATCAAAGTTAGTTACTTTAAGAAAGTGGTCTTCAAAATGACTTAAAATACCCTTGGAACTATACAATTTTCTGGCAGAACTATACCTTTCTTCAAAGGTATTTGCGAGATAAATGTTATCTATATCTTATATGTGTTGGTAGTAATGATAAAAACAAAGAAAGAGTGATGCAGATGAATTTAAAATGTGCATAATGTTATTTTATTTATCTATATAACAGTAGTACTTATGCAACTGGTGTCACCATATTAGAAAAATGATTTTTAATTTTAAAGTAGCATTAAAATAATACCTACGGCCATGGTATACACAGATTTTTTTACGAGTGTAGTTTTAAATAAAAATGTAAAAAGACAGATAAATTTTTGTACATAATTGTTCCTGCACTTTGTCAAATCATAATACAATACAAGTATGTATTACATTATAATTTCACAAAAATGTAATAGAAGTGTTAGAATATAATGCTAGAGGATAAGCTAAGCATTATATTTGCATTAAAACTAAAAATTTATGAATTTTTTATCAGATAATTGATTTATGGAAGGGGATTTAACCTCTAAATCTCACCCTTGGGAATGGCACTTACTGACTGTGCTAGTAACTTCTGTTACTGGTAGACCCATGGTTAGAATGTTAGAGCACATCTATCACAGAATGTTAGCTGCTCGCTCAAAACCTAGTTTCATAGAGTTCAAGATAATTGGATTCATCTTAGAATTGCAAACTAATTAGATTTAATATATAACTAAAATATATGTCATATTTGTTTATATTATTTTTAAATCCTTGAAGCACCCCAGGGTTGCACAAAACCCAGTTTGAACACCAATATAGTTAATTAAACTGAAATATACAAAAGGTCATTTGCAATCTAAGGAAATGATTTTAATACTTAATTTTTATGCATGATTTTTGCAGCAATTTGCTTCTGATAGCCATGATTCTTGACTAAAGACCTACTTCAAAAGTATACTATATACAGCAAACCTTATGAAGGAGGGTTACAACTCTCATATTAATCGTTCCCTATACCACTGCTTTTAAATAAAAGTTTAGAATAAGCTGAAACAATTTATCCATTCTGCAACAGAGTGGGTCCTTTAAAGTGGGCTTATTCAGAAAAATTCAGGTGAATTTTTAGGTTGGGCCCACTCTTCAAACTCTGGATTGAAGGTATCTTCAGAAGAAGTCTAATGTATTGAAATTTCCTAGTGGTCAACAAACTGAACTAGCATCCAGGGGTATTAAACATCTCCAGTCTGGCAGGTGCACTAAGCATCTCCCTGTATAACCAGAAAATATGAAGGATAAATCTGTAAGTCTGGATCTTTTCTCAGGCAGGTAGGAGAACGGTATGAAATTAGAAGCAAAAATCCACCTTCCTGAGGATGATTAAAATTGAGGGATGTCTCCAGTATGGCATTATGCACACAATATGGATAAGTGGCCCATTATGAATTACTAAAGTCATCAATGAATTGAGATCTAGCTAGCATGGATTCATTGTAAGTAATTTTATAGTTTCAATTTTTCTTTCTTAAATTATGTTCCATGAAGATTTTGTTCCAACTATCAATTTTGTTTTCAATTAAGTTTGTTATGCCTTCCAGAGAATAGTGTGTATTTACATAGATATCACAAAGTTTTATTTATTATTAAGAAATAAGCAAGATATCTGAATAAATTTTAAACAGCATATTAATTTATCTTTATTGCAAATTAAAGCTATTAATATTGATTTATTTGGTGTGAAGAATCAGATGAAAAATTTTTTCACAGTTTTTTCTAAAGCTATTATTTTAAGCACACAGAAGACAGACTAGCAATATGATGATACAATGAGAGCTTTCAAAAAGTCAAGAAATGCTGCAAGAAGTGTATAATTCTGGATGCTGATTATGCAAAGAAGTATGAATAATCATACATAAAAATAAGTTTCTAGCTTATTTTTTAATACTAATATAAAAACTTTATGATACCATCTCGTATAAGGGCTTTATTAAAAGTAAAATTTAACAATTGTTTCTGGATCAGATTCTATTTTAGGAATGATGTTATTCAAGTAGTTACTATAATCAGTGCATTCAGAACTATTCAATTTAAACAAAAGATTTTGATTAGTAAGAAAATGAGGTAAGTTTTTATTTCTGAGATATGTTTTCAGTTCCTTGAGTGCCTAGAAAAAAACATTTTATTAAAATAAATTGTCTTCCAATTTCACATTAAATATAAAAAGTAAAAGGTATAAAAAATTAATTCCTTCTTTTACACTTTTAAATAAAAAAACTATTATAAAATAATTTAATGCAACAAAAACCATTCATAAAATGTATTGCAGCACTCAACTATCTTATATAATTTTCCAAAGTCATTCTCAAAATCTTCTCCACCAAAAATATTTACAAAATAAATTATATTACAAAACTATAATTATTTTAAATGCAAATTTAACTAACATGAATCCCTTTCTGTTTCATTTATTCTGACCACTTCTTAGCAACAATTTGAGATAACTTTATCAGAGTGCTTTTTAAAACAAAACTTAAGTCAACTGATTTCCCTTATAAAAGAGTAAAGTTATTAGACACAAAACTTTTTGAAAATTAGTAACATTATTTAGGATAAAAAAATTAATTCTAACAAAGGATTTCAAATGTTTATTTTAATTTACAAATTCATAGAGGTAAACTTCTATGTTTGATGACAAAACAATTGATATTCCTCATCATTTGATATTCTTATTGGAATACCAAATGATGTGGCTGTCGCGAGCTCGGCTGTTTTTGTTTTCCCGCCGGTGGCAACGCAAAAAGAGTTAGAGAAAAAGAAAATAAAGGTTGTTGCTGATGTTGAAGTTTGCGGTCGAATGTTTAATTTTTTTTAATACTAATTTGCTCTCCCAAAGACTATATTTTTTTGAGAATAGAACATTGTGGTGCCTCACCTTGGGACCTTTTAGAATGAAATTGAACTGTTGATTTGAGAAAATTTGAATTGAAATCGAAAGTGTGGGGTGAGTCATTTGAACTTCATTATTTGAATTATGATATTCTCGTAATTGATAAATTTGAATTATTATTTGGTTTTGATTGAATATTGAGTTGAATTAGATATGGATGAATTTCTAAAGCTTAAAAAAAAGCGTTCAACCTATAGAACACAATTAACTAAGTTGTTTGCCAAAATCAAAACTGCTCTTAACGATCAGAATTCTCAGTTAGAGACATTAGAAAGTGATTTAGAACTGTTATCAATTAAAGATTCTACTGTAAAAGAGTTAAATTCTGAAATAGAAAAATGTCTTAAACCCAAAGAAATGGAAACCGAAATTAATAAATGTTCGGAATATGATGATAAGGTAATTCTTTACAAAACGAAACTCAAGAAACGTATTAAACAATTGCAACCGGATAGTGATCAAAATAATTCTGTTGATAATAGTATTTTAAATTCATCAGAAGAAAGCAGAGTTCGTATCCCTTCAGATATAAAAACAGTTAAATTACCTAAACTTGTGATTTCGAAATATTACGGTGATCCTGACAAATATTTAGACTTTATGAACCAGTACGAAAATGCTATTCATAATAATTCATCATTAAGTGATATAGATAAGTTCAATTATTTAAAGTCGTTGCTAGGTGGAGTAGCAGCCAACGCTATAAGTGGATTTAGTTTAACCGAAAAGAATTACGCAGCTGCAATTGCACTTTTGAAACAACGTTTCGGAAATCAAGATATGTTAATTCATGCGCATTTGAACAATTTATTGAATCTATCTCCTATTAAGAATATAACTGATATCCATGGATTGCGCAATTTGTACGATAAATCTGAAACTCAAATTCGTAGCTTAGAAGCGTTAGGTGTCGCAGAAAATACCTACAGCTGTTTACTTTGTCCAATATTATTAAAATTGCTTCTGGTGAATTAACTTTAGAATTTACACGTATGCAAGATAGTAATAAAAAATGGGATGTTCGAACTCTCATAAATTTTCTGCGAAAAGAAGTTGAATCTCGCGAAAGAGCATTTCAAATACATAAACCGGAAATAAAATCATTAGAAATAAAACCTCAGAGGGATGCCAGATCTTTTGGAAGAAATTGGATTACTGATAAGTATAAGCGAAATATAAACACGAATGGCTCTAGAGCACCGGCTAGTCCGAATGTCGCCTCCGCAACAGAATTAATTACATCAACAAATGGTTTATGCTTGTTCTGTTCTAAAATGCATGGAAGTGAAACTTGTGATTCTTTAAATGTAAATGATAGAAGGGAATTTTGCAAGCGTTATTGGTTATGTTTTTTATGCTTGAAACCCCAGCACCGTTTACAAGATTGTGTTCAGAAGAATTCTTTATCTTGCTCATTTTGCCGAGGATTACATAATGTTGCGCTTTGTTTTAAAAAGGAAAATGAAAAATGAGGACTTTGAAATCTTCAAAAATTGATAATACGGTAACAAAACATGTTAACATTGAACAAGATAAAGGTGATTGTACGATTTCTAATCATGTAAACAATGAACAAAACCAAATTTTATTGCAAACTTCTGCTGTTAAATTGGTTGGAAATTTATCAAGTAGAGTAATTCGCTGTCTTTATGATCCAGGTAGTCAAAGGTCATTCATTCGAAAAGACCTACCACGACAATTGTCTTTGAATAAAGTGGGTGAAGAGGAACTTTTTATTCATACTTTTGGCTCAAAAGCCCCAACTCGTATAAAATGTGCTCGAGTTCAGGTAAAAATAAGAGATATTCTGGATGAGAATGAGTCAGTAATAGAAGTTTTAGAAATTGATGAAGTTTCCAGTGCCCCTTTGGAATTTGCTCCTATTGATATGATTAACGAATTAAAAGGTGAAGGAATTAATTTGAGAGATGTTTATTACGATATTTTGGGGAACGGAAATATTTCTTTACTCATCGGTGCTGACCATTATTTTAACATTGTAACCGGAACAATAAAATGTCTAAGTTCTAAATTAGTTGCAATTGAAAGTAAATTTGGATGGCTTCTAATGGGAAAAATAGAAGAAGGAAAAAACTGCGCAAATAAAAATGTAACTTCTGCAATGTCGTCAATATCTTTGTTTGTAAGTAGTTCTAGTATTGAAAATCTGTGGAAACTAGATACAGTAGGAATTCGAGACCCCGTTGAAGTTCAATCGAGAAAAGAAATGGAAACGGCTACTTTAGATTATTTTAAGAAAACAGTTACTGTCAATGATGTCGGAAGATATGAAGTTTATTTACCATGGATCTCTGACCAAATTCTTCTAAATTCTAATGAAGACATCTGTAAAGAACGTTTGAAATCAAACACGAAGAAATTGCTTCAGAAAAATCAGTTTGAAGGCTATGAAGCTGTACTTCATCAATGGATCGAAGATGAAGTTATTGAAGAGGTTCCCTTTAATGAAATTGAGAAGAAGAGCCATTATTTGCCACACAGAGGTGTGTTTAAAGAATCTTCTACAACGAAAGTTTGTCCCGTGTTCGATGCTAGTTGTCAAGGTAAAAATTCCTTGTCATTAAACGATTGCTTAGAAAAGGGTCCAAATCTTTTAGAAGAGATTCCCCCCATCTTACTAAGATTTAGAAAAGAAAAAATAGGTGTTGTATCCGACATAAAGAAAGCATTTCTTCAGATATCGATATTCAAGCCTGATCAGGAGTTCCTAAGATTTCTTTGGTGGAATAACTTAGAGAAGAAAAGTGTCAAAACCTTTAGACATAAGCGTTTAGTATTTGGTTTAAATTGTAGTCCCTTTATATTAGGAGCTGTACTGAATTATCATCTAGATAGGAATCTAGTGAATTTTCCAGAGACTGTTTCCAGATTAATGAAGTCATTTTACGTTGACAATTGCGTCACTTCAGTTCCAGACGATAACACCTTATATAGATTCATGGAAGAGTCTAAACACATATTGGGAACTGTCTGCTTTGAATTAAGAGGGTGGGAGCATACCTCATTGAACATTGATTCTGATCTACCTGACCCCGTTCCAGTTTTAGGACTGTTGTGGAATAAAAATGAAGATGATATTTTCTGTGATACAACAGCATTGTTAAAATGTTCATTCACAGACTTGACAAGAAGAAACGTTTTGAGCATAATTCACAAAATTTTTAATCCCCTTGGTTTTTTATGTCCCGCTACATTGATTCCTAAATTGCTCATTCAGAAAAGTTGGAATTTGAAAATAGGATGGGACACAGTCCTGCCGGATGACTATCAAAAGGTTTTTTTGGTTTGGTTTTGGTTTGGAGTGCTACGGTCTACTTTTTGCAACACGAGGGCTAATGAGACCGACTATCAAAAGGAATTTGCTTCTTGGTTACGGTCTGTAGGTTGTTTGTCAGAAGTGAAAATTCCAAGATGCTTAAATATTGACAAAATTCAAGAACTGAGTTTGCATGTTTTCTGTGATGCAAGCAAAAGTGCCTTTAGTACTGTGATATATCTTCGTAAAGTTGAAGGTGATACTATTTCAGTGTCGTTTGTTTTTGCAAAGAGTCGAGTAGCTCCCCTTCGAAAAACCACAATTCCAAGATTAGAACTATTAGCTTGCTGCATTGGAGCATGTTAGGAGATAGTAATTTTACACACGTATTTATTTCATAACTTACAATTACAAAAAAGAACAAGTAAAACATTTATATAATTAACAACGTGATGATGCCATTCTGAAAAAGGTGAAATGCTAGTTATTACTAGCACGTTTTTTCATTAACCGCAACATCCTCCCCACCCTGGTCAACCTCCAGGGGGATGACCAGCTGCACAGGTCGAGTAATAGTGCGTCCATTGGTGCGTAGTACACAAGTACGAACTTTCTTGTCTCGGCCAAGGATTAATTCCTCAACACGGGCCTTTTTCCAGGTGTGGCAAGGTCGAACATCTTCTTGTAGTAAGACAATATCCCCTTTCTGGATCTTATTTGTTTCAAATGGGTTTCGCACTTGGTGAAATGTACGCAAGTCCATGAGATATTCCTTTTGCCATCTTTTCCAAAAGGAGTCCATCAAATGCTGGCGATTTTTCCACATACGATTTAAAGATGTTACAGAATTTGTAGGGTTGGAAGGAATACATGGTTCGTACACTTTTTTAATGGAAAAAATTAAGCACCATTCAAACTTTTTAAGCACCTCTTATCAGAAACATATCAGATAAAATAATGGTTATTACATTAGGCTCAACAAAAACATGAACAAAAGAGAGTGTGTATAAATGAGAAATCATTGTATTTCACAGACACAGAAGTCAAAATTTTGAGGAAAAAAAGGGAAAAAAGGAGAAAAATGCAAAAAAAAAGAGGTAGTTGAATAACTATTAAATATTAATGTTCTGATTTACTTGATACAAAAACAAGTGCCTAAATATGAAATATGAAAGTATCTAAATAACTTTTTATCAATATAAACAAGTACTTAAGTTTCCTAGTAAAAAATAATTTAAAACAGATTCAAATCAGATGCTTCTTCAATTTGCCTAGTTAAAAAATAAATAAATTCACCAATACAGTTAAACTTTATTATATTAAACTTTGAGGAACCATATTGTTTGTTGGACTTAACTTTAGAAGAAACCTTAGAAGAGAGGTTCTTAAAGAACCTTTAAAAACCTTTTCTACTCTTTAATGTTAGATCTCAGAAAATTATAACTTGTATAAGATTTACATAAGATTACATATTATATAAGATTTACATATATAAGATTTATAAAAATATTATCTTTAATGATCTTAATTGACTAAAACCAAACAACTGATGGATCGCCTATTCGAATGACCAAAAATGTAGACAACAAATGCAAAACTAGTTATTGCTTACTATTTTAATACTGAATTAACTTATAATCTTCTGTAGACGTGATGCCAGTATCAAGATAGTGTAAGGAATTTCTTTGTCTTATACAACGTAAAACATTTTCTTTCCTTGAGTAGGTGAACAAGATGTTATTAATTTCATGCACTTTGTTTTTAAATCTAGACACATATTTAAATCTTTTCACAACTGCAAACAAATTTTTAATTTTGTGACTGCAGAATTTCTTAAATAGCAATAAAATCTATACCTTAATAGTTTGGAAAGATACAATAATTATCATTAGATTTAATTTTAATCAATGTCTAAAAACTCATGATTTAAATAATATATGCACTGTATAAGGCTATTTTTTTAAGTGGACAATTAAAAAAAAATTTTTTTAAATAGTAATATTTCGGGAAGATGATCGAATAGGGTGGGATTTTTTTCGGTATCTGAGCCAGGGGGTTCGAATTGTACTTTAGACTAACAGATTTGTAACCATTTAGTTTGGTCTGAGAGCGCTAGAGTTTTCTTTTATGTTACCCGACGGCTAAAGACATCGAAATTTACTACTTAATTACTACGATTCTGAACGGCTACGAACAAAGAGCGGGATTCGAACCCGTGGCCGCGTCCTACCGATTCAGCTATAGGGCTGATTTTTATCTTGATTGTCGTTAAAAGTTATGATTTTTCATCAACTTCAATGCACACGCAAAACTTAACAACAACAAAAAAGGTGCGGATTTTTCAACAATAAACTGCCTTGCATATCCAAAATTTCGTAAGTTATTTGCAACAGTGTCATTTTCTCACAGACACTGCCCATAGCAGAAAATTCAGTCAATAAAATAAAGTACCGTTTGTAATAACTATAGGAGGGATTGGAATCTCAATACTGTTACCGCGATATTAAAAAAATACCGATACATAAAGCATTACGATCAGTCTACATGCACGCGAGTTCGGGAAATATCTATAAAGCAAGTATGCAGGTTGTTAAAACATAATTCTACCGTATGAGAGCCCCATATTATGATCGCACTATTAACTATAATGGTCCATTAAAAAATGTGCATTTTCTGGAATCGAAATCCAGAAAACGGTTGTTTTTTACCAAAAACATAGAATTACGGCTTAGTTGTACTTTTATAACTAGAACCACACAAGTTCTATATGTTTCACTTATAGCGCGTCACACGGCTTTTTGACCTTGAAGCACGTGTTGCGAGCATCGACTGATAGCACTTTCCGACTCTTTGTCAGAAAAAAATTGTGGACGCGGCAAAGAGAAAAAGGATATTAATAAAATTTATACATATGTGAGATAAAAAAAATGGCTTCTTCCTTTCTTTTTTTTTTTTAATTTCCGAAAAAATCTGTTTTTTTAGAATAAACCCACAAAAAACATTCGGATCAGAATCATCACTGAATTCAATATTCGATATGTCAGTCCATTTTTAAGCGCACAGGCTCGGAATAACGGATTTTTTCCCCTCTTGGGTTCAGAAACGGGTTAAACAGATTTCTCGACACTACAATCGAAAAATTCGGGTCCCCCTTTGGTTTTGACACTTTGATCGTTATTTGCTAACTTTCAAACACCTGTACCGCCAATAAATAGCCTAAGACTTTTTTTTCGAGGGGGGGAGGTGAATATCCCACAGAAAGAAAATGTTAGAAAAACAAAGATGTTATCAAAACATGGGAAAGACCATGTGTGTAATCCGTTCCACCATTACGTAATGTTGTAAATGTTGAGTTGTCTCCGTAAATGTTGAGAATTAAAAAACGAATAAAAGGAGTGAATGGCCCAAAGAAAAAAGGAATAAAAGGCGGGAATAGCCGAAAAAAAGGAGGAATGCCGTAAAATAAGGAATAAAGGACAGATTTCTAGAAAAAAGGAAAATGAGGAAAAAAAGGAGCGCTGCAGTGTCTAATTTCATTCACACTGAATGATTAATCCCGAGCGACCTTTTATGATTTTCATAGACGATTTCGAAATATTCAAATAAAAACTGCCGGCAAGAAAAAAAAATAAGGACTTTAGGGGAAAATTAAGCACTATTTAAGCACTTTTTAAGGCCTTAAAAAAAAAAAAAAAAAAATGCGTTTCGAAATTAAGCAGTTTTTAAGCACTTTTAAGCACTGTACGAACCTTGGAATAGTAGTTAATTTCTTTCCTATGAGGAAGTGCGAGGGTGTTAAAGCTTCCTCAGTGTCATCTTTGATTCCATATTAATGAACAATCGGTCTACTGTTAAGAGCGGCTTCAATATTGCATAGTACAGTGATCAAACCAGTGTCGTCTAAAAGAGCCTTACCTAAAGTTTTACAAAGGCATCTTTTGACGGAACCAATAAGCCTTTCCCACCATCCTCCCCACCAAGCGGCTCTTGGCACGATGAACTTCCATTTAATGCCATTATGTGCATAAAACTGTTGAACCTTTGCTGATGTTATTGAGTTCCATAGATGAGCAAGTTCTTTGTTGGCAGCTTGAAATGTAGTGGCATTATCGGTATATATAGTATGTGGTAATCCTCTGCGTCCCACGAACCTGTGTAGTGTCAAAAGGAAATTATCTGTTGATATATCTGACATCAGCTCAATATGTAATGCTCGAGTGACAGAGCAAGTGAACAGCGCAATGTAGGCTGTACCAGAAGGTTTTGATCTACGAACATAAACGGGACCAGCAAAGTCAATTCCTGTGGTAGTGAAGGGAGGAGTTGGAATTATGCGATTGGCAGGTAAAGGAGTTTCGATTTGAGTGCAACTGTTTGTTTGCATTATCTTGCATGGTAAACTCTGGTGTATAACCTTTTTGATAAATTGTCTCGCTCTTAAAATCCAAAATTCTGAACGTAATTCTGAAAGTACTATTCTGACACTTAAGTGGTGCATTCTAATCTGTGTATGATGTATCAAAAGATTAGTAAAGTGATGAGCTCCATCTAGTAAAATGGGGTGTTTTTCTGATTGTGGCAATTCCGCAAACTGTAATCTTCCACCAATATGTATCATAGAATTTTTGAAAAATGGATTCAATTTTAAGATCTTTGACTTTTTAGGTAGAGGTTTTGATGTTAGGAATGCTTCATATTCTAAGGGAAATGATTACTTCTGAACTATTTGTATCCAGTAATTTCTAGCATGATTGAGGTCTTCAGCATCAAGTTCTCCCCGTTTCTTTTCTCGTGATAGACAATTAGTGATAAAACGTAGAATCCATGCGGTAACACGCAATAGTCTAAAGTAAGAGCTGTAGTTCTTTGCTTCTATGATAGGATGTGAAGTAGTAACATGAAATATCTGGATTTCCTTCTTCTTTTTCAACTCCAAATTGTGTGTATAATCTTCTTTTATAGATTCTGGCCAAGTTTCTCTAGGTTCAGTGAGCCAAGTAGGACCATTCCACCAGATGTTAAGATCTGTTAGTGTATATGGTGAAACTCCTCTTGAAAGTTTGTCCGCAGGGTTATCTTTCCCAGGACAATGGTTCCACTGTGAGGGATCAGTATATGAAACAATTTCTGTAATACGATTGCATACGAATGTTTTCCATTTGTTTGGGTCACTACGTATCCAACCAAGGGTTACTTTGGAGTCACTCCACATTGTTGCATTGGTTGGAGATATTCCAGTTTCCGTACAAAAATATTTCAATAGTCTGGAACCAATAAGAGCAGCCAAAAGTTCTAACCGAGGAAGAGTAATTTTCTTTATAGGTAAAAGTCGGCTGTGACTAAAAACCAAATGAACACTTGACTGATTATTATGTGATGAAACTATGTACAAGGCTGCGCCGTAAGCTCTTTCAGATGCGTCACAGAATACATGAATACTGTAAGATACTTGTGATGAAATTTCGATAAAGCGAGGGATTCGTTTGGAGGAAATAGCATCAAGCTCTTTTGTAACTGTATGCCACTGTGTAGCCAAGTTTGTAGGCAAAATTTCATCCCATTTTATGCCCAGAATCCAAGTATCCTGGAAAATTATCTTTGAAGTAATTGTTAATGGAGTAAACAGTCCTAATGGATCATAAAAACTTGCAATGCAATGGAGTAATCATCGCTTGGTAAGTGGTTTATCGTGAGAAGCGTATAGTTTAGTCTTAAAAGTATTTTCTAGTGTGTCTGTCTCCGTACTACATGCAATACCTAATACTGTAGTTTCTACTTGTACCCTGAAATTTTCTTCATTGGTTTGCAACAAGTTTTGAAGCTTTAAAGAGTTTGTCACCCATTTTTCCATTGGTAGTTTAATAAGGGACATCATATTTTTTATTTCTTTCTGGAGTACAACTATATCTGATTCTGTTTCAAGACTTGCTACAAAGTCGTCCATGTATAAGTCTTTGTCTAAAAGTGGAGCAGCAGTAGGAAAGTCATTTAGATGATTGTTTGCTAGTTCTCGTGTAGCAGCACACAATAGGAACGGACTACAGGTTAGCCCAAATGGCAAACGTGTGAATCTATATGTAGCTACTTCATCTGTGAACTCAGATGGTGTTGATGAGTCTTTAAGTTTGTACCAAAAAAATCTTGTAGCATCTCTGTCCTTTGGATGTAAAACCAACTGCAGAAACGCTTGTTTACCATCACCAGTAATAGCATATTCATGTAGTCGAAATCTTAGAAGACAACCAACAGATTCAGGTAGGAGATTAGGACCAACTTCGAGGGTATCGTTAAGTGATGGCTTACCTGGATCATGTGATGAAGCGTCGAAGACAATTCTCCACTTAAAATCATTTTGTCTTTTCTTTTTTACTGCATGGTGTGGTAAGTAACACACAATGTTTTCAGTTCCTTCTTCAAGGGGGCACATTTCTATATGTCCTTGTTCAATGTAATCCAACATGCACTTTTCGTATTGTGTTTTCAAATAGTCATTTGATGCTAGCCGTTTTTGTAATGTATGAAATCTTTTTTCAGCCACCAATTTGTTGTCAGACAAAGGTGAGATGATAGGTTTCCAAGGTAAAGATACAATTCTACGACCATCAACTATCTGAAATGAATCATGAAAATTCTGTAAGATTTTCCTATTATGTTTGGACATTTCTCTAACCTGATTGGGGGTAATTCCAATTGTTTCCAAGTCCCAGAAGCAGCGCAAATTTTCCTCAATAGTTGTGTGTTGCGTAAATGTGTTAAGATAATTGACAGTCGTGACATTGGAAACTGTTGTATATGACCGAGGTCCACTCAGAATCCAACCAAACTTTGAAGAAATTAATGCTAGTGAGTTTGATAACATAAATGGCGCTCTAGAGTTCATCACTTGCCAGTAGAAATCGGCACCAATCAAAACTTGTATTGGTAAGTCCTGCAAATTGTCGTATGGGTCTGCCAATTTCATTCCTTTTTTGTATGCAAACTGTGAGATATCATTTGGGACAGATGGATGTGATGCGTATTTATTGTAACTTTCAAATGCTTCCATGTGAATTGTAGACTTGTTCCAAATGCTTGATAGTTGAAAATTTACTTTTCTTCTCAAATATAATGCGCTTTCTGTTGACTCAAATCCGAGAACTTCTAATGATTGCGTAGAAACAACTGTTAATTTTAAACTATCAATAAGATCACTATGAATGAAATTAGACTGGCTACCACCATCCAGAAGACAACGTGTCAGTTTTGTAATACCAGTTGGCCCGGTAATAAAAATTCTGGCTGTTTGCAAATGCACTGTATTTGGCGATATATTTGGCGGAATAATATCAATTTTATTAGTAGTAACTGAATAATCAATATTGTTTTTGCAAATTGAAACGTGGTGCTTTTTCTTACATTTGACACAGCAAGCCTTATCTCTACGAGCACAAACCTTTTTTGAGTGTCCACGCCCAGTACACAAAAAAACATCTATTCGTTGCTTTTAATTTTTCTATATGTGTGTCGATATCTGTCACTATGTTACACTGTTGAGGCCAATGTCCTTTAGTTTCACAGAAGGGACAAAAAAGGGACAAAATGGAGATGGTTTTTTAAACTGGTTTTGTTTTTTAGATTTAACATGAAATGCTGCTGTAGAAGGCTTAAAACTGTAATCAAAGCTTGGCTCACCTCGAATTTTTAATGCTGTGAGTGCACCTTCAACTTCGTCTGATAGATATATATCTATCAGACCTGATCTATCCTGATCTCCTGACTATCTGATAGATATATATAGATATATATCTATATCTATCAGATCTTCGTCTGATAGATATAGATAGGTCTTTATATCACCTTCTGATATTTTCTCCTTCTTAGCGTATATAATCCATCGGCGACAAATGTCATCAGGAAAAGCATGTAAAATTTTTGGACTTAAAATACGCCCGTAAGCATTTATATCCTCTCCTAAAGCGGTTAACGCCTGTAGTCTTCTATTGCATTCAATAAACACTTCATTCAAGGCAGTAGGAGTGAGGTTTCGTATTGGCAGAATACTTTCCAAAAAGTCTAAATGTGCTTGAATTATTCTGTTTTTGTCGCCGTATCGATTTTGGAGAAGTGCTTTTGTAGTTTCATATGTGCTGGCACTAATACTAATTCCATCAACTAAGCGTCTTGGCTCGTCTTCTAAATAACCTCTTAAAAATACATGTTTATCAATTACTGATAAATTTTCATTATCATCAACTGACGATTTAAATTGCTCCCAGAAACACTGCCAGTGTTCAATATCACCTCGGAAAGTATCTAGTTTAATAGTTGGTAATTTTACTGTATGAGTTTGAGTTATAAGTGGAGTGGTACTAGGATGTGCATTCGTCACCAAATTATTATTACTTGAATTTAAAGAATCATTTATGGGAGTAGCTGTTGGCACTGAAATAGACAAATTATTTTTGATGATTTTACGGGCTTTGAAAATTGCCAATTCGGCCGTGTCAATGTAACTTTTACACTACTTAATATCGTTTTCATATTCTTCATCGGAAAACAAATTATGTATTTCATTATCCACAATTTTTAAATCATTTAAAACTGCTACTAACCTGTCGTATGTATATTCAAGCTTCTCCAAGGAGTCTTTATCTTTAAATTCGGTGATTTCAGTTGGAAAGCGTGTTATATTTCCTCATATATTTCTTCGTTTCCGTTTCAACAATTTTAATTCTTCTGGCGTCGCCATTTTCAAAAACAGTTGAAAAATTAAAATTAATAAATTCTTTTACCGTAAATGTGTTACCATAAGTGTACTTTTACCGTAATGTGTTCGACGGGTAATGTTTTGGCACCAGATGTTAGGAGATAGTAATTTTACACGCGTATTTATTTCCTAACTTACAATTACAAAAAAGAACAAGTAAAACATTTATATAATTAACAACGTAATGATGCCATTCTCAAAAAGGTAAAATGCTAGTTATTACTAGCACGTTTTTTCATTAACCGCAACAGAGCATGTCTTTCAACTGTTGTGTTAAAAGCGTTGGATTTAGGAGAAATTCCAGTTTTCTATTGGACTGATTCATCAACTGCATTGTTCTGGATTGAAAAGGATGAAAATTGGAGTGCGTTTGTCAGAAATAGAATAAAAGAAATTAAATCTTTGACTTCAAACGGAACATGGAACCATATTCCAAGGAACTTGAATGCGGCAGATATGCCATCTCGAGGATGTTCTGTAAGTACATTGATCAAATCCAGATGGTGGGAGGGGCCACATTGGCTAAGAAGAAAAAAAGGAAGATTGGCCCAAATTCGAAGTTGTTTTAAATGAAGAGGAGATACAAAATGAAAGAAGAAAAACTGTTGCCTCCCATTTGAATATAACCAAGGAAAAATGGTATTTGAGATATTTTTCTAGCTATTTTAAAGTTATTCGACTGACATCATGGATTCTTAGATTCATAAGGAATTGTAGACAACCACAAGGAAAAATGATAGGAAGCTTGACCGTTCAAGAAATCAATAATGCTGAAAAGAAATTGCTAAAATTAGTTCAAAACGAATCACTGAATGAAAACAACCTGAAAGGTCTTATGACTTATGTAGACGAAGATGGAATTTATCGATTGAAAACTAAAATCATGAGAAGAGAGGATACTGAAGATTTTAGATGTCCTATCATCTTACCTTCAAATGATGAACTTTTACATCGATTAATATTCGATTATCATTTGCAACTTATGCATGCTGGTGTACAATTTGTACTGACAAGTCTGCGTCAAAGATTTTGGATACTAAGAGGCAGGAAAACTGTGCAAAGAGTCTTATCCAAATGTATCCTATGCAAGAGACACACAGCCAGAGCACCAGAGACTTTACCCTCTACTCTTCCCGAAGATAGAATTCAGAAGCATCTGCATTTGAAGTGACAGGAGTTGATGTTGCAGGCCCACTACATTTAAGGAATGCAAATAAAGCATGGATACTAATTTTTACATGTGCTGTGTACCGCACAGTGCATTTGGAGCTCATAGAGAATTTATCTACTAATTGTTTTTTCTTGGGTCTGAGAAGATTTATCGCTCGCAGAGGATGTCCATCTGTGATTTACAGCGATAATGGCTCCAACTTGTTGGAGCAAATTGTCTATTGAAAACCATTGACTGGAACCAGATTTTGAATTTCTCATCTGAAATAAGATTAGAATGGAAGTTTAACCCACCTACCGCCAGTTGGTGGGAAAGATTGATCCAAACTGTGAAAAAATTGCTAAGAAGAGTTCTTGGGAAGGCTTGTTTGACATTTGAAGAAATGTCTACCATTCTTTGTGATGTTGAGGCAGTCATAAATTCCCGGCCTCTGACCTATCTGTCAGAAGATCCCACTGATCTTGAACCTTTAACTCCCTCGTTGTTTATCCAAGACGTTAAAACGGTCGGAGTACCTGATATTGACAAGTTAGATAAAGTGAACCTAACTAAGAGATGGAGATATCATCAGCGATTGAGAGAACAGTTTCGTAAAAGATTCCGAGATGAATATCTTAGTCTTTTAGTACAAAAGCCTTTGAAAAGAAAATTTGTCAGACCAATTGAAATCAACGATATTGTTCTTGTAGGACAGGACAATTTAAAAAGATCTGATTGGCCGATTGGTCGTGTGATGGATATTTATCCCGGAAAAGACAATCAAGTACGCGTGGTGAAAGTAAAAACGAGAGCTGGAGAATTGATCCGACCTGTCAAAAAGCTATATCCTTTTGTACTTTCTTCACTCACTTGAACTCATTTAATTCTTAATTCATTTAGTATTTGTGTTTATTTTAGTACTGTTTTATATTGTTTTGATTTTTATTTGTGATGATTTAACTTAAAAATCAAAAGGTGGGAGAATGTCGCGAGCTCGGCTGTTTTTGTTTTTCCGCCGGTGGCAACGCAAAAAGAGTTAGAGAAAAAGAAAATAAAGGTTGTTGCTGATGTTGAAGTTTGTGGTCGAATGTTTAATTTTTTTGAATACTAATTTGCTCTCCCAAAGACTATTTTTTTTTAGAATAGAACAGTGACTAACAAGGACAGGATACTCATTTATTCACACCAAGACAACAATGGCAATGAATGTGTCCCATAATTAAATGGTTTTCAAATAATATTATTTTAACTAATTGGAACCTCAGAATGTAAATGGTTGAAATAACTCCCTCTTCCTTCGGTATCCTTCTATGTACAGCTGTTCTTGGGAAAATACATGCCCATACTTGGTTACAATGAAATTTTAATAGGATAGTAACCAGAAGAAAACTTTCAAGTAATTACAAGTACAAGATAAAATGTTACCTTTGATTACCAGATATAGCCTTAAAGTTGAAGGAAAACTACTATTTTGTTATAATGTACACATTCCAAGTTTGGTTTCCCTAATCGTAAGTCAAATCGTATTTGAGTTATTGTGCTCATATACAAAATTTAAAAAATGGTATTTTCAAAATTAAATATGCAGGGTATCTGCCAAAATAAAATGTTTCAAATCCATGACTTTCCCTGATTTAGCAGATCATTTTCCATGACTTTAAAAAGCTTTCATTAAAGTATATATGAATAAAACTTCTGATGTACATACAAATAAAATATATGCTTTTAGAGAAATTACAGGAATTTTATCATAAAAACTATAAACTTACTTTATAAGTGTTAATAAACTCAAATACATAAAAATAAATTGTTGTATCCACATACCTAAGTTTAATCATATAGCAATTTTTCAATCAAAATGTTTCAAATTTGAATTCAAGGTACTTTGGTATTATCCAGGTGACCATGATATAACCCTATAATGTTTATATACAATATCCCTAGAGATAAACTTATATTTTGTGCAAAAATCTCAATTAATTTTTATTAAAAAATAATGAATATTATATTAATAAAACTTTAATCTACAATTTAAGAAAAAACCAGAATAATATACATTTACCCACCCATTACGCTTTCTTGCTTTGAGTTTCCTTGGTGAACAAATTTTACTTGGTAATATGGTCAATAGGATAATACATAAATACCAAACTCAGTAACTTCAGCCAAATGAAAAGTAAATATAGAATTAAACAATTCAATGCATTAATCGGTAGTTTAGTGGATCCATGACTTTCCATGACTTTTACTCATTTTACTTGAAAAATCAAGACTTTCCATGACAAAATTAATCCATTGTCTAAATCCATGATTTTCCATGACTTTCCAGGTGCGCGGAAACCATGAATATGTCCAAAATGCAAAATTAATCAAAGTATTATGGTCAAAATTTTAGACAATTACAATAATTTTTTCCTATACTACATATATGAGAAAGTAAAAAAGTAAAAAACTGCAAAATATTTCCTCTGCAGAATATATTTATTGCATTAAAAAAAAAGGAAAGAAATGTAAATTGAAGTTATTTTTAAGCTAAAAGCAATTAGATTTACAACCAGAGTTTATTTCAAGTAGAAAAAACAAATATAACATGAACTTTATACTATAGTTTTTTTAATTTCATTTTACAAAACTTTCAGAAGTAACAACCACAGCAATTATTTAAAGGAAATGAGGAAAAAACTGTCTGACATTTCTCCTTCATAATATATGATTTAATGCATTTAAAATATAAACAGACTTAAACTAAAAATCAATAAATTATTTTCTGATTTAACAGCAAAATTTACTTACATCTAGTGTTCTTTCAAACACAAAGCCATTGTTCCAGTGATCCAAAGATGGATTTTTTAGTATTTCTAACATTACAACCATTTTTAAATAGTAAGATGCTACACTTTTCCAATTTCTTTTGTCCCGGAGAATCTATAAGAAATGTATAGATACGTTTTTAGATGACACAATAAAGAACACAAATATAAGTTGTTTCTATGATGAAATATATAGCACATTAATAAAGAAGTAATAATACTGAGATACTCCACACCTTTTTATATTTTTAAAACAATTTTATCCCAACATATTAATTTATTAGCTTTAAATAAACATCTATAAGAAAGTATATTTCTGTTTTTCAGAGAAAGAGATCTGTAATTATTTGCATTTTATCTTTGAATCAAAATAAGGAATTAAGATCTACAAAAGAGTGATGTGTAAAATAGGCCCAGGAGTACAACATAAACAGTAATTTAGCTTTAACCAAAACATCTAAACTAAGTTAAAGTTGTTCAATAAATCTACATGGTGGAGAAGGATATTAAGTTCACTAGACCAGGTTACTTTTCTTTGGTCCTCAAGTAATTAAATCAACTATTCCTACACCCATAGCAGGCATATATTTTTCTGCAATAACAAAAACACTCTTGATGGTTTCCAGCTACCACAACTCAATCTTTGCATAGTTTGTTTTGTTGTACTTTGGAATATGTTTTGTGATGCAGCTGTACTTTGTCAAGGTGTTACCCTTCTGTTACAGCAGACTAGGTGTGCTACTTGTATTTTACCTCTGTTGTTTACCCACATTCCCAACTAGCACAGAAATGTTGGATTCCATTGGCTCAAGTTGGTAGTTGGTTTTTTGGTTGAGTGTAAGTCAAAACAGGAAAATTAAATAGCAGCACTTAGTTAGCAAACTGAAGTATAAGCCTTCCTTTGGTCCAACATAGAAATATTCCTGTTTACACCTTTTACATAGTATACTATTAGCCATGAAACACAAAAGTAATCTTCTCTAGCTACACAAATGTGAAGAACCAGCAGCAAATGAGAAAGTTTTGTATCAACATTTTTGTGGCTACATGTTTAAGTTAAGATTATGTTCTATTTTAGAGAGGTTATTTTTGAAATGAAAATATTGTGAAAAGCCCAATTTTAATATAAAATATTTTGTAAAGGGCTTGTTTTCATAATAAAATATTTTGTCAGTGGTCCATTAACAAATCCAAATTTTACCTAAACAGACTTCTGTTTACCCATTAAAATTTTTGGTTTGGTTTGGTTTGGAGTACTACAGTCTACTTTTTGCAACACGAGGACTATTGAGACCGGGACCTACAGCTTAAAGCCGATTCCGAACGGCTGCGAACATCCATGCCACAGTGGGATTCGAACCCACGAACTCCGGTACCAAAGGCCAGCACCCTAACCAATCGGCCATCGTTCGGCATTAAAATTTTTACAAAGAAATCTCATTATGCACCTTTATAACAATGAAAGATTAGTATGAAAAGAATGTATAACCTTTAACATTTTAATAACATTCTTAGCACACTCCTTTTTATACAAAATTTGTTTTTCTGCATTGGGAAAATCCAGTCTCCAAGACAATCTTGAAGTTGAAAGAGATACATCACCAATTTCTCCCTGACAAGCCTTTGGAACCAAGTACCATTTATTTCTCTGAAACAAAACAAAAACAAAAGAATTGTTGAATATTTGCATATGCATGTTAAAAAAAAGAAAAGAAAATTAATTATATAATATTCAATTATTATATATGGTTAATTTTGTATCATACCCAAGAAATCAGGATAAAAAAAATATTGAAAAGTAACTAAAGAATGAAAATGACATTAAATAGAAAAGTTACTTAATGACAATATTAACTATTTAAAATATTTACAATTGTTTCTTTTTACTACATTTAATGTTACAGATTTTGCTTTCTTTAAAAAATTACAATCAAATACTTGTTTTAAAAAGATCTATGTTGCCTAGATTTATGAATCAACAAGCTTTTAATTGTTTTATCTGTTATTGATGAACAAAAATGTGTAGGTAGATTTGTGGCATGACTAAAAATTCATTCACTGTTTGCATTACTAAGTGGACTCATTAAAACTAATAACATGAAATCTAAGAGTTTAATATATTTAGAAAATCTATCACTGTTCTTTATTTTTTTAATCAAATGCTACTAGGTATTAACATGTCCTTCTTCAATTTTTATTTTATTTTATTTTAATTACACATGGGCACTTCCCCAGACAACACCATGGAATTTCTTGGCCATTTTAATTATGAGAGCACCGTATAGGTAGCCATAATTACTCCCTAGGACAATACAAAGTGGATCCTAGTAATTTAGAAGCAGGGGCAAAGCAGAAGACCCTTAGGCTTGGCTTGCCACCTTCTGAGGTATTGTTTGGGAACTTCAAAGATGTTACAACTATGAACCTATTTTACATGCCCCAATTGTTGGGTGCATATGGGAAGTTTAATCTTTTTTCTATTAAAAAAATCTGGCAATTTTGAACATTTGCCAGGTGTGATTCTGCCTCTAAGTAAAAATCAATGAAATTTATATAATTTGTAATCAAAAACTAAAAAAAGTTAATTACATATCACAAATAATTAAATGTTACTAATGTTAGATTTAATGTATTGTTAGTATCGTAATTTCGCACATATAGTCCACAGACTATCTGTGTTTAAAAAGCAAATTTCTTCAGACGTGGACTATCTGCTGGTTGTTCATTGCTTAAATCATCAAAATCGGAAGAAGGAGGGAAAAAGCATGTGACGTGAATGGCCAATGATCAAATGTAAACAAAAGAACGACTCGCAAGATGTCAAGAAAACATCGTATCAGTAATAAACCATGAAAAAAAATACAACCTATAAAACGAATCAGTAGTAGCAAGTAGCACAATCTTAAATCGTGTCTTGAAGTATGGGAAATATCGATAGTCATCACTATTTACAGCTCCAACTGACAACACCGAGAGGATTGGCTCAAGACCAAAGGTAGAGGGTCGAAGGTCATTTCACCTTGAGGATCACCAGCAACAGAATGTTTTGTTTTCATAGTTTTGATTTATGGTAATATAGGTCATTCATTATGTCGTTAAAACATCATCGCAGTTTTACTGCTGATTTCAAGCTGAAAGTAATTCAGAAAATCGACAAGAAAGCAGTAAGAAATTGGCACAAGTAAAAGGAAACATTAAAAATATGAGATGAAAGCTATCCAATTGTCGTGAAAAAATACAATGGCCTGCATTAGAAGACAATTTACATAGTTGGGTTCTCGAAGAGAGAACTGAAGGCTGCTCTGTTTCTTCCGTTAAAATTCGATTCCAAGGCTATGGCAGAAGAAATTATTTCAAATTTTAAAGGTGGAATTAATTGAGTCTAATCCAGTCTTTTCGGCACTCTACTATACTTAGGTTTTTATTCTTAAAATGATTTAATATTATCATACTAAAATACATGTTTTTCACGTATAGTCTGCAGATTATCTAGTGGTGCAGACTATCTGAGGATTTATGAAATGTTTTAAATAAAAAATTGCACCCGCGACTATACGATGGTGCAGACTATATGTGCAAAATTATGGTAATTTTCAAGCAGTAATTTTAATTGTTAGTAAATTAAAGCAGTGACTACTTTAATTTTAACAATTAAAAGGAAAAACTTAACTTCTTTTAGAGAATCTCACTCTTAGATATTAAATTAAGCCTTCTTAGAATTGAATTTTAAAATCTTGAATATCAAATACATTTTATTTACAATAAATCTATTTTCTGGTAAAATAAGTGCTAGATTAAACTATAACCAGACACAGAAGTAAAACATTACTCCACAAACACCCACAAGAATCCAAGAATGCATCCTCGCAATGCTAAACTTATGCAAATCCATCAAAACCTGTCCAAAGGTCAAAGCTTATAGTTCAGCAAATCACCTCTTCTCTTCAACCCCCACCCCCCAATGACAGGACATGTTGACTATAGTAGAATTTTACAGCTGAAATGCAAAACATGAGCAATAACAAAAATCTGACAGGAAGCCTTTTAAATTTATTTTTAAAAAATTTTGCTTTTTTGAATTTAACAACTATGGTGGAATTTTTCAACCCAGAAGATATTATTTTCAAATATCTGTACTTGTGTATCTTTTCAAATAATTATGTACCCCAGAGCACAATTAGCTCTGATTTTCCCTGGAAACTTCAAAAATGATCAAAAATCTAATATTACTAGAATAAACTTAAAGCTGGTAGGTCTGTCAACTGATATCTACCACCAGCTTTGTTAATACTAATATCAGATCATAAAGCAAAGATGAATTTTATCAAAAAAAAATTAAGCAGTCAGGATTTTTTTATACATGTAACTTTCACGGGCCACATGCAGCTCATGGGTTACTAGTTGGAAAACTCTGGGTTAAACAATCGTGTAAAAGTAATTTACAGCAAATCAATAATAACAATGTTTCTAACAAATAGGAAAATTAATATAATAATATAGTTCACTTTTTTTATTTTACATAAAAACAAACTTGACAAAAATGACTAAAAGAAAAATATTTACATTTGCATCCTGCATAGTTTTCTCTATTTCTCCAAAAAATGGTGTTTTATTCAGAAGTGAATAGTCAAATTCAAAAACAGGTACTAGATCAATACTTATTGAGTATCCTAAAGTAGTGTCTATAACAAGCGTTCTTGCAGGTCCACTACTTGAATTTACAACCTATAAAATAAATGTATACATGAAAAATGCACACAGAAAAGTATAAAATATGGAGATATATTTAAATAAAAAATACTTATCCATGATGTAGATTCAATAAAGCTTGCAGTAAATTCACAAGACACAGGAATAATAACTTGGATTAGCCATAGCAAAGAAATTTTTTTATTTTTTGAAAACATGAAAATAAGTCATTTTACTTTTAGAAGTGCTAAGTACATAGAGTCTAAATTCAAACCATGTACAAATAAGAAAGTAGCTTTCTTGCAGCCTCAGGTCTAATAGAGACTTCCAAAAGTGTTCTATTCCTTTATCATAGGTAAGTGCATAAGCTTGCAAGCAAAGCTTAGCTTTCTACATTATCTGTTCTTGTTTATAAATAAACTTATATACCAAATTAAGATGAAAAATGAGTGTTTGAATTTAATAATTTATTGCATTACTTTTATCATAATATATATTTATTTATTAGGAACTAAACAAGACAGATATACAGACTTAAAAAATATTAAATTCTACATTAAATAATATTTTATGGATGAAATACTGTGCAAACTATGATTATTGTTTAAATGAATAGGGGATAATGATGAAATACATTTTACATGATAGAAAAGTCATTCAGTTTAACAAATAATATAAAGTTAAACAAACTGAAATGACAACATTATACAACAAAGATGATAGTTCATTCCAAAATTTATAGCATTATTAATTACATCTAAAAATTTTCATTACACTATTCAAACATTTTCATTTTTCACACATAGATGACAAAATAAAAAGATATTGCTGCTGAAACAAATTTTTTCCATGCAGAGAAACACAATAGAACATTATATTGAATTTGAATAAAGAGCAGAAAAATAAAATGTTTAACAGTTAAGAAATAAATCTCCATCTTTTATTTATTACTAAATAAAATATCTATTGTTAACAATAGGATAAATATAATTTTTATAAATACATACACTAACTACATGCTGTGGATAAGTATCAATTTCCTTCAGTGCCAAATCTAAATGTCGTTGAAACCAAGATAGTATCATTTGCGGAGAAAGATAGTTATTAACAGAATTTTTCTCTAGAAATTTCTTGACTGGAGCTGGCACATTAGCATTTGAAGAGGCTTCCCATTTTACTTTAGCAAAAGCATATGTTTCATCAAATAAATCTGGCTATAAAGAAAATAGTCATTAGACAGAGTTAAGCAAAACGTTTAAAGGATATTTATAACTAATAAACTGAACAAAAATGAAATAAAAAATTAAGGTAACTTCTAATCATTATATTAAAAGCTTTCAATGCAAAATATTTTAACACTAGATTTACAGGACCTATCCTTTTAACAGATTTTAGACTTCATGTTTAAAATTACAAAAACTATTACTTTTATATTTTTCTAATTTATACTGACAATTATTGATATAATGAGATGAATACATTTATAAATATTAATTTCCCCTTCAGCCCTTGTTTTTAGAGTTCTGTTGACATTTACCTATTTCTATGAATACCTGTAATTTTGACAAATAAGTTAGTTTCATAGTTAACTATAATAAATATTGATATAATGAATATTTGGCAAATTTTCAGTTACCTTTTGCTGAATACAAAACAGATGTTTGAATATTATAGCCAAATATTGTTAGGCATTTGGCTAAATAATTCCATGATAACAAAGAAAGACATTTTAGAGATGTCCTTTAAAAAATATTTAATAAAGAATATTCAGAATTATATTTCACTGTATTAATTATCAGAAAATAATACAACTTAAATGCAATTTGACAATTACTGATATAATGAGATGAATACATATCAAATTTAATTTCCCTTTCAGCCCTTTAAAAAAAAAGAGAGAGTTCTGCATAACATATACTTATGTCTATGGACGCCCGTAATTTTGAGAGGTAGGCTAGTTTCATAGTTAATCATGACAAATATGAATGTAACAAATATCTGGCCACTATTCAATCTTCTTTTAGTGAATATTCAGTTTTGCAAATACTTAACAGATATTCAAATGAATATCTACAACTGACATTTGACCTAAATAAGTTCAGGATAATAATAATTTTTTTTTTTTAACTGTGCTTTTAAAATATTTTATGAAGAATATTGCAGAATTATTTACATTAATTTTATTTTGCATTAATTATTAGAAGATCTGACAACTTAAATACAACCTAATTTAATTTCCCTTCAACCCATTTTTTTCCAGAGTTTTGTATAACATATACCTATTTCTATGTAAACTCTTAATTTTAACAAGTAAGATAGTTTCATAATTAACTATAATAAATAGGCATATAATAAATATTTGGCCACTATTCAGTCAACCTTTCCTGAACATTCAGTCTTGCCAAATATTGAACAGATTTTTAAATGAATACCTACAGCTAAATATCGTTAGACATTTTACTAAATAAATTCATGATAATAAATTTTTTTTTTAAACTATGCTTTTAAATACATTTAAGTAGAATATTCAGACTTATATTTCACTGCATTAGTTATTAAAAAATCTTACAACTGAAACGCAACTTAAATTGAGAATTTACTCAATTTGAGCTTCATAAGAGTATTTAATAACGTTACATAAATTAAAATGTTCTCATGTCGTAAATTTAAGTCTGAATATTATTTAAATCAGCAATCAAAGTTTTTTCATGCTGAATACCATAATATCAACTTATCAATAATATTAATTACAAATATAATTACTGATTATAAAACAAAACATTAATTTCTCACTTAATGAATAGCTTTTGTTACTTAGAGAAACAAGATGCATGAAATATAAAAAGAAATATATGTAATGTTTAAAAAGGATTTACAGGTATAAAAATCATTTATTATTGTAAAGTCAGAAATTATAAGGCAAGAACAATATTTTTTCAGCATTTACAGGAACAAGGATGTTCTACTTGGTCTCCTGTTTATTACCAGCTTCAGAAAATAAATGTTCCAACTACACTGTGCATGCAAAAGTTGAAAAAGATTTCCTTTTCAAATTTGCGAGTCTTGGAAAGTTTTATTCATTTACTTTCTCACCCTAGTGGAAACTCCACCCTACCTTAATAGAGGTTTATCAAAATAGGAATTTATGCGTTGACTTTTCTTTTGTGTTATTTTATTACAAAATTATAATTAAAACTTTTTTAATAAGTAAACATTAAGTTCCTGATAATTAAGTATTCAGCCAAATCACTATTTATTACATGACTAAAAACATCTACTAGAATTATATATCCATTCTTTGAAGTATAATTCATCTTTCTTTCTTTCTCTCTATATAAATATATGTGAGTGTAACTAGTAAAAATATTCACTGATTATATGGGGAAAATAGCCCGTATTTTTATTTGCAAGGGTTGGCTTGCCAAAGTAACTCAAATGCAGTCATCAAGGTGAGAAAGGCCTTAAATGAGAACTTAAGACCAGGCAGAATATTTATCAAAAAGCCTCTATTATTTTCCTGTTAATGATGGAAAACTGGTGGTAATATCTTAACACAGACAAGAGACAAATATGCATCTGTCTTATCTGCAGAAAGGCTGTCCTGAGGAGAGTAAAATCACATGGATGACTTGACAAGTTTTAAATCAGCACTTATTTCATTGCTTGTTAAAACAATAGGGGTGAAACTGCAATAAATGGAATTAAAATTACAAAGAGCTTCAGTTTTTCTATGGAAGATTGACAGCAGGATTAGAGAAGAGAAAAAAAGGGTCACATGTAGCAATTTTTTATTCATCTTTAGGTTTGGGAAGTGTGAATGCTAATCTCAATGATACATATCCTCGACTTATCTTGGCTCAAATTGTCAAGATTAAGAAAACTAGAAAGTAGAGAAAACTTAAAAAACTTTAGGAACAATAATATTTTATATATTAAATATACATATGTGCATAAAATGATTCTATGCATTCCACTTGTTACAGAGAGAAATTAATTTTAACTGCATTGTGGTACTGAAAATTTCTATTCTTTAAAATAATTTCCATTTTTTTCATCATTTTTATTATAAGTATTACTGTTTTATTACAATTTTTTATTTTTGATATTAATTTTCATATTGATTATTGTACATTATTTAATATTACTTAATTATTTTATTATTGTCAAATTATACTTCATTTTACTATATATAATACAGGCATTATTCTTATTATTATATTATGTTATTGTAATTTTTTTTGTAAATATTTTATGTAATTTTGTTCTTGTCTTGTCATGTGACCCACTTTGACATTTAATTTTTTTTTCTTAAAAAAAAAAAGACAAAAAAAAAATCAAGTTTTTGGTTTGTTTCTGGGTGAGTCTGTCTACCAATGCCAGCATTGGTGGTCAGCCTCTTCCTGGATGGGGAGGGGGGAGATTCTATAACAGTAAAAGTTGAAGTTGGTGAAGGTTTTAAATTATGAGAGTGGCATCGTTGTGTTACCAGTTTTTATGGTCACGTGACAGGGCAAGAGAAGTATTCTATCGGATGACGGAATGTGGTGTGCGGCATAAGGCCTACATACTTCGATATGGCAATAAAAGTTATTAACTATGACTACCTTATGTGATTGTGATTATGACTTTATTATTGTGATCGGCAACAAACTCCTGAATATGTTACATGTATATATATGTTGAACTCTTATAAAATATGGAAAAATAATTAAACTTTTCTAGAATGGTTCTTCCTTGAGTAAATTATTTTTTTCTTACATAAAAATTTTGTTTACATTAAAATTATGTTTTAAAGAGTACATATACAATAACAGGGATGTTTCCAAGACTTGACAAAAAATCCTAAATTTTTTTTTAAATGTTTATGAATTAAAATAATACAGCAAACTTTAAGATTAAGCTGTTAATAGCATTCAAAGAATTAATTATTTTAATTAAAATATACAATTTAGATATATTAGAGAGGAATGAAACTGCAATGCCTACTTTTCCCTCTAATCATTGGCAAATCAAGAGTAACAAGACATACTGGAAGTCTATTTGTTCTGTGAAAATATCTGATGACTAAAAATTTGAAAATTAATAGAAAATTTAAATTTTAGAAATACCTTAAAACCTAGAATTCTGAATTTAGCATAGTCAAAAAATCCAGAATTCTAGAAAAAGCCAGGGATGCAATAGTGTTTTAAAGATTTTCATAGATCAATTTTTTCTAAGTTTGCTTTTATACAGCATAAAAAACTCTTTTAAATAGTTTAAAAATATACTGTTAAAATACTTACCATTAAGTTAATACAATTAGGGAGACGTAAGATTAAATCTATATCATACTCAGTTGCTGCAATTATTCTGAGATCATTATATGCACTACCAGTATAATAAAATTTATTAAATACACAGGAAAATTCTTCTTCTTTCTTCAATTTAATTAAAAGCAAATCCAATACTGATATAATTATCTTTTTATTAAGAGAGTCATCCTTTGGAACTATTTTGATTTTATTTAGAACTTCATGAATGTATTTGCGTCCAGCCTTGTTTTCTTTAGAGCTTTCATATAAAGACATACTTTTCAAACTGCACAATGATTGAGAATCATTTCCAGAATCATCCTATGGGATAAAAATAAAAAAGAAAAAAAGATCAAAGTATGGAGAAAAAGATGGGCATCAAGAATAGGGCTGGACAAAATCTGAATTTTAATATTACAATATATCGTTCCCAAAATATCAATATTTTTAATATATTTAATATGTTCTAATTCATGTATCACTTCATTATAATGTCAAAAAAAAGCATGTTCAGTATAAAATAGAAACACATGTGTGTGTTGATAACTTAATTCAAAAATTCAAAATAGTATAATGAAGGAACAGAAATTGCAATACCAGTATTGTGGTATTTAAAAATTATTTCTATATATTACAGTATTACAGTATATTGCTCAGACTTAATCAAGAATCTAACATGCAAAACGAATAAATTGGGAATAGGCTTCCTTTGTCTTTCTCATATATTCATAGAAAAGAAAAGGGTATCTACTTTTGTGAGTCATATTTGTTCTCACTTTTGTTTCATGTTATACAAAACATATCAACACTATCACATAAATAATATATGTCTTTTAGTTATACTAACACATTATTCTATGAATTTAAACATAAACAACATTAGAAACTGAATAATAACCAGAAGTTGACATTGTATATCATGCATAATACGTAAACAAAAAATTATAACTTATGACTGATTGCCATAAATATAATATAATCAATATAGGATACCATAGGTTATTTTGACATCTTTACTTATTAATTTTTTTTATACATAACTGTAATTTTGGAAATCTAATGCACACACATAAATACATGCATATACAGCAAGTTCTGGTATAGAAGATGCCTTCATGCTAGATAGTATTTTGCCACCCACCCCCCACAAATATAGAATCCTAGTAAATTCATAATCTAGCTCAATACATAGGAGCTAACTAGTATGTTTATATGACTGCTCCATATAACTGATTAGAGATAAAAAAAAAATGTTAAAAGAAAAAGTATTATGAAATATTTATTTTCTGTTTATTAAAATTAATATCCTATCATAAGTTAACAAGACAACAAAATACACCCTTAAACTACATTTTTTTTATTTTTTGCTTTCTTTTTTATTAGTTTTTCAATAATGTCAGATCATTTTAAAATTTTAATAGTTTTCTTTTCAATTTCTTAATACTATTCATCAAAAAGTTAGAATGTATGATTTTGATTCTACACTGTCTTTCTATCTCTTTAAATATATTAGAATTATCAAATTTTTTGATGATTCTAATATATTTAAAGAGATAAAAAGACAGTGTAGAATCAAAATCATACATTCTAACTTTCATTTTACCTCTTATTACAGATCTATCTGAATTTTTTTAAGTTGGTATTTTTGAAAATTAAGTAAGAAATCCTTTTGAAATGACTTGATATATTGCAAATCAATCTCTTTTTAAATAATAAAATATGAGAAAAAGTATTCATTAAAAAATAACCCTGATTAATGAAAACAATTATTTCCCATCATAAAAAAGTAGAGATAAAAAAGAAATAGATTTTCTCTCACTAAACATTTTTAATAAAATCTGTTTTTTTCTATTAAATAAAAGCTTCAGTTTATATTGTTTCCAGTAATTTAGCCATTGGCCACACTAAAAATTTGGTGCATGCATGATCTGCATATCTACTAGTCATAGCCCTGTATGCATATGTAGATACATTTGTTTATACTCAAATTTTAATAGAGTAGTATATATATACTTGTGGACTATAAACATTAGGTGATGATGATACCAACAACAAGGAGACCCTCATTTGTTGCCACCAAGTCAACAACAGAAATGAAAGTACCATTTAACTGCTTTTAAATTAATATTTAACTGATTGTAATTTCAGAATGTAAATGACTGAAATGACTTCATTGGATATTTCCTCTCTTTTAGTAATTTCATTGTTTTCAAGCCATGTATGAAATGATAAGACACACATACATTATTCCAATCAGGTTTTAACTGGATAATAACAGAAAGAGCCATTCAGAAATAAGAAGTAATCAAAAAGTTGATAAAAAAAACCTATAACACTGCTATAATATATGTATTCAAAATCTGGTTCAAGTCAAAATGGACTCAAGTAATTATGTTGTTCACATACAGACAAATACAAGGATGGACATAAATCAAACTATGGTATTTTTGGACACAAGGGCCCTTACTCTTGATGTTGCAGTTTGTTTTGAACCTTCGTTGTGATATCATTTTGACATCAGCTTGAGGACATTATGCAAAGTAAATGATCAAGCTGATGACAAAGTGACGTCACAACAAAGGTTAGACCCGACTTGCAACATCAAGAGTAAGCCCCAAGATGTCAAAAATTTAAAAATACACTAAAATTTTCTAGTCAAATTTTAGTATAAGAAATTATAAAATTTGACCACAAATTATAAAATCTGAAATTACAAAATTAACCAAAATATGTAATTTGATCTTGATTATTAGATGTTATACTTAAAAAAATATAATTTTTGCTGTAATGTATATATACAAAATCTGGTTTTGTTAAGTCAAAACACACTAAAATTATCATGTTCGCATACAGACAAACACACACACACATATTTCAAAAAATGGTATTTTTGGACTCAAGGAGGTCCAAAATTTAAAAGTCCACTAAGATCTTCAGGTCAAATTTTAGTATTAGAAATTATAAAATTTGACCTCAAATTATAAAATTTGAAATTATAAAATTAACTAAAATATTTAATTTGACCTTGAAATTATAGAATTTTACCTTAAATATTTGATATTTTATAATTAGAAAACCATAATCTTGCTATAATGTACATATACAAAATCTAGTTTCTTTATGTCAAAACATTCTCAAGTTATCATGTTTACATACAGACACACACACAACATAAAGATCCATCAAAATCTTTCTCTCAAATTTAATTATTAGAAATTGTAAAATTTAAAGTCAACTTATAAAACATAAAATTGACCAAATTTTATAATCTGACCTTGATATTATAAAATTTGACCTAAAATTATAAAATTCAAAGTTATAAAATGGACCAAAATATGTAGATTGACCTTGAAATTACAAAATTTTAAAATATAAAATTTGATTGTATTAGATATTTTATATAAGGTTCATATACAAAATATAATTTCTCTAAGTCAAAATATACTCAAGTTATTGTGTTCACATACAGGAAAATATACACAGACATATTTAAAAAAACTTTTTTCAAACTCAAAGAGGTCCAAAAACATGTAAAATCTATCAAAATCTAAAGGTCAAATTTTTGGATAATTACAATACTTCTCTATACAATGCATACAAGAAAGTAAAAACATACTTGGGAAACTTCACGGCTGTATTTGGGTTCAGTAATAGTTTGCTTAGAATTTCCAGACAAATTGAAAAATGGTAGAGATTCACTTTGAGAATCATCCTACAAGATAAAAAAAAAAATAAATAAATTTATTAAATGCATTCAGAAAAAAGATTAATATCAAGAATCTAACAAGAAAAATAAAAAACATACTGGGGAAGCTTTACGAATACATTGGGCTGAAATTTTATTTTTGTTAGAACTTCCAGATAAACTACTCAAACTGAACAATGAATGAAAATCACATGCTGAATCATCCTACAGGATAAAAATAAATAAAATTATTTAATAACATGCAGAAAAAAAAATCACCAAGAATCTAACAAGCAAAACAAAAAATATACCACTTGGGAAACTTCACGGAAATATTGACGAGAAGTTTTATTTTTTTTAGAACTTCCAGGTAAACTATTCATAATCGGCAATGATTGAAAATCACAACCAGAATCATCCTATTGAATTAAAATAAATAAATAAAATTGTTTAACAACATAAACAGGAAAAAAATAAAAGATAAGCATCAAGAATTCAACAAGTACAACAAAAAACATACTTCGGAACTTTCAGGAATATATTTGCATGCAGCTTTACTTTTTTTAGAACTTCTAGATAAACTGGATAATGATTGAGATTCACATCCAGAATCAGCCTATAGGATTAAACATAAATAAATTTATTTAATAACATGCAGAGAAAGATAGACATCAATTTAATATCAAAAGTAAAATCATAAAAATAATTCAGTGGAACCAGCTTTAGAAGTCTTCCTGCTTACGGCATCAGGGTTCACATTTATGGACTGATTCAATTAATTTTGAATAATGCAGTAAAAGGAAAGAAGTCTTCATTTCTGGAAAAATGTCCGGACAGAAGCTTCTCTTGTATGAAGGAAATCAAAACTAACCCTAGAAAAAAACTTAGGAAAGAAATTGAAAAATTTAATTATAATTTCTTTCTTTTTTTCTTTTTTATTGCCATTACAGCTTAGGGTGGGTCAGCCTGCCACACATTATTTCTTCAGACAGCTGTGTCCTTGACTTCAATTTTACAGTTAAAATTTTAAAAGTTTGTAGATCCTTCAAGACATTGCCAGTCCACTTTTCCCTGAATCAATCTCTTAGCCTATTGCACATAGGCCTCCAATGCAAGATCTCAGTTGTCAGGGGATCTCTTGATGCACCCAAGCCATAAGAGTCTTTGTGGCTTAATGAATTTTGCAGGCTTGCACCTGCTGAGGTACTTTCAAAAAGGTGAGAAAAGTGACAAATAATACAGAATAAGTGACGAAAAAGTGACTAAACATTGAAATAAAAAAGCGATTTTTTTCTCCTTTTGATTACAGATGCTGTTATTAAGATTTTTCTATTTATTTTAACTCTAAATCAAATGATTCATGCAAGACATGATTTTAGCATCAAATACAAAAAAGGTTAAAAATTTTGTTTAACACAACTCAACATTGCTTTTTATTCAAGAAAATCTATAAATTAGATTTGAATACGTACAATACATTAATTTTATAATCACAATTTTTTGCATATATTAATGATATTTTGAAATATGTAAATAGCTAGTTTAGAGTATCTAAACAAAAATTGTAAAGAAAAAGTGTGCTTTGACGTAAATTACTTTAATGTATTAAATGTACATTTCAGTACAAATGTAGATTTCAGGAACTTTTTAAAATTCCTAAATTATGGAAACCATATGACTAATTACATTTTAATAAAAAAAATAAGATTAGAACATCACATTTTTGGTCTTTTATTAAAATATTTTATTATTAATTCAGATTTTCTTTTTTCAACAACACACTTTTGCTGTGATACACCATGAAAAAAGCGACTAAAAGTGACTGTTTACTTAAAAAATAACTAAAAGTGATCAATTGTAAAAAAAGTGACTAAAGGTGAGAAAAGTGATGGAATTCCAAGCCTGATTTTGCTCTTTTTATGTTTGATGAGATCCTCTAGTTCATCATTATTTCTTATTCTATAACAGTTAGTGCTTAACTGTATTGGGCCATAAACTTTTTAAAGTAATTTATGCTAAAAAAATTAGTAAATTATTTACTACTCTTTTGTCAAAATCTAAGTCTCACATCCATAAATTCCATGGAACAGATAATAGTTATGTTAATTTTTAGTTTAATTGCTCTTATGATCAACATTTATTTTTCAATAGATGTCAATACACAAAATAGCATCAGTTACAGGATTCAGCAATTTCCTCAGAAATTGTATTTGAATTGTTTATAATCAAACCTAGGTAAGTAAAACTATCAAAAATTTTTAAGTTATCAATTATCAGATAATCACTGTAATGGCTAGTAAATTAATTTTTTTACCAAGTATTTGTTTTTTGTTCATTAAGTAAAAGATCAATTAAATCAGCTGCTTCTGTTATTTTTTTATTACAATTAAAGCTTTTTTTTAATCTCTACTCAGTATTACTATATCATCAACAAATGCACAAATTTGAATTGTTTTAACTAGTAATTCAGCCTTCAAGATTTAATTTTCTAATAATAAATTCAGGTTAAAAAGAAGAGGTGATAATGCATCTCCTTGTCAAAAACCTGCATTGATATCAAAAGTTTCTGAGAAATCATTCTGGATCTGAAGAGCAGCCCTGTATTCCTAAACTAAAGATGCCAATCAAATTAGTCAAACTGAGTAATTTGGATCAGTTTGACTAATTTGATTGGCATCTTTATTTCCCCTAAAATTTTAATCATTTTAGATCTATCTATCCTATCAAATGCTTGTTTTAAGTCAACAGAAATAGAAAACAGATCAAAATTATATTCATAAAATTTCTTTCTAACGCTTTTAACTATATATATATATTTGGTCAATAGTAGAGCAGTGCAATCTAAAATTACATGTGTTCTAGGATTACAATACATGGACCAAATTTAAATTAGATGAATGAGGTTCTTTACAATACAAAAAGAAAATTATGAAAAGAAAAAAGGGATAAAATTTGCATGTAATTTTTACATACATAATTATAAATTTTTTCTTATCTACAAATATGTCTAATATTTATTATATATATATATATATATATATATATATATATATATATATGTATGTATTTTTTTTTTTTTTTAAGACCCACATTTTTCTCATTAGAAGGTTCCTGAGACTCAGGTCAGAGATAGTTCCATACGAACACTGAGGAATTTCATTTCTGTGATCTCAATTTTATACGTATATCTATAACAGCATATATCCCTGTTTACAAAGTTTTACTTTTTAAAATTTATTTATTTAAATTAATGTTTTAATAAACATAGTAAAATATATTTGTGGAAGAAATAAATTATAATATACAAGCAATAACAAAATTTCTTTACAGTAATAAATCAATGTGGAGAATAAAGAACTTTAGCCATTCTCCTTGTAAGACTTATTAGTTTTAAAACCATTTGTACAATTTATAGCTAGCATCAATATACTCTTGGTTAACCTTTTACAGCCCATTGTTCCCAAAACGGAACATAATATTAATAAAATTATTTAAAATTAAATTTCATCAATATTGATACAAAAAAATTAGCAAATGTAGTAAAAGGAGAACTCAATTTTTTAAAATAAAAGTTATATTTCTATGATTAATAGAAAAATGTATAAAAAGACTTAAAAATGACCCTTTTTATCATTTTCTATAGAGCACGTATTAAAATTTTACATAAATGTAAAAAAACATCTAATGCTTCTAAAATCCGATTGGTATCCTTAAAACAACTTTAATTTATTTTAAAAATATGAAATTTGACATTAATAATCAGAAACTTATCTGGAATAATTTATTAATTATTGATGTTCCCAATTGGGAACAATGAACTGTTGCTGCTATATTGGACAAAATGATTTCCTCTATGGAAAGCATTTCTTGAAAAGGGTAGGAAATGAAGGGGAATTCCCTAATTTTATGAAAGGGGATTTCAATTCTAATAGCAGTCTAGTGAGTTCGCTTCTCAGATATTATTTTGAAAGGTGTTAAATGTATTTTGTCTGTGAACTACAAGTTAGAACAGCTCTTCTAAGAATTGCACGAAGAAAAGTTAGGCCTTAACTTCGACTCAAAGTTTACTGCCCTATATCACAGAAAAAGTGATGTCCATTTTCTTCTACAAACAACACAAGATAGATGTGAACAGTGCACATTAAATGCAAGATTAGCTTGCCATGACTGCAAGAAAAAATTGCATCTCCATTGTTTTCCAATATATCATGGCATAAAGGCTCATGTTTTTTATATTTGTTTAAAAAAATGTTGTTTTCATTTAAATTTATAAGTTTTAAACTTTATTGATATCTGTCCTTAAATTTAAAAATAAATTTTAAATTCATTCTAATTATTTTTCTTATTATTTAATATTTAATATATACATCATTCTACTCAATTTGTGAATCCAGTGTATAGTCAGAAGTGGCCAATGTTCACAATTGGGAACATCATGAAAATCGTAAAAGATAATTTTTTTTTCCACAATTAAATGACTAACATACCTTAACTGAAGCATTAGAAGGGAAGATATGCAAAAAAATAATATAAAATATATCTGGATCTGAATTCGGCCTGTAAAAGGTTATGGGTAGATGCTTTAAAAAAATAAAATTTTAGATTAAATTAAAATGTTAAATTAATGTTAATAGTAATATAGTCCTATATACTCACAACAATACATTTAGCGGAATTACTACAAAATTTAAGATTAAAATATATTTCATAATGCATTTTACCAGTTTCCAAATTTAAGAATTTTATTCCGCTTAAGAAGTTTCAATTTTTTGGTCCCTTAGAAATCTTCCTCAGCAGGTTCCACTGTACATTGAAATGAAAGTTTTAAAATTTTTGTTATAAAAACATTGTTTAATGATAACTCAGTTCTATAATGAAGTAAAGAAAGACTAAAACTTATAAACTAGTTTTAAATTTAATTCCTTAACAATATGCCTAACTATAGTACTCAATCAACATAAAAATATTTGGCAAATCAAAATATATATTTAATTTAGGGATATAACCAGAATTTAGTTTTCGGAGGGAGTACCCAAGTTCAACAGATCCACCCACTGATGTTTTGCTATTTTTAAACTAAAAATAAACAAATAAAATTTGTAAAAAACTATACAAAATTTAATATTAGTATTTATGATAAAGATTACATTAAAATTTATACAAACGTTTAATACATATCTCTAAAACTCGATGTTCAATCTTGTATAATGTGTCAGTTTATAAACGAAACAATTCGAACCAAAAATTTTAGAAATAATTAAATAGATACAAACTTTAAAAATATGAAATTTTCCTTTAAGAATTAATGAACTATTTGAATGAATGATTTGAAGAACTATGTAATTTTATAAGAAAATTTACATTTAAATATATAGCTTTATTTCAACATTTAAATGCAATAAAATAAACTCAAGAATTTCTGGGACAGAATGTCAAGACTCCTTCAAGCTAAGGCCCTAGCTTAGTTTTCGACATATATATTACATAGATATATATCATAAATATAAACATATAAACATACACATGTATATATAATATATATTGAGTATGTGTATATACATAAATTTAGAAGCAATTGTAACTCTGATAACTGTCTTCAACAATACTAAGAAACATCAGATTCAGATTTTTTTCATTGATAAACATGATATATATAAATAAGAGTCACCATTAACATTTTAATGAACAGTAATTTCAATACAATCACAATTGTTAAAATT
This sequence comes from Pardosa pseudoannulata, assembly GCA_032207245.1. Lineage (NCBI taxonomy): Eukaryota > Metazoa > Arthropoda > Arachnida > Araneae > Lycosidae > Pardosa > Pardosa pseudoannulata. Next base: position 19,354,130 of record CM063508.1, read on the forward strand.
AATGTGACTCGTTAAAATTTTCCTAGATGTAGTTAGTATTTTAAGTTAAATAACTTTCACTACACATTTTGAAAAAAACCAAATAATGATGAAATACAATGTATTTTAAAAGCAAATTCTTAATTTAAAAGCATAAATACAAGAAAACGAGTAAAATATCAATGAAAGAATTAAGAGTACCATATGATTTTGGGAACTTTCCAGTGTGCTAGAACTGTAATATTGACAACTATCTGATGAAATTTTACGTATCTTCGTATTCATATCAAGTATGTTTTCAAAATCAAGCTGTTTACTTGACTTGCTAGACATCTTGTTGTCTAATTCACTTTTACATACGGTGCATACCCATAATAACTGATCAGTTTTATATTTTGATATTAAATCATATAAATCTTCGGGAAAATTCTCATCGTTCAAAGATCGGTTAGTGCTACAAAAATAACACTTCAAATACTTAACGAAGCTCATGCTTCTAGATTGATTAAATGTAAACAGTTGCCTTGAAAAGATGAAATAAACATAAGACCGACTGTCCAAAAGAGTTTCGGTTTCGTCCGTCACAGTTACAGACCTTAGGTTTGTATTTAGAAAAAATTAAATTTTTAATACATCAATTTTTTAATAATTTTATAAAATGAGGATGGTATCTTGTTTTGTGTAGCGAGTAGATAACTTTACTCTCACCAAAATCAAGTCTAAAATAGTAGTAAAGGTAAAAACTAATTCAACATCTGAAGTTGTTGGAGATTTTTAGGTATTTCATATAATAAAAATCTATTGTTGTTGATATTTTTATTACAAATAGGATTTTAAAAATTATTAACTATAAAGCCTTAATGTATCCACAGAATAATATAATAGAATTGAATCGGATTACTAGTTTATTCTTTACTTATTGCTGCTACCATATTACAGTCGACATATGTCACTGGTGACTTCTACGTCATAATGACGTCAAAAATGGCCAGAGATGGGAATTTAGAATCATAAATTTCCCTCTCTGATATCATTATTATGCAGACATCACTAGTGACATAAGTCGTCCATAATATGGTAGAACTCTATCTCTCTATGCAAGATTAAGCTTATAGAGAATGTTCGCATGACGTCAAATGCAGCAAAAATGGCAGCTCAATTTCTTCGTTGGCAAAACATTTGAATTTCCTACGGATCTTGCTTGTTATTGGGCTTTTAATTTTGTCAATTATCTGAAAATTGTGACAAGTTGTTGTACATATGGCTGTACTAAGCATTTCAAAAAAGGTGAAAATATTGGATTTTATTGCTTTCCTAAAGATCCTACA
>CM063508.1:19362936-19365436 GCA_032207245.1 Pardosa pseudoannulata
CACACACACACACACACACACACACACATATATATATATATATATATATATATATATATATATATAACATTTATACACACGTGTGTGTTTACTCTCCGGATTATTCTGAGAACGAAAAAATACATAATTTAAAAATAACTTTATGACTCAATGTTTTACGTATTTCTCGATAATTTTATGCAACCGCGACTGTTAAATATACCTTTGTTTAAAACATAACAACGTTCTATATTTGTACAGACATGGACTATCGAATTTACTTCCATTTATTTTATTTGAATAATAAACTACATACTCGCATACCACTCATGTACTTGCTTATATTAGTCATAAAACTATGTTTCATTTAATAGGGTGACTGTATTTGGTTCTAATATAAATAATGCAGCTAGCAGTAACGGCTTTATGGTGCGTGAATGTGTGAAGTGCGTGGTAGAGGACAGGAAGGGGGGACTTCCATATTCGAATTTCGAAGGGATAATTATTCACGGTTGTGTCCTCTTCCCAAATCCATTTCACTGGGCACGTGCCTCCATGTCGGAAGCATGGCACAGTACTCGTTAATTTACCGAAACACTCAGTTTAGAGTTTCCGCTTCGAAAATTGGGAATCACGAAACATTCTTTGTTTAGTTTTCCTCCACCCCCTGTCAACGTTTTGAGCAGTGGCGTCTCGTGACGTGGAATCGTAGGGGGGCTGCAACTTTCCTAATCTACAAACACATTCTAAATGTGTGCTTGATAGAATAAAAAATAAAATAAATATACACGAATAAAATTTGCATTATCTCCAAAATTACTTTTCGGCACATCTTATATGAAATTTACTATAAGAATTTCTTCAATATAAAATACATTTTTCTTGTTTCGTTTCTAGCATAAAAATGCCAATAAATTTTCCTTTGTTAGCAGTGCAACTGTTCAAAAAAAAAAATTTTCTCAGTTAAATTCATTGTGAGTGAATTTTACCTATCCTAAATTCTTAATTTGTGCCTCTTATTTTTTTTTCCAAATGCAACGCTTTCGTAGCTGGAGGGTTGCGGGTTTGGAGCCCGAGCCGGCCTAAATCCGCCGTGTTCGTTGAAGGTGACTGGGGCACGTAAAATATGTTGGTGGTCACAATATCCTCCAAGTTCTAGATCAATACCTCTGGTGGTGGCAGGCCAACACGTCCTAAAGGAGCAAGCCGTAGTAAGGGTTACCGATATGACGTATGACGTAGGTTACGTAGGCCCAAGATGAGATAGTCGATGAGTTGAAAAAATAATAAAAAAAATGAGCTAAGAAATGATGCAACAGTATATACCTAGAGAACACTTCTATTTATTTGTATTTTCATTACTGAATTTTTGAAAAAAAAAAAGTCTTTGATTGACGCCTGTTTCAAGTTCATTTGGGAATTTTTCACTATCACTGATTCCATATCCGTTAGATTTTGAAGGAAATCTTCATAATTAAATTGTCCTTCAAAATATTGATGCAAGGCATTGATTGCATTGAAGGCTCCTTTTTCATTCACTTTTTCGAAAGCTTGGACGATTTCTTCTCCTTCGTCGGAATCGAATTGAAGTTGCACCATAGTACATTGAATTTGAAATAGCCCACTTGCTCATGGTTTGGTTTGCTTTGGAGCACTAAGGTCTACTTTTTGCAACACAATTGCTAATGACACCGGGACCTACAGCTCAAAGCCGATTCCGAAAGGCTATGAACATCCATGCCACAGTGGGATTCGAATCCACGAACTCCGGTTCCGAAGGCCAGCATCTAACCATTCGACATCGTTCGGCCACTTGCTCATGAGTTCTGCGGAGTAAAATTGGCTGTCGCTCTAACGAAAAATAATATGCTTGGGGTCGTTGTAATAATTCAAAATTAACATTATTCCTATGGTAAAATAATTGTGCCTTTTTAAGATGGTCGTTCTAATGAAGGGGTCGTTGTATCGTGGAGTCATTAAACAGAGGTTCTACTGTATGTGGAAGTTTAACACACACACACACACACACACACACACACACACACACACACACACACACACACACACATATATATATATATATATATATATATATATATATATATATATATATATATATATATGTCAGGTTTGGAAATTGGAGAATGATAAAATTAAGAGCATTTGTACCAAAAACATATAGAACTAATTAATACTACGTCAATGAGGAGACACGCGACTACTGGTGAAAGAGTACTGAGAAAACAATACAGGGGCAAATTTATGTCGCGAAAATAAGAGATTACGCAGGCAAAAGTCAGACACTTTGGTTGATGAATCGGGGCTGGAGGCATCTCCACTTTGTTGTCTATTCTAATGGAAAAAAGGGAAACTGATAACGTAGTCACTGTCTTCCTCTGCATACATCATAAAATAAAGATGTTGTTAGAGTATTGGAGTGTTGTGATTACTATGACGAGCCATCACACGAGTCATCTCATACACTGGTGTGCAAAACTTAAAGAACAGGGTTTTTTTGCCA
>CM063508.1:19372936-19402936 GCA_032207245.1 Pardosa pseudoannulata
AAGGTGAGGATTTGTTATTACCTTAAAATTATTATTTAAATTATCAAGTACTTACACAAAATGAAAATTTCTTGCTACTTTAAAACTGTTTAAAATATTAAGTATTTAAATGACAATGTTGTTGCATGTCACTTATTGGTTAAAAATAAACTATTTAAATTTTAAGGTGGAGGTTTTTTGCCAACATAAAATTGTTCTTTAAAATTACCAAAAAATACATAAGGGACAAATTCTTGTCACCTTAAAATTGTTTCTTAAAATATTAAATATTTAAATGATAATGCTGTTAAGTGTAACTTAAAAATTATTCCTTAAAAAATAAAGTATATGATAAGGTGAAGATTTTTACCCCCTTAAAATTATTCTTTAAATTATCAAGTACTTACATAAAGTGAAGATTTATTGCCACCTTAAAATTGTTCTTTAAATTATCAAGTACTTACGCAAGGTAAATATTCCTTGCCACCTTAAAATTAACTTTTAAAATAGCAGGAATTTAAATAAGGTGAGGATATTTTATCGCCTTAAAATTGATCTTTAAATTATCAATACTTACGCAAGGTAAATATTCCTTGTCACCTTAAAATTAACTTTTAAAATAGCAGGAATTTAAATAAGGTGAGGATATTTTATCACCTTAAAATTGATCTTTAAATTATCAATACTTACGCAAGGTAAAGATTTCTTGTCACCTTAAAATTAATTTTTAAAATAGCAGGTATTTAAATAGGGTGAGGATATTTTATCACCTTAAAATTATTTTAAAAATATCAGGTGATTAAATTTTAAAAATATCAGTGAGGGAAAGGTTTTTATCACCTTATAATTATTCTTTAAAATAGGAAGAATTTAAATGTCCCCTAATTATTCTTTAATATATCAAGCGTTTAAATGCTAAAAATAGAATATAACATTTATATTGCTTGCCTAATTTGTTGTAGATTACATATTCAGATAAATAAGTGTAACATTTTTACCTAACAGCGCATTTCCTCGAGGACATTAGTATAGTGAAAAAAAATATCTCGCTGATGGCCTATTATCTAGCTTGTTGCATCGATTTCCTTGTGTTGAAACAATTATTAACGCTTTGGTGATCACAACCACCTTTAATAGTAAACTAATAGCAAGAAAAAAAATGCATTTTCGCATCCCAAGCTCTACTGGGTACAATGTTAGCCAAGTAATCTTAATATCATATCTCGTAACCTCAGGACTATAAGCTTCAAATCTCACCCCTATTTAGAGATAAGTTCTGATGCTTCAGAAGAAAGAAATTAAAACCAAACGAGTAAAACAGAATACGCCTGAAGCACTTTTTTCTCGGTAAATCTTACACATACCCACAATCTTACATTTTCAGTCAAAACAAGGTAGAAATGATAGGGATTCTTAACCAAGGGCCTGTTTTTGAAGTAATATTATACGCCAGTGTAAAGCTAATGTTTTGGGTGTAATATTACGAGCCATAGAGAAGTTTTTCAGTTGTATGTGATGTAATGTTTTGTTTCTATCTATAAATCTGCGGTATTATTCTAATGCAATCCATGTAGGACTTTATGCAGCGTTATGCTTTAACCCTTTGACTGCCATATTTTAAAGTGCATTGATTTTTAATAAATGTCCTTTTTAAATGTCATCTAAGAACCTTATAAGTGAGAAACATACAAAAAAATTACATACCTTCAAGGGGTGGGGGTAATTGGAGGTAGTTTAATTCCGAAACCATCCCCTTGTACAGTGTGCAAATGGTACATATTAAAAAAGTTAATTATATTGGGAGAACAATGAATAATTATCACTAAACTGGTGTAATAGTGAAATAGTTAAACGATTTATAAATGTTGTACCGGTAGTCGATTTCTGGGGTCATAAGCGAGAAAAATTAGTGACTTTTCTATTTAAAGCAAGTTTAACCCTTAATTTGGCTAAGTCTGACCGCTACACCGGACATGTATATTTATAACTTCTATATAACATAATTGTCAGTGTTCGCCACAGCGGACATTAAATATCTCAAAACAGGAAAATATATTTTTTTTGTTTATTTTACAGAGATCCTAATGTCTATACAGACATGGGAAAATAACAGAATATTTGAAAAATATACTAAAATATATTTTTCAAATTAATATTTGAAAAAAATATTTGAAAAAATATTTGAAAAAACATCTTGTCAAATTAAGGGTTAAACATGTATATTTTAAATAAGGTAGAATCATGCTACCCTCTGTTGCTAGTTCAAAGCTTCACAAACAGAGAAAATCTAAAAATAATTATTTATATATCTTTAAAAACCAGATATAATTGTTTAACACGTTGACGGAAACTTTCGTCTATAGCCGTCAAAGTGAAGTTCAATATGTGGCATGAAGGCAATAGCCGTCCAAAACGAAAAGGTCGATTTTAGACACTACGGTAGCGGCACATATGTGCATTTACCGGCGTACAAGTAGAAGCCTAGTGTCATGATTTAGAAACTTTTTTTGGGTTGAATTTCGTCTTCCACCTGTTACAAGACTTGCAGTTTTAGTATGCACGTGGTTGTGAAGGGAGTAGTGCGATCGCGTTTTTTTTTTTTTTTTTTTTTTTTTCTTTGTCATTTATATTTGTTTGATTATGAACTAACATTTCGTGTAAAACTCCCAAAAATACTTTGTTGCACACAAAAAAAAATTTGCTAATTTGATTCATTAAACCTGCCATTTACGGTTTTAAATTTTTGCTGTTATAGCCGCCATCGTCCCATTACTTACCAAAGTAAAACTATACTTTTAATATTCTAAAAATTACAGAAACATATAGTGTTTACTTTTGAACTTCCCTTGTTCCTACTGTCCTTCAATGTGTTAAGTGTCTACAGTCCGCTAGCGCCATGACAGTTATAGCCACAATGAATTAAATGTGCTGAATTAACCAAAATTAAGTTTATTTAAGGGGAAAGAGTAAAACTATACTTTTAATATTCTAAAAATTACAGAAACATATAGTGTTTACTTTTGAACTTCCCTTGTTCCTACTGTCCTTCAATGTGTTAAGTGTCTACAGTCCGCTAGCGCCATGACAGTTATAGCCACAATGAATTAAATGTGCTGAATTAACCAAAATTAAGTTTATTTAAGGGGAAAGAGTAAAACTATACTTTTAATATTCTAAAAATTACAGAAACATATAGTGTTTACTTTTGAACTTCCCTTGTTCCTACTGTCCTTCAATGTGTTAAGTGTCTACAGTCCGCTAGCGCCATGACAGTTATAGCCACAATGAATTAAATGTGCTGAATTAACCAAAATTAAGTTTATTTAAGGGGAAAGAGTAAAACTATACTTTTAATATTCTAAAAATTACAGAAACATATAGTGTTTACTTTTGAACTTCCCTTGTTCCTACTGTCCTTCAATGTGTTAAGTGTCTACAGTCTGCTAGCGCCATGACAGTTATAGCCACAATGAATTAAATGTGCTGAATTAACCAAAATTAAGTTTATTTAAGGGGAAAGAGTAAAACTATACTTTTAATATTCTAAAAATTACAGAAACATACAGTGTTCATTTTCGAACTTCACTTGTTCCTACTGTCCTTCAATGTGTTAAGTGTCTACAGTCCGCTAGCGCCATGACAGTTATAGCCACAATGAATTAAATGTGCTGAATAACCAAATTAAGTTTATTTGGGAAAGAGTAAAATTATACTTTTAATATTCTAAAAATTACAGAAACAATAGTGTTACTTTTGAACTTCCCTTGTCCTACTGTCCTTCAATGTGTTAAGTGTCAACACCGCTAGCGCCATGACAGTTATACACAATGAATTAAATGTGCTGAATTAACCAAAATTAAGTTTATTTAAGGGGAAAGAGTAAAACTATACTTTTAATATTCTAAAAATTACAGAAACATACAGTGTTCATTTTCGAACTTCACTTGTTCCTACTGTCCTTCAATGTGTTAAGCGGTTTCAGAGCGCGACTACCGCGCATTAAAAAGTTAAACCTTTCGTCCTGGTTTGGTTTGGTTTGGTTTAGTCTGGTTTGGAGCGCTACGGTCTACTCCAGGAGTGGCCAACCCAAATCGGTTGGAGGGCCAAAAAACAATTTACTGAACTGAGGTGGACCGCACATATAAAAATAAAACAACAAATTATTCAAAATATTTTATTATCGTGCAATATTCAAAATATGCATTTTTACAGCGACAGCTGCGACTGTACATAAAAGTTGTATTGTTCATATATCATAACTACAACGACAATAAACATTAACTATACTGTATTTATAATCACCCCCAACACCTTACCTTCCCCCCTAATCATGAGGGTTAAAATATTATTATATTAGGTTGGGGAAAAAGAAATCCATTATTTTTGCGTGAAATTAATGACTTTATTTAACATGTTTCGGATTGTCCGATTTGGGTCAAATATGTACCATTTTGTTGTATAATTTGTAGCCATTTTAAAGGTAACTCCAGAATGGCTCTCTCATAGAAATCTTGGTCTTTATTGGCCCAAAACTCTAGTAATGGATTTTCACAATCTTTTCTTGATCCCAATTTTTTATCACTCTGGAAGTTTTACAATGCGAGAAAAAGGTGGTAATCGCTTGGTACCAGGTCTGGACTATATGGTGGATGCATTGAAACTTCCCAACCAAGTTCCCTGAGTTTCTGACGAGTCACTACAGACGTGTGTGGCCTGGCGATGTCTTGATGGAACACAATACTTCTTCTGTTGGCTAATTCTGGTCGTTTCTAGTCAATCGCTAGGTTCAAACGGTCCAGTTGTTGACAGTAGAGATCTGAATTTAGTGTTTGGCCATACGGAAGCAACTCATGATAAACGATTCCCTTCCAGTCCCACCAAATACACTGTAGAACCTTTCTGGCCGTTAGTCCTGGTTTGACCACCGTTTGAGCTGCTTCACCGAGTTTTGACCATTATAGTATTCACACAATATTGTCGTATTTGACCCATTTCTTATCCCCAGTCACCATCCGTTTAAGAAATGGGTCAATTTCATTCTGTTTGCTAAGGCTTCGCAGACGGAAATTCGATCCATCATATTTTTTGGTGTTAATTGGTGTGGCACCCAAACATCGAGCTTCTTTTTGAATCCAACTTTCCGCAAATGGTTTTATGGTCAATCTTTAGCTCCTGGGCGATGCTACGACTACTAATATGCCTGTCAACTTCTATTATTTCTGTGATTTTATCGACATTTTCGACTGTCCGGGGTGCATCTTTAACAGCAAAAATGCCTGAATGGAATAGACGAAACAAAAATTGTACCTAATTAGCTGTTAGAGTATCGGCACCATGAACACCATTCACAATTTCAGCCGTATGGCTTGCATTTTTGCCTTTATAAAAGAAAAACTGTAAAATGTACTGAATTTTCTCTTTGTTGACTTCCATTTTTAACACCCTGAAACTCACAACTGAATGGACCCAACAAAAAACAGTAAAAAGATTTTTTTTAGTGTAAAATTTCACCTTGACAACTAGCATAAATTTGAAATTGTTTGATAGATACTTTACGAGATATCGACCACTACAGCCATCTACCGAAAACAATAATGGATTTCTTTTTCCCCAACCTAATATTTATACTATAAATATATATTGTAGTTTATTCACAAACACCACCACATGTGTTATTTTAAAATTAATGTGAGATTTGTTTTTGTATTTTACTAGAGATTTTGTTAATATCAATGGATAATGTAGTCTACGTGCATCGTAGCTGATTGGGCATGTTTTTATAAAGCAACCTGCTGCAACACTTCGTTTTTACCAGGTTTAATTTAGAAAAAAATGATTCGCAGCGATAAGTAGTTCCAAATGCTGATATAATGCACATTACCAATCGTCTTAAATTTGGAAATTTATCTTCGGCGATAATTTTTGATAATACTCAATCTTATTCCCTTCGTAGAGGCATTTTAGCTCAATGTTTGATTACAATTCTATTAGCTCCATTTGTAATCATTGTATTCTATTTGCTCCATTTGCTTCATCAATTTGGAGGCGCTGATTCAACTTCTACAATAAATGGAGCTAAGAATATTTTAAAGATTTCCTCAAACTTTTGCATGTATGTGAATCTAGTATTGAAGTAATCTTACGGTTTCAGTAGAATATTTGAAGGAGTTTTTATATTTGAAGGAGTCATTTTTATAGTCATTTAATAATGGGAAATGAATCAAATTATTTGAACTTAGTTGATTTTCATAAAGCTGAAGCTTTATTACAAACAACTAAAATTATATGTTTCATCTGTATATAGTCAAAATAACTAAAATTATATAGACAGTTGAAAACTTCAATTGGGCCTCAAAAAGCTTTTAAATGGGCCGCGGGTTGGGTATGCCTTGTCTACTCTTTTGCTACACGAGGGGTAATGAGACCGGGACCTGCTGATTAAAGTCGATTCCGAACGGCTACGAACATTCATCCTTTAGTGGGACTCGAACCCATGAACTCCGGAACCGAAGGTAAAAGCTGTAACCATTCCGCCATTGCCCTTTCAGTTTTGATTTTGTAAAAAATGTGTATAAAAAAATCTGACAGGGACACCTCATGATTTCCCTGTACACATATTATAATATATATATATATATATATATATATATATATATATACATATATATATATATATATATATATATATATAGTATATATATATATATATATATATATATATATATATATATATATATATATTTCCCTTTTGTATTAGCAGGGATGCCTGTGTTTTTCTACGGTGATTTTAAGTATTACTCTTAAACACTTTTTATCTCGTCTATAACCCTGTAAATTCTTCCCAATGCATTTTAAATTATTGCCAAATAAGCATATATATTTTTATTATGTGCATATAATGATCATATTCAATCGTATTAAGGTTCAAGTACTGCAATTTGACAAAGATCGGAAGGATAATCATCCGTTATATTTAGATTTTTCATTATATAGAGTGGGGATTGCATTACTAATATGGCTTCACAACTAGACGTTATAATAGTTCTACATACAAAATTTTAATTTTCTTCAAATTATTGATTTTGAGTTATAACGTATTATAACGTTGCCGGGCATAACTCAAAATTTTTCCATTATAAAGAGTGTGAACTACAATCAAAATGGAGGTTTCACAACTAAAAGTTACAATAGTCCTAAATACAACATTTCAACTTCCTAGGGTTAATTGCTTTTGAGTTACTCCCGGCAGACTTAATATACTTAATATTGAAACTTTCTGTTACATAAAGTATGAAGTGCTAATTGCAATCAAAGAAGGTAAACAATTAGACAACAGTTCTAAGCATAAAATTTCTATTATCTGCAGTTACTTGCTTTTGAGTTAAACCTGGCAGCGTTAATACACTTTATATTGAAATTTTCTATACATAAAGTACAAAGTGCAGATTACAATAAAACAGAGGTGGACAAATGGACTTAAACAATCTATAACAAAAAATTTCAACACCATACGTGAAAGTATTCTTAACTAATTCGAAACTTTCCCCCTGTATAGACGTCAAGTCGAAACCAGTCAAAATTCAATCAATAATTACCAGAATGGATGTTTAAAAGTTAAAGTTTACAGCAAGTACAGACGGAAATCCATAACTTGTCAAAACTGTTTCAGGTATGAGGGCAACGGGTATTACTCATAGGAATTTTAAAACCGCAACTTTTTGCGAGTTATCACACTTTTTTTACTGCGCTAGGAAGTAAGAAATCCCTCCTCCCCTACTCATAGATTTGGTTTTGGAGCGCTACGGTCTACTGTTTTGCACACGAGGGCTAATGAGACCGGGACCTACTGCTTAAAGCCGGTTCCGAACGGCTACGAACATCCATGCCATAGTGGGATTCGAACCCACGAACTCCGGTACCGACGATTCGCGCCCTAACCAATCGGCCAGCGTTCTGCCTCCCATTCATAGAAAAGCAGGTAATTTGAAGTTTTTAAGAATCCTAAAACACTTTTAAATCACGATCAACTTTAAAAATAATTGTAGAAGTTAATACCGAGTTTATTTTATAAATGTAGCGATTGACTTTCGTACATTTGTAATATTTAAGGGACACATCACTTTTAGAACTTTGAAAATTCTATTTCCATTTTATTTTTATATTTTTAAAATCTTTGGGCATTTTTTAATCGTTTACAACAAACTCTATTGATCGGAATCTTGTGTGAGAATGGGTCTACATAAACATATAACATAAACATAACTTTTTATGTAATAAAAACACTGATCTTATATAATAAATAGTCTTAAATATTACTATCTTCTTAGAAGTCTTAAATATTACTTCATATTACTTAAATATTACTATACATATAAAGCATAATAATATAATAATATAATTATGCATTATTATATAAAATATATAATAAAATACTATACAAAATATATAATAAAATACTATACTAAAATATATAATAAAATACTATACTAAAATATATAATAAAATACTATACTAAAATATATAATAAAATACTATACTAAAATACATAATAAAATACTATACTAGAATACATAATAAAATACTATACTAGAATACATAATAAAATACTATACTAGAATACATAATAAAATACTATACTAGAATATATAATAAAATACTATACTAGAATATATAATAAAATACTATACTAGAATATATAATAAAATACTATACTAGAATATATAATAAAATACTATACTAGAATATATAATAAAATACTATACTAGAATATATAATAAAATACTATACTAGAATATATAATAAAATACTATACTAGAATATATAATAAAATACTATACTAGAATATATAATAAAATACTATACTAGAATATACAATAAAATACTATACTATACTATACAATAGAATACTATACTATACTATATAATAGAATACTATACCATATATGCTATACTACATTACATTACATTATTATATTATTATTATATTATAATATTAATATATATAATTATAAAGCATAATACTATAACATTACTTAAATATTACTTAAATATTACTATACATTTTATGCACCTATAAAATGTATAGAATTATTTAAGACTTCAGTTTTAATTTAAAAAAAAATTCATTTTTGACAGATTCCTTTACACAATTTTCAATGCTGCAGTGTCTTAGATATTTATGTAAAAGCTTTATTTATGATTTTATTTAGAATAAAATGAAATGAATATTTAAAAAAATTGAATATCAAAGTCACTGAGTATTTAAAAAAAATTACAAGCCAATTTAGAAATAACTGAAAATAAAAACGAACCCTGCGAATAGTTTGTAGTACCGTAATGAATAATTTATGTGTCCAATGGCCCCTTGGTAACATGACACAATTATAAGGCTGAAGTTGTGTTATGCGACTAAGGCGGGTTATCCACTGAAAGGCTCCAAGTTCAATGTCACACTTCAAACATAATGATGTCGCAAAGGTTGGACTCATTCACGTCTAGCACTAAGGAGTATGCATGTAAACGAATTCAAATGAGATTCACCGAAGGAATCATTACACAAGACTTTATTATACATACTCTTATACTACTGTGCTATTTTCATTATATATACTTTTTATACTACTATACTACTTTTATTATAAAAACACATTTATGTTCACTTATATATATTCAATGGAATCTCCATCTACCGTTTTCAAAGGGAACATAAATGGGAAACGACGGAAGCGGGAAAAGAAGGGATGCAATGGATGTAAATTGGTTGGTTTGGAGCGCTGCGCTACACGAATGCTACTTTGCTACACTAGTGCTAATGAGATCAGGATCTACTGCTTAATCCAGAGGTGGGCAAAATCCGGCCCTTCGAGTCGGATCCGGCAATTTTGCTTATTTTATCCGGCCCGTTGCAAAATTCTGCATACAATTTTTTTAATCTCTTATATAATTTACTAAATAGTAAGTTGACTTCTGCATAAATAAAAGTTGAGTTTTGTAATTTACTAAAAGAAAATTTTCATTCAATCGAGTTGAGTGTTTCCTACGGTGCTTTGAATACAGAACATTTCAAAAAATCTTTGAATTACGTTCAAAAATACCTAGTTTTATTTGGTTCAACATATATTTGTGAAAGAAGTTTTTCGTTAATGATTTACACGAAAAATAAATATCGATCACAAATTACTGACGAAAATCTACACTCGGTATTAAGGACTGCTACAAGTGATTTGCATCCAAATAGTGAAGAAATAATATCAAGTGAACATTCCAGATTTCACGTTTCACATTAACTAAAACTATTCTATTTTAACGTTTGATGTTTGCCTTTTCTTTTCATAATTCTATTTACTATTATATTTACAAAATGTAATATAAATATAAAAATGTAATAACTATGATAAAAAAATAACTTGTATTGTTAACCCCTTCCGGTACGATTTAATAATGAAAAACTGTGCGTGAAGTAACCATTTATTTTTTATTTAAAAAACTTGTTTTATTTTACAATTCTTACATATTCTTAATTAAAATCCACTTTTTACATAGTGTTAAGTATCAGACACGGTAAAATTAAGATAATAGTCTTCAAGCTAGTGGTACTTTTCAAAACAAAGTGCAAAGGAATTCTGAATTGTTTACATCGCCAGGGAGTCTCACTTCTAATTTGATTCTTGTAACACACACGGCATTTCTTAGTAGGTTTTCTTTTATTCTGACTCATCAATTTGGCAGTGACTTGTACCAAGAAACTTTAAATAAACAATATGTAATAGTGACCTGGGATTTCCACAAGTAACAAAAGTGTTGCTAAATTCAGTACACTAGAAATTTTAAACTAAATTAATTATATTTATCAGTAACTTTAGTCGCATGACGAGTGTAGCTCGTCATTGGGCGGTATGGAATGAAAAACCAATGACGAGCTAGACTCGTCATTTTACCAGAAGGGATTGAGATATAAATAAATATCAAAATAAAATCTTTCATTAACCAATTTATTTAATGATCATTAATTTAATATAATGGATCATATTTCTTTAAAAATTACGTGACATATTTTACTGGGCACAAATTATTCGCATATATACCTAAGCAAGACAATTTATTATTACTATTATCTTTTATTAACCGTCAAATTTTTCTGTCCAAATGCTTTAAAATGATACTTAGTGTTTTTGTCAAAAAAATTCCTTGGGCAGGGAAAAAACTCCACCCAAAACATTCGTGTGTGCTCAGCGTACTCGTTAGAGTCCTCCGCCCCGGGAGACATTTTGAAAATTTCATTTTGCCCCTCGCCGAATGATGGCCGATTGGCTAGGGTGCTGGCCTTCGGAACCGGAGTTCGTGGGTTCGAATCCTACTGAGGCATGGATATTCGTAGCCGTTCGGAATCGGCTTTAAGCTGTAGGTCCCGGTCTCATTAGCCCTCGTGTTGGAAAAAGTAGACCGCTACACTCCAAACCTAACCCAAACTCATTTTGCCCCTCGCTTAAAAGTATTTGTCTACCCCTGCCTTAACCGTTTGAGTGCGAAGAAACGTTATTGCGTTTCTGTTTGAAAGTAATGATCAGCAAGTTCAAAAACATCAAAGTTTATTTTTCCGTTCTCAAAAACAACGTAAATGAAACAGTTAAACAAAACATTCAAAACAGTTCTCAGATAATATTAAACTAAAGTTTCAAATTCAACATTCTGGCAAGTGTGGCATTATGCAATTTACCTGATGGGGGAAAAACTGTACTGGAGCAAAAACACGACTAGCAACAGTCATCACCAGGCAATAACAAAAGCAAAAACAAAAGGCAAAAGGTGCATGTAAAGTGTCCCCTTTTATACTTCTTGATCTCGTAAACTTTAAAATTATTTACATACTGACGAAATAAGAGATTTGAAAAAAAATTTTCAATTTTACAACTCCTCTTCAACCTCCACTCAAAATACAGTTTTCTTTTTTTTTGTTTAAATTAATTTTACAATTTACACTAAATCACAAATTTGTGATGAAAATCACACTCAGTTTATTTAATTTGTGATTAAGTGAATGTTTCAGTCTATTTAGTATGAATGCTATGTGTTTCCTTTGAGTTTTCTTTGTTAATTCAATTAGATTTTAAATATTCAATTTTTGTAAAATTTTTCCTCAAAATGTTGTTTTTGTTTATGTATCAATTTGTTGAGTTACGATCCCCTCGCCAGATTTCAAACGCCACGCTGCAAGCACGCCACGCACACAAGCTGCAAGCACGCCAATTTCGCCAAATGTGGTTGAAGCACCAACAAGATCCATGATTAGAAACAGGAGAGTGGGCTAAGAAGAGGAGTTGAAAAAACCCCGGAGCATAAAAAAAACGAGAACAAGTAATCAAGATTAAATTATAATTAAAAATTTAATTACAAGGAATGGGATCCTTGTGTTTGGTAACATAGCTCCTCCTCCCATTCCTTGTATAGAACAAAAACAGAAACACGACTTGCCAGAAGTTTTACAAACATACTTCTTTGGAAAACTAACATTTCAACTACTCATCCTTTAATAACAAACCCTTAAGATATAAAAAACAGTATATAAATTAAAAATCAATAATCAGAATAAACACATCTATGAAAAAGTCAGAATACAGTGATAAGCTACTTGCATATAAGAAAGCTAAGTAAAAAATTTAATTTAAAGTGTATAGGTGTATTCTATAACAAAAAATATCACAGTCCTTAAGTTCAAGAAATAAAAAATCGGTTTCTCCCGCATACTTGATACAACAATATAAGCATAGTTAGGAATCAAAAACATTAACAGTTTAAACTCTAAAATTAAGAACTAAAAAAAAAATTACTCATTTTCATTTTTACCAAAACACAAAGATATTACATCTAGTACAAAAAGTTTGTATATAAATATCACACTGAATTAACATTTAGATTTATAATACTGATTGAAATAAGTCCTTAAACTTCTTTAGAAAATTAGTAAGTTAATTTGCCCATGTGGCCATTCATGAACAAATAACTTATACTAATTTAAGTAACTAATGATTTTAATATATAAGTATCCAATGAAATTTAAAATGAAACATAAGACATAACATAACCCATACCTGAAGTCAGGATTTCATACACACACTTTCATACAAAACTATATAAAAAAGTTAAAACTTTATCAAGTTGTGAAAGACAGAAATATATACATACGAAAACATGATTATGAGTACACAATCAGATAGTAAATTTGCTGATATAATATAAATAAAATAACATTTAAAACTTGGCAAATGGAAATGTAGTAAAGAAATACAAGTTAGTAAAAACTCTGAACTTCAAAAATTTTCAAAGTTTAACACTAATCATACCAACACTTAATACATACCTATTTCTACCATAGCCGGTCAAATGACCGGACTTTATTTTTTCTGATTACAAATGTATGAAATATGAGAATTGGAAGGAAATAGGCAAATAAACTTCATTATAATTAAACAAAATTGTATATTGTCAATTTTTATGTATTGCAAACACAAAGAATAAGAATTTTAAATTCATTTCCCATCGCATTTTTTGCATAAACCTTATGGGTCATTTGACCCGTTATTTGGTATGTTTAGTGTTAAAAACAGTATTTGTAAAACGCCTCGCACGTCCCCGGCTGCACTTTCTGAAGTCTGTACGCCGCGTTCTATACCTGCCCGCCTATTTTGACTGGAGCAGGTATCTTGGGTTCGCTTAAAGCCTATGTGGCCGACAATTAATCACAGCAGCGACAAAACTCTGGGTTAAACATTTATTATAAAGACTTGTTAAAATATATATACATCGCAAATCATACCCAAACAGGGCTCAAATACGACCGAGGACAAAAATGAACTGTGCCGAGCGGACAAACACCTCCCTCGGTCTCTACTCCTTTCCGAAGAAAATGTCCTGTCCCCGTCGTTCCGACCGGGCATCCCTTTTTCCTCCTCTTCGTGAGGGCCGGGGGGAATCCCCCCCCTCGGTCCCCGAGTTTTCGCCTCCACGGGAAAAAATGTCCTTTTCTGCACCTGGCGGGCGTGGCATCGCATCTCTCGCCCCCCTCCTGTGGAACTTGCCCACCCCCTCTAGGGGTGTCCGTCTTCAGCCGCCGAAACAAAAAAACCAGGGGCCCATGTAACACCAACTCGAGTCTTGAGTCTAGTATTACAGTATTCAAAAACATTTTTCACAAACTCTTTTAAACCATTTTGAGTTAATGGCTCTGTAAAAACATCTGCCAAATTTAATTTACTCCTCACATATTTTTTGCTAAACGTTTCATTACAATACAGTTCTCTTACATAGAAATATTTTATATCGGTGTGTTTGGTTGTATAATTCTCAAGAATTCTATCGCGGCTTGGTTATCGACAAGCAAAAGTGGTTCACTAACTTAATAATTTTCTTTTCACCACATGCCTTTAAAACATTATCAAGCCACGTTAATTCCTTTATTACTTTCAACCATGCTTACAAATTCGGCCTCCATCGTACTTAGTGTTACAGATTTTTCTTTAAAACATCTCCATACAATAGAAGCATTTCCCACACAAATGAATTGTCCACCCATAGATATTCTATCATCTCGATTTGAAGCAAAGTCCGCATCAGAATATCCTACCAAATTTGTTACATTACAATTTAATCTTAATTTATAGCCACTGGTTTTCCGAACATAACCTAGCAGCTTCAACAGACCACACTAGTGTTCCATTTCCGGATTATTTTGAAATTGTGAAAAAAATGTTTACAGCGTACGATATATCGGGACGAGTTCTGTTAGACAAAAAGGACAGACAACCCAAAATATTACGATAAGGAAATTTTTTCATTTCCTCTTTTTCACATTCCGATTGAGGACATTGTCTTTTACTATAGATGGCTGATTGAATTATTGGTAGGGACGAAACAGGAATATAAAATTTTTCAAAACGTTTAACAATATCATTTATATATGGTATTTGGTGTATTACCATACCCTCACTTGATTCCTCAAATTCTACACCAAGTAACCTTTTAGTTCTACCCAAAACTTTCAGATCAAATTTTTGTTTTAACTTCCTTAACATATCTGAAATTAAATTGTTTGTTTTTCTGAAAATCACGTTATCATCTACGTATACTAATAACATGACAGACTTTCCAGAAAAGAAGGTACAGTTACACCAATCCAACATTTCTAAACCTATTTCCCCCAAAACTCTAGTCAATTCAAAATACCATGCATGGCCGCTTTCATGCAGACTGTACAAAGCTTTATTTAATTTATAGACTTTATTCTCATTTCTCGCTATTACATAACCAGGTGGCTGTCTAATGTAAACCTCTTCATTTAACGGAGCATATAGATAAGCACAAGTGATGTCACATTGAATATGCTTCCATTTAAGTAGAACAACCAGGATTGAGAAATATAAACGTATGATTGAAAAATTAACTACGGGGAAACGTTTCCTCGTAACTTTCCCCTTTAATTTGGTTGTAACCTTGAGCTACAAGACGGGACTTATATCTCACTATTTTTCCCTCTTCATCTTTCTTCAGATTATAAACCCACCTGAAACTCAATATTTGTTTATTTGGGGGTAAGTCTCTTAAAAACCAAACATTTCTTTTCATTAAGTTTTCAATTTCATCATCCATGGATTTCTTCCACTTACTGTATTGGGATGATTTTAAAACTTGGTTATACGTATTCGGAATTTCTGGGTCTTGTCAGGATTTACTTTTTCTTCTTTGGATATCACTAGTACTCGGTTTCACGTCTACTGGACCAGTATACAGATTTTTACTTGAAAAATCAAATAAGTGTTCGTAATAATTTAAATTGTGTTTCTTACAATGTTTTTCTACATCATTCTTCGATCTTAACCGGCCTTTATTGTTGTCATCGTAGTAAAATATGTCGGTTCTACTGCCGTCAGATCTTGGTACGGCCTTTCTTTTCCAAGTAGTGTCTCGTAGATGTGTAGTATCCTCTTCATCACTATCTTCTTTTTCTTCCTCACTAGTTTCTTCATCAGTTTCAGAACTAGAGGATTCTTCCTTTGGAGTAATGATTTCAGGAAAAGAGCTAGGGAGGTTTTCCTCATCGCTTTCCTCTTTACTTTCATATCTAATTCCAATATCTCCAAAAGTTGTACCTTCGGGCGCCAGCACTGCTCCATTGCTACTCTGCTCTAATTTGGGAAAAGATACATTGCAAGTTTCAATAATTCTATCTACATCAGGTAACCATATTCTATATCCCTTAGTTCCCAAAGCATATCCAACCAGTATACCTTTTCTAGCCTTAGGGTCTAATTTATTTCTTAACTGTCTAGGGACTCCTACGTATACTGTGGATCCAAACTTCTTTAAGTGTTTGATTGACGGTTTGGTACCCATATAAAGTTCTATTGGGGATTTTTTGTTGTCCAGTATGGCATAGTATATTCCATACGTGCACGAAAAATAAAATTGCTTCAGTCCAAAAACACTTATCTAAACCACTTTCATTAAGAATTGTACGAGCGTCATTTAAAACAGTCTGGTTTAGGTGTTCAACTGCACCGTTTTGTTGAGGCGTATAAACATTTGTTTTTTCATGCTTTATACCTCTTTTTAAGCAAAAATTTCGAAGGTTTTCATTTACAAACTCAGATCCGTTATCCGCTCTAATTGCCTTAACTTTTAAATTTAGAGACCTTTCGGCTCGATAAACATGCCTTGACAATATATTAAAAATATCCGACTTTTCACATACTGGATATAAAGTTATACGTCTAGAATAATCATCTAAAATGGAAAAGTAATATCTCTCCCCTCTTTTACCTGGTATGTTTATAGGTCCCCACGTATCGAGATATAGTAAATCTAGGGGTTGAGTAGAACGTGTACTTTCATTTGTTTGGAAAGAAACCTTTCGGTATTTATTTAGCTTACAGGGTTCGCAAGAAAAATTTGTTAGTTTTTTCAAACAAGGCATACCCTTTACAGCACCGATTTGACTAGTTCTTATTATGTAATCTATATTTGCATGAGCAAATTTATCATGCTACATACGTAATTTATCGTTAGTTACTTCATTTTCAATGTTGTGAACTTGTTTACTGTTATGTGGATAAATGTAATATAGACCCCTTTCAAGTTTGGCAGTAAAAATTATCTCATCTCCAGAGAAAGCCTTAACTTAACCATTTTTGTCTATAAAAGAATACCCATTCTGATCAAGCATTTTTCCCCAATAAATTTTTATTTTTACGTTTTAAATTCTTTTAACTATTTTTAACATATTCAAACTAACGAATTCTGGTACCTAAGATCTGCACCCTAGCCATTCGGTTATTGTCTGTCAGCAAATGATGTGGAAATTCGATAAATGTTTGATTAATGACGTAGCTTGAATTTGTTTTTTGGAAAGGGTTTAAAGTCTTAATCCAAAGTACAGTGAGCTTTCAATATCATAAAAAATATTCTTTACACACATACACATACAAAATACATACATATATACGCAACATCTATTTTGCTTGCATATATAGATATGTGATAAAACAGACCAACAACGCTGAATGCAATTTTAGTTAAATGTATTGGCAACCATATCGTGTCTTCTATTTGATGTTACATACAGCTAAAAGAAGTTAATCCACTAAAATAGGGCATTCGTATTAACTTTAAAAATAAAATAAGGATTTAAAATACCACGATACTTAATACCGAGACAATTAAAATACTTTGTATTAACACCAAATAGAAAATAAGCATTTAAAATACCACGATTTTTAAGAATACCGAGACAATTAGAATACTTTGTATAACACCAAATATAAAATAAACATTTAAAATACCACAATATTTAAGAATACCTAGACAATTATAATGCTTCGTATTAACACCAAATATAAAATAAACATTTAAAATACCACGATATTTAAGAATACCGAGACAATTAGAATACTTTGTATAACACCAAATATAAAATAAACATTTAAAATACCACGATATTTAAGAATACCGACACAATTAGAATACTTTGTATTAACACCAAATATAAAATAAACATTTAAAATACCATGATATTTAAGAATACCGAGACAATTAGAACAATTTGTATTAACACCAAATATAAAATAAACATTTAACATACCACGATATTTAAGAATACCGAGACAATTAGAACAATTTGTATTAACACCAAATATAAAATAAACATTTATAATACCACGATATTTAAGAATACCTAGACAATTATAATGCTTCGTATTAACACCAAATATAAAATAAACATTTAAAATACCACGATATTTAAGAATACCTAGACAATTATAATGCTTCGTATTAACACCAAATATAAAATAAACATTTAAAATACCACAATATTTAAGAATACCTAGACAATTATAATGCTTCGTATTAACACCAAATATAAAATAAACATTTAAAATACCACGATATTTAAGAAAGCCGAGACAATTAGAATACTTTGTATAACACCAAATATAAAATAAACATTTAAAATACCACAATATTTAAGAATACCTAGACAATTATAATGCTTCGTATTAACACCAAATATAAAATAAACATTTAAAATACCACGATATTTAAGAATACCGAGACAATCAAAATACCTAGGCTTTTAAAGTGCAAAGAGACTTAGGGAATTAATGATTCGAAGTCACAACCTTTAAAATAATAATAAAATTACAATTAATCTAATTAAAATTCAATGTTCATAGACTAGAGGGAAACGAGTGTTCTGGAGATGCGATACCTAGCAATTAGATATATCAGGACTACATCACCACTATATTGTAACGTGAAGGCGCGGTTTCTCAGTTGGTAAAGGCAGAGATCTCATAACAGGTGGGTAAAGGGTTCTAGGTTCGAACCCCCCTAAGATACATCGTGTTCGTTAATAGCAACTAGGGCACGTAAAATATGTTCGTAGTCGTAATGTCCTCCAATGTTTTAAAAGACACCTTCCTTCCCAACAAATATAATTATAATAGAATAGAATAATCATGATATTTAAAACCAATAAATAAAATATTTACATATAAATAATGTAAAAATTAAATGTATAAAAGCAGTCTAAATTTTTAATACTAAAATTTAAAAATTTTATAAAAATGTTAAACTATTGATGTAATATACAGTCACATTAGTACATTGTGTATAATATCAAACATTTGGAGCGAGTAATACTAAACTGTTATTTTATATTTTTTTCATAATCTGTATAGATAGCTATTAAAAGCTTATAACTGTTTAAAATTTAGTCTTTTCTGCTAAGCTTTTTATTTGTGGTTATAATAAATTTTATATACATGTAGCAAAAATTTTAAACCTTAAATTGACTCTTTAACTGGACTAAATACCGGGGAAAATTTTCTGTAGGAAAAAAAAAAGATGTTTTTGAGTATAATCTAGAAAGTATAACCTTCAGATGCTCGGCTGATGCATTAAAATTACACACATGTTCTTCATTCCACATATGTATAAACAGGTGCAAAATTCTTTATGCGTTTGGAGCGTAGCACGCAGAAACCAAGCAAAAACAAGGCTTAGAAAATATTTTTCATTCAAAAAGTTTACATGTTCCCTAGATTATACTAAACAACTTAAAAAACATTTCTAGACTTTTAAAATATAGCTTAATTTTCAAATGCATTATACGTAACGCGTTGATATATAAACCTTTTCTTTAATTAATAACAAGCATTCTATTTCGGGGAAAATTATATGAATAATTAAATCTTAAAAACGTTAAAAGAATTTTTAAATATGTACTTGTTATACAAATCATTTGAAAAGATATAAAACATACTCATGCTGAATTAATATGAAGTTTACGCATATGTTTTTAAGTACCAATTGTGTTTTTTTTCAACCAAGGTTGTTTACCATTGCACATAGCAACTTTTTTTTCATCAAGTGTTTCTGCTTTAAAAAAGCAAATAGGTAGTTTTATATGCTTTATGTTTAATTCCTTTTAATCAAATATATGATGACTAGCATATAATCCGTCATATGACGGGATCAGTAAAATTTTTAATTTTCCAGAATTGTAAAGTACCTTATAAGGTAGAGAAAAAAATGGTTTGCTGTTTTGCTGAGAATTATCTGGTACACTCAATAATTTGTTTATCTTTATATTCCTCTAAAGCAGGGGTCGGCAACCTGTTTGTTCTTAAGGGCGCAATACTAAATTTGAAAATCACCGAGGGCGCATATTTTACAGATAATCAACAGGTATAAATAGACATTAAAAAAAACAGATTTTTTATAACTTTATTTTGTTGGTGTCATACATAATGCTACATATAGTTCGGTGTGAAACTTGGGTGTCCATATTTTCAGCTAATTTCTTATAATTAGTGATATATTTAGAGTTCCCGGTCCTTAAACAATTATCTAAATGTGAGTCATTAAGCTTTGTTCGGTATTTTGATTTCAAATTTTTCATATTTGAGAACAAAGACTCGCAATTGTATGTTGCACAATATGAATAAATCTTTAGCGCACATTTCCTTAAAATAGGATACTTATTTTCATCGACTAAATTCCAAAACATTTTATCATTACTATGCACTTTTAAAATAATATCCCTTTGCAAATTTATTATTTCTAATTCTAGGTCTTCGATATTATGAAGCTCGAAATACACTGAAACTAATTCAAGGACATCATCTTCAGTAACATAGAATGGATTTATGAAAAATCTTAGAACGGGTTCTAATGCTGCAAAATCGCCAAATCTAGAAGAAAACTCTTCTATTAGCTTATCTATAATTTCTAAATATGATGTAACAGTAAAACTTTCGTTATTCAAGTTTAAACTCTCAACAGTATATTTTATATTTGGGATATGTGATAATGATTTTTTTCAATAGATGGGATTTCAACAACACTAACTTGCATTTGAATGTCCTAAACTCAACTGACTACTTGCTGTATATCGCCGTTTGACAAGAATAAGTAAATCGCTCTGGCTATCATACATTTACATTAGTCCAGCGAGGGAGCATTAAAAATCCATGGGGGGCGCCATGGCGCCGCGTTGCCTACCCCTACTCTAAAGTCTCCCGATAGTGGGACTGAAATTTAGAATCACGTTGAATTCATTTAGAAAGATAATTCAAAGTTTTTTTAGCTACCTCAAAATTATCGTTAAATTTTTCCCAATTTTTTTTCCACAGTAACTAATGCAAGTAAAGGAATGAAACTATCATTTCCACAGCACGCTGGAGGTAGATAGAATTTGTTGTTAATACCGGTGATAAAACTTTCATTGCAACAAAAAATAATCGTTAAATTTAAAATTATCGCATATTTACCTAATGTATTATCTAAGCCAAATATAAAAGAAAATTGTTTACGTCATATCTAAGTTCAGTGATAAAACTTATGAAAATAATGCAGACGATATTTAAATAATTTAAAATAAGAAATAATTAAATGAGATGGTTAAAGGAATGACGTCATAATGCTAGAAAAAAATGTTATTTTGACCTTTTTATTATGTAACAAATTCATAAATTTATTGAATGCTCTTAACAGGGTAATAAGAGATTTGAAAAAAAATTTTCAATTTTACAACTCCTCTTCAACCTCCACTCAAAATACAGTTTTCTTTTTTTTTTGTTTAAATTAATTTTACAATTTACACTAAATCATAAATTTGTGATGAAAATCACACTCAGTTTATTTAATTTGTGATTAAGTGAATGTTTCAGTCTATTTAGTATGAATGTTATGTGTTTCCTTTGTGTTTTCTTTGTTAATTCAATTAGATTTTAAATATTCAATTTTTGTAAAATTTTCCCTCAAAATGTTGTTTTTGTTTATGTATCAATTTGTTGAGTTACGATCCCCTCGCCAGATTTCAAACGCCACGCTGCAAGCACGCCAATTTCGCCAAATGTGGTTGAAGCACCAACAAGATCCATGATTAGAAACAGGAGAGTGGGCTAAGAAGAGGAGTTGAAAAATAGGGCTTGAAGTAATGGCATTAAATGCTAGAAAAGAGGGGGGGGATTTCGAACGTTCATAACCCTAAATCATCAATAATCCAATACGGATGCCTTTATCCATTCCAGGTTCAACCGCTTCAAAAATTCGAGGACAGACGGACAGATAACTTAGGCTGTTATTATATAGGGGATGTTGAATGAAGAAATGCTAAAATTAAAAGAAAAGGAGTAAGTACTGTGCTAGAGAAAAATGCATTATAAAGTATGAATAAAAAGAAAATATATATATAAAAAAATTATATTCACAAAATATTATTCCATTGATGCTAAACAATATTAAATATTGCAGTTTTGAAAATAATTTTATAGTTAAACTGACAGGAAAAGTTTGTTTAAACATAACAGTGAAGGACCGTTATTTGATAAGTCAAATCATGCTTTTATGGGATTTTTGTTATTTATGAAACATTGCTCTAAAAATTAGCATTGGTAGTAATTCAGAATAAAATTTCGAAAATTTTAAAATAAGGCAGTTTCAAAATAAGTAAGTGCCACGCATTGTTCAGAAAATTGAGATTGTTGCCCCAAAAAGGATGGTTCCTTAACACAAGCCCGCACATAGTGCCCGTACAACATCCGGGCAGTACTGAGAAGGGGTTTAAACCCGAAAAGCACTATGTTCCCATAAGGTGGGTCTATACCTGATACATTAGATTCCCTTCGCTTAATGTTAACCTATAGGAAATACAAAATTCTGACTCTCATTCTAAAAATTCTTGAAAAAAAAAAAAAAAAGTATACCCTGGTAAAGATCAGCAAATTTTTTAGGATGCTACCTCCCCCCTTTTTTCCATACAACAACGACAAAAAACAACACAAAAATATATTCAATTTTAAAACCTTTGAAAGAAAGTTTGGTACATTCTTTTTCGAGTACAATCAGCCGAACGAAGGCCGAATGGTTAGATCGCTGATCTTGAAGTTCGTGAGTTCGAATCCCACTGTGGCATGGATATTTGTAGCCATTCCGAATCGGCTTTAAGAATTAGGTCCCGGTCTCATCAGCCCTCGTGTAACAAAAGAGTAGACCGTAACACTCCAAACCAAACGAAATTCAATTAAGAGCATTTAACAGACTTAGTGCCGGTGTTACCAAAGTCGTTTAACCTCTAACCGCGATTAATCTCTGTTTAAACGGAGAATTGCGTCTC
The DNA here is from genome assembly GCA_032207245.1 of Pardosa pseudoannulata. Lineage (NCBI taxonomy): Eukaryota > Metazoa > Arthropoda > Arachnida > Araneae > Lycosidae > Pardosa > Pardosa pseudoannulata. Next base: position 19,396,086 of record CM063508.1, read on the forward strand.
ACCATTGGTTGCCTTCATGGGTTAATCGAGGTTAGCCATTAAACGACTTTGGTGAGATTGGTAATAAGTCTGTTAAATGATCTTAATTGAATTTGGTTTGGTTTTTAATGCCGGTCCCACTATAGTCATTTAGCGGCTAACCGAAATTAACCCAAGAAGGCAACCAATGGTGGGACGCAATTCTCGGTTTAAACAGAGATTAATCGCTGTTGGCCGATAAACGACTTTGGTGAGACCGGCTGTAAGTCTGTTAAATGCTCTTAATTGAATTTGGTTTGGTTTTTAATGCCGGTCCCACCATAGTCGTTTAGTTGCTAACCGCGATTAACTCAAGGCGGCAACCAATGGTGGGACGCAATTCTCTGTTTAAACAGAGATTAATCACGGTTAGCCGTTAAACGACTTCGGTGAGACTTAGCCCATAGAATCAAAAAAAGGAAACGAGAAATTTTCATCCTTGAGAAATTGCTGTTCTATCCTGTGAAATATATATTTTTTAATGAATTCTTAAAAGGGAAACCAGCTAGAGAGAATTAATTTTTCTTTCATAGGTCAATATGGAAGGAGGATAATCCAATATGGCAAGCATATACCCACTTTAATTTCATTTCCACAATCATGCCTCTGGCGAAGCGGTGAACTGAAATACCGATTAAGTAATTAATACCGTAATGATTGAATTATAATTCTGAAATCCGAAGATTATACAGATTCAGTTATAGTTGATTTCCGATGAAAGTCACATTATTAGTTTGACTCTCTACCTTCTCAGTTTCTAACATTCTTACAACATGTGAAAGTAATCATTCTTTGTTGAGAACTTTTAGAATTAAACTTTTAAATCTGCACATGTGATATTATTCGATTGAAAAAGGTTAATCTTGTTATTTGAAGAAATGGTTTCACGTCTCCAAGCTAAGATGAACTTTAGAAGGGGAAAAAACATGTAATATTCCAGTGGATATTCCAATTTTCAGCATTATGTATGCATGAAAATTATTACCATTTGCTATAAAAATTGCTGTTTAAAATTTGCTGTTTAAATTTACTATCTCTTTGTGGTAAATAAAACCTAAATGTGAAGTCTTTAAATATAAAATCTGATTTGTACTCCTCATGATTATGTTCTATGCCTTTCATATCATACATCTACCCATCCAGATTATATTATGGTTAGCGAAATGTACTCCCACTCGATGGGTTTGGGTTAGATTCCTGAGTAAGGCTTAGTTGTATTTGTCTGTTGTCCTTTTAGAGGGAGTAATGTTCCTTTAGATGGTGTTCTCTTAATAAAGAGTGAAACAAATCAGTGGATTGTATGGTAAAAATGTTAATAATTGCATGGGTTAAAATATCATTAAGCACAATTAGAATATACCCCATACCTAAAGCACAATTAGAAGCTTAAGGACTCTCAAATATGAAATTTCAACATTCTACAGCTAATAGATTTTGAGTTGTGACCTAAGATTTAATATACGATTGCAGATCATATCCAAACAGATAGAGTACACAATTAAAAGCTTAATAACTCAAATAAAAAATTTCAACATTCTACAACTAAGTTTTGAGTTGTGGTCCAAAGCAATAATATGTTACATTGAAATATTTCATTTTATTGAAATTTTGCACCATATAGATTGCAGATAGTATCCAAATGGATGGAGTGCACAATTAAAAGCTTAATAACTCTCAAATACAAAATTTCAACATTCTACAGCCGATAATTTTTGAGTAGTGGTTCAAAGCATTAAAATGCATTGTATTGAAATTTTGCACCATATAGAATGCAGATCGTATCCAAACGGATGGAGTGCACAATTAGAAGCTAAATAACTCTCAAATGTAAAATTTCAACATTCTACAGCCAATAATTTTTGAGTTGTGACCCAAAGCATTAATATATGTTTCATTGAAATTTTGCACTATGTAGAATGCAGATCATATCCAAACGGATGGAGTGCATAATTAGAATCTCAATAACTCTCAAATACAAAATTTCAACATTCTACAGCCGATAATTTTTGAGTAGTTGCCCAAAGCATTAATATACGTTTCATTGAAATATTTCACTATATAGAATGCAGATCGTATCCAAACGGATGGAGTGCACAATTAGAAGCTTAATAACTCTCAAATATAAAATTTTAACATTCTACAGCCGATAATTTTTGAGTAGTTGCCCAAAGCATTAATATATGTTTCATTGATATTTTGCACTATATAGAATGCAGATCGTATCCAAACGGACGGAGGGCACAATAAGAAGCTCAATAACTTTCAAATACAAAATTTCAACATTCTACAGCTGGGAAGTTTTGAGTTGTGGCCCAAAGCATTAATATACGTTTTATTGAAATTTTGCACTACATAGAATGCAGATCGTATCCAAACGGATGGAGTGCACAATTAGAAGCTTAATAACTCTCAAATACAAAATTTCAACATTCTACAGCTGATAATTTTTGAGTAGTGGCCCAAAGCATTAATATACATTGTATTGAAATTTTGCACTATGTCGAAGGAAGATCGTATTAAAACGGATGGAGTGCACAATCAGAATCTTAATTACTCTCAAGTACAAAATTTCAACATTCTACAGCCAATAAGTTTTGAGTAGTTGCACAAAGCAATAATATACGTTTTATTGAAATTTTGCACTATATAGTATGCAAATTGTATCCAAATGGATGGAGTGCACTATTAAAAGCTTAATAGCTCTCAAATACAAAATTTCAACATTCTACAGCTAATGTTTGAGTTGTGGTTCAAAGCAATAATATACGTTATATTGAAATATTTTGTTTTATTGAAATTTTGCACCATATAGAATGCAGATCGTATCCAAACGGATGGAGTGCACAATTAGAAGCTTAATAACTCTCAAATACAAAATTTCAACATTCTACAGCTGATAATTTTTGAGTTGTAGTCCAAAACCTTAATATACGCTTTATTGAAATTTTTAGTTTTATAGATATTTTTTATTTTATTTTAGTTTCTTCTCAACCAAAAAGACGAGGTCCACAGTTAGATGCCATAGAACTCCCAAATAAAAATGTTAACATTATATTGCTGATGATTTTTTTAGTTGTGGCTCAAAGCATTAATATACGTTAAATTGAAATTTATCGTTATATAGAATGCAGATCCCAACTAAAAAGACAAAGTGTACAATTAGAAGTTTAAGAACTCGCTAAAATAAAATTTCAACTTTATATAGAATATAGATTGTAATCAAATGACAAGAATCCCAAAAAGGTTAATACTATAAATAATACTTGAAGACGCTTTAAAAGCTTATCCAAAACAATTAACTGCATGTTTTGAATATATAACACAACTTAATTTCGACTAGACAAGAAATAAATCTGTTTGCCTATGCACTATTTTTATTTACAAATGATCGTAATCTCTTCTTCCACGGTCCTGAATCCGGCCAAAAAATTAAAATGAAATAAAATATATCAACCAGAAAGGTGAACACAGAAATAAATTCTTCCGAAAGTGTAATGACTCGTGAAATATTTAAAGCTACAATGCAGCGGATTCTACCTGATTACGATTTCCAACGTTTATTTCAATGGAACAACAAATTCAGAATTCAGATATGTAACTGATATGTGTTTCAGATTAAAATAAAAATTACGAAGGTATATTAAGACGAGACTTTATTGAACCAGTACTGGAATGTAAATTGAATTTGAGTTTAATTTATACGTCACATTAGGGAGAGAATTTTAATAAAGTAGAATTTTATGCTATCAATTATTTTTTATGTATCGTCTGAGTGAAGTTATACTCAGAGTTCACAGTAAAGTCATTGATCAGATTTTTTCTCTGCAACCGTAGGTCGTTAAACTTATTACCAGTTAAAAAAACATTAAAGGGTTATACGACTCTGAAAAGTCGAAAAAATGTAAACCAATTATCATTTTAGACTTCACATACTTTGAAAACTACTAGTTTTACAAACATAATATTTTTTAACATAGTTAGAACAAATTATTATCTTTATATACATATCTCATTCATTTTTTAAACATAAAAATATTTTTGTTAGAAATTTTTGAATAAGAGACATTTTGTTGTTTACATAAATGATATCAAGAATAATGTACATGATTACTAAAAATATAATTAAGATTAAGACAAACTTATTGTTTTAAAACATAATGAAATATCTCAAAATAACCTAAATTTGTATATATTTATAATACATATATATTTTAAAAAGTATTTGAAAAAATAATTTTTTTTCCTTAAAAATTAAAACTTTATCATTACAAAAAAAAAACTGTGAGAAATATAAAAGAAAAATAAAATTCAATCGGATGGAAATAATACTGCATATTACCTGCAAAAAGTTTCATTCAAAAATATTAAGAACTTTTTGAGATAACATTCGCGTCATATGAAAAAAAATTTTTTGAGAAAAATCAAGTTAAAGTTTTGTAAGTGTAAATTTCTATACAACATAGAGCTGACACGTTTTTAGTTCATAAATCCTCTCAATATTGAAAAATTTTTAAGCGGATTGTTTTAAAATGTTCACGACAGAATTCTTTTTCACATTTATTTTTCCTGAAAGATCTAAATTTTTGTCGTTTTAACAATCTTATGATATCTTAATCGAAACAATTCTTTTCAAGTATTCATTACTAAGAAACAGACTAATTATCGATGTCAGGAAATTTAACCAAATGGTATATGCTCTTAAAGGAAACAATCAACATCTTGTAATGTAGATGTAAAAGCTATTTAAAACTGAAGAGGTTTATTTAAAACTAGAACTTCCGAGATTTCTATTACCTTAAATTTGTTGTTTCGACACCACGATATAAAATATATAAAATAGTTATAATAACTAAATAACTACAGGACTAATGCTCAATAGGTTTAATATTATTCACCTTTATCTGTGTAACCATGAAAAATGATAAACCGCGAGGATGCGCGCCGATTCTCTGAGACCTGATCATTATAAAAAAACATTCCACTCAAAATCATCCAGTAGAAATAAACTTCCCAGTAGTTTTTCAGTAGCTGTCTTATAGGCCTTTTAGACCCACACAATAATATGCATTTCTGCAATTTTCTCTCAATATTTTTTAGAAAAAGATATTTTAATTTATTCGGGCACCAGATACCCAGTGCATGTGGATACACTTTTGCATTTTATTTAGTTTTATTGATCGGAGGAGAGAAACTATCAAAAATACATCCTTATTGAATGAAAATGATGAAATATAAAGATGCAATTTAAGTTTTTAACTTCTGTGTGTCTTATATTTGTGCTTTCGAATACTAATAAAAAAATCTGCAGTCCAAAATACTTTTCAAAATTAATATTTCAAATGCACCGAAATAAATTTTAAACTTGAAATAAAGTATATTTGAAATTCAAATTTTCTGCTCATCATGAAAAGCAATTTTGTTGGTATTTGACTAAAAAAAGTTGCACCGGACCTCCGAGGCGCGGCGCGCGTTTCTCGCGTAACTGTTTGAAAGGAACGATCAGCAAGTTCAAGAACAGCAAAGTTTATTTTTCCTTTCTAAAAATAGCGCAAATAAAACAGTTAAACAAAACATTCAAAACAGTTCGCAGATAATAATAAACTAAAGCTGCAAATTCAGCATTCTGGCAAGTGTGGCATTATGCAATTTACCTGATGGGGGGATAAAACTATATTGGAACACAAAGAGCATCACCAGGCAATAACAAAAGCAAAAACAACAGGTAAAAGGTGAACGTAGAGTGTTACCCTTTTATACTTCTTGATTTCGTAAACTTTAAAATTATATACATACTGACGAAAAAAACCACGAAGCATACAAAAAAACGAGATCAAGTAACCAAGATTAAATTATAATAAAAATTTAATTACACGGAATGGGATCCGTGTATTTGGTAACATAGCCCCCCCCCTCCCATTTTTTGTATAGAAAAAACAACAACAGAAACACGACTTGCCAGAAGTTTTACAAAAATACTTCTTTGGAAAATTATAACATTTCAACTACTCATCCTTTACTAACAAACCCTTAAGATATAAAAAAAAACAGTATTAATGCATACATATAAATTAAAAATCAATAATCAGAATAAACACATCTGTGAAAAATTCAAAATACAGTGATAAGCTACTTGCATAAGAAAAGCAAAAATTTAATTTAAACTGTATAGGTGTATTCTATAAGAAAAAATAACACAGTCCTTAAGTTCAAGGAATTAAAAAAAATCGGTTTCTCCCGTATACTTGATCAGCCAACAATATAAACATGGTCAGTTGGGAATCGAAACATTAACACCCCAAACTCAAACATTAAAAACTTAAAAAAAAAAAAAAATTACTCATCTCCATGTTTACCAAAAACACAAAGATATTACACTTAGTGCAAAAAGTTTGTATATAAATATCACTGAATTAACATTTAGATTTATAATACTGATTGAAATAAGTCCTTAAACTTCTTTAGAAATTTAGTCAATTTGCCCATGTGGCCGTTCATGAACAAATAACTTATACTGATTGAAGTACGACTTCTTTCTGAAGTGGGTCCGCTTAATTTTGTAGTAGAGACTGAGCAGAAGTCCCATAAGACTGATCTGCTATCCAGAGGTATAGATTGAGAAGTTGGAGGACATTAGAACCACGAAAATATTGTACGTGGCTTAGCCACCTTTAACGAACATTGCGGATGACAAGCCGACTCGGGCTCCGAACTCGCAACCTTGCAGTTACGAGTGGGTTGCCTATGCCGACTGAGATACCGCGGTCCGGCATAAATTATAAATGAAAGTCACTTGTTGTTGAAGTCTGCTTACAGTGTGTCAGATAAATTTTAAG